>JAHDVF020000867.1:0-540712 GCA_022606425.2 Lepidostoma basale | reverse complement strand
CCGGAATTACCAGTGAAAAATAGTGAACAAAGTGTACAAGAAAAAAACATTTCAGTGTTAATAGTTCTCCAGTAAACGCGATAAATTAAGTGAAATTGTTCTCCAATAAGTGTATTAAATTAAGTGAAATTGTTATCCGACAAACGTGTCCAACAGTGTTATAAACTCAGTAAAATTGTTATCCGACAAACGTGATAAAATTAGTGAAATTGTTCTCCGACAAGTGCAATCCATTAAAGTGATAATGCACCTCGCTACTAGAAGCGCGACGGCCGCCGCGGAGGTCGGGGACACAAGGATCGAAGCCGCCCCGGCACCTACCGCCCCGACGTCTACCGAATCAAATTCTAATATACCTGTCGATACGCCAGTCGCCCCCGCCACCTTCACACCAATCGTGAACAACACAGGGAATAAACACATTCGATCGCTGTCCCCAGTATGGGTGTACCCATCCACATCGGTCCCCTTAAACGACGTGCAGGCCACGGTGGAGACCCAAGCCCGGATGGTCAAAGATTGCATGGACCCACTGACAGCAGATTTTATTCAACTGCGGGAACCGCCAGCTACGATTCCGCCGCTCCAAGTGAGATACACCGGGAATTTCGACGAATGCCCCATCGCATTCCTGACAACATGCAAACGGCACCTGTACCGGTACGCCGTCCCGCGTGCAAATTGGGTCGGCATCGTGGCGGCGCAACTCGATCTCAAAGCAAAAGATTGGTGGGAAGCTAAATGCCCGCGGAATGCAACACGTACCCCATCGTGGCATGAATTCGAGAGAGCAGTGCTGTTCCAGTTTAATAATCCGGCGGAGATACTTCGGTTAATCGGAATGTTTACGGTAGACACGCAGCGGACAAATGAGTCACCCCACGACTTCATTTGTAGGAAGATCGGATGGTTCCAGAGACTGTACGCGGGACGTTCCATCGCAGATATGAACGCGTACGTCCCCGGATTTAGGATGCAGTTCCTAAAATCGACCCCTAACCTAAATTCGTGTACAACGATGGAAGAATTATGGCAAGCCACAGCGGAGCTACAAACAAGATGGCCGATTGGAAGGAGCGGTGAGCTGCGAGCGGAACTGAAGCCCGAGAGCCCGGAAGTTTATACACCCGCCGCTACAGTGCCGGTCCCATCGCAAGCCCCCGCCGCAATTCACAGTACGGTTACAGCCTCCGTAAATTCAGCTCCGGCACAGGTGTACCAAGCACCGCCGACGTTCTACCCGGCGCCAGTCGCACACCACCCGGTACAATATACAGCGCAATACCCGGCGCAGTTCCCGACGCAGTTCCCGGCGCAATACGCAACACCGTACCCTACGCCGTACCCGGCACAGTATCCGGCACAGTATCCGGCACATTATTCTCCGCAATTCTACCCGCAGCCACCGCAGAGATATGACGGCGAGGAACACCGGCGAAAGGGAAGAGGAAGATACAGAGGAGGATACAAAGGAAACCAAAGTTTCGACGATACACAGCCGCGCCAGGGAAACGCCTCCGGCCCGGGCGGCGCCTAGAAAGCTGTCCCGGGCAGGACGCGCGTACGACACCGCCGAGAAGTGGTTTCTGCCAATCAAATGGTAGCCGCCAACTCCCAAAAGTACGCGTGCGAATAGGCGGTACGGAAAGATACGCGCTAGTGGACTCCGCGTCATCGTATTCGCTAGTGAGATCGAATATAATTCCGAACGGAATAAAGAAAGAACCATCACAAATTAAGACCTTATTGCTGGCCAACACATCCGCCCGCCTCGACGTCTCGGCCGAAGTCTACTTGCCCTTTGAAATACAAGGCACGACTTTCCATAATAAAATCTTGGAAGTCAAAGAATTGAGGGAGGAGATGATCCTGGGAATCGATTGGTTAGTCAAAGAAGAAGCCAACATAGATTTCCACCGCAAGTGCCTACATTTCGGAGCGAAAGTGCGAATGAGCACTCATCTAATCCCATTCCGATCGGACAAGAAAAACATACAAACGGAAAGGCCGGACACGTCACTGGTTCCGATAAACAATCGCCCGGAATTCCAAACTCTGCTGGACGAGTTCGCAGAAGTTTTCCAACCAGTATCAGGACCAGCGCGCCTTCCCCCGCATCACATTCATCTTACGGATGCTAGACCGATACGACTCCCCCCGCACCGACTATCGGACGAAAAGAAGCGAGGCTTATACCAGCAACTGGAAGGCATGTTGGCGGACGGAGTGGTAGAAGCGAGTAGATCACCATACAGCTTCCCGGTCGTAATGGCAGCTAAGAAAGGGAGTAAAGACCGGAGATTTTGCATCGACTACCGCAGGTTAAACGCAGTAACCGTAGGAGAAGCCACACCGCTCCCAGTTATTCATGAAACGCTTAAGGACCTCAGCACGGCATCCATCTTCACCGTCTTGGACCTGAAAAGCGGGTACTGGCAAGTACCGATGGCCGAAGAAGACAAGGAGAAAACCGCCTTCACGACCCCGGACGGTGGCTGCTATCAGTTTAAAGTCATGCCGTTCGGCTTAAGGGGTGCGCCAGGCACTTTTCAGCGAATAATGTGTCAGCAAGTACTGGCAGGATTCTTGCGAGAATTCGCTATGGTATATCTGGACGACATTATTATATATTCCCAGAACATAGGCGAACATCTAAGACATTTGAGACTCGTCCTAGAGAGACTCGCCGAATACGAATTGCGATGCTCCCCAAGAAAATGCGGTATCGGGCAAACATCAATCAGCTACTTGGGACATACCGTAGGAGAAAAGGGTAACTCCCCCCAGAGGCCTCACGAAGAAGCAATTCAAAACACCCCGACTCCGCGTAGTAAAAAGGAACTGCGGAGTTTCCTGGGCGTCTGCAACTGGCTACGCGAATACGTACCCAATTTTGCGGAAATGGCAGCACCACTGACCGATATAGTCGGCAGGAAGAAAACCTTCAATTGGACCGAGGAAGCTGACAGAGCGATAGCCGAGATCAAAGAGGCCTTCTCGAAACCAATGGCGTTAAAGCGACCGGACTTCAAGAGAGAATTCATTCTGCAGACCGATGCCAGCAAGCTAGGAATAGCAGCCGTACTGTATCAGGAGGGCCCTAATGGAGAAAGGGACGTCGTATCCTACGCCAGCGCTCGTTTAAACCCGGCACAACAAAGGTACCACAGTAACGAGCAGGAGACCTTGGCAGCCGTATGGGCGGTAAAGAAATACCGCCCATATATCGAAGGAAGACATTTTCGCCTGCGCACCGACAATCGAGCATTAACATGGCTCAACGCCACCAAAGAACAGAAAGCGAAATTAGGACGATGGGCCCTAATACTCCAAGAATTCGATTTTACAATCGAGCACTGTCCGGGTAAATGGAACGAATTACCAGACGCGTTATCCCGAAACCCCGGACAGACAACAGTGACGGACGCAGACACGACCCCGAGTCGGATGGCATATCCGGACGTAGGAGTTGTCCAGCACATCGAGTCAGACGAACCGGGACACCCCACAACACCGGAGAACGATGACATCTCACCAGGCGAAGATAAACCACTAGGACAGGAAATACGGGAGCAACAAGCAACTGACTACGGCATCAAGAAACGAATTCGACGATTCCATCAGTTGCTTCAAAAGAGGAACCTCACAGAAGTGGATATCCGCCATCAAAATGGGTACGACGTGCGAGACGGTATTCTATGGAAGAAGAAAGAAGGACAATCGGACAGACTGGTAGTGCCGAGATCGACCGTTTCGAGGGTACTGTACGAATACCACGACTCTGACTCCGCCGTTCACCCCGGAATCCAAGAAACAATACGTGCCATCGCGGAGATATTCTTCTGGCCCAAGATGTACGATGACATCAAGAAACATGTCACACAATGCATGGTTTGCGCGACAACCAAAAGAGGCCCAAACAAAAACAAAGCACCTCAAGGCGGTACAAAGCCCTCGCGACCTTTCGAATTGGTAGCAGCCGACATCATGGGACCATATCCAAGGACAGCGAGAAGAAACAGATTCATCCTTGTGGTAACGGACGTATTCACAAGATGGGTGGAAGCCTTCGCGATAACATCCAGCAGAGCCCAAGTCATCACGAAAATCCTCGAGAGAGAAGTGTTCCAGCGCTACGGATTTCCGAAGAGGATACTGACGGATAACGGGAGACAATTTTACCACAAGGACTGGTTGCAACAAATAAAAAAATGGCAAACAGATCACTGGACAACAGCCACCTATCACCCGCGGTCAAATCCTACAGAAAGAAGGAACCAGGAAATAAAAAAAGGGCTGAGAATACTCCTAAAGGACCTACCGCACGATGAATGGGACGAGAAGTTACCAGAAGTCCTCGCGGCCTTACGAAGAAGAAGAAATGAGGCAACAGGAGTCACACCGAGTAAAGCACTCCTAGGGTATAATATACCAAAACCAGGAGAATGGAACGCGGTCGTTCCCGTAGAAACGGAAGAAGTAACCGCCAGATCCAGAGAAACCACAGACGAGGAGATAAGACAGCACCGAGACAAATACCAGGAACGATACGCTCCGGACGTTGAGGTATCAAACGAAAAATATGGAAGAGACGATCTGGTGCTAATTAAGGAACACCCACTCACAGGGAATCCAGAAGGAAACTTTGCCGGATTCGCCGCAAAATGGGGAGGCCCATACAATATTCTGAAAGCCGTAGGAAGAGGGAACGTATACTGGGTGGACAAAAAGGGGAAACCAGTAAAGATCCACGCAGACGAAATACGCCGATTCCCAGAAGGCGCCGTTTCAGACCTAGAGGCCGGTGGGGATTGATACGTGCATGAATAGAGGCCGAAACACCGCCTCCCGATGACGGCCCGGAGCTCGCACGTGCCGGGTGAAAAATTAGAATGAAATATACAGCCCCGAACTCGGCCGCTCCGAGTGAGCCGCAGCCGGCCGAAGCGACCAACCACAGAGCGCAGAGGCACCCCCACTACCGGCCTACAGGCGCCGACCAATGGCGCTACAGAATGGAACCCCCACCACCTCGTACACCCGGACTCACTCGCCTATATAACGGCGGGTGCGATTGGCAGTCGGCATGTGAGCTCGGCGAGTCAACACGAGAGGTCCTACTGATCGAGCTTCATCCCTCCGGATCTGACTGCTGTCGGCACGCTGCCCGCCTCGCTGCCTGCTCCCCGACTACCTACAGTCCGCGCTACCGCCTGCCCCTTCATCCGGAGGAACTTCTGCCGGTCCTCGCCACCGGACAGGATCTACTTTACTCTAGTGTATTGATCGCTTGTACTAGATTCAATAAATTATATAAGAAAGAACGTTATTTTCATTGGCCGCCCGGTTTGATCCCTATCAATATAATTATTTGATTTTCGCAGAGATGCGGACGCTAAGGATGATAGCAGGAAAGACTCTTTGAGATAGGGTGAGAAACCTAACCTAACCTAACCTAACCGAAACCTAACCTAACCGAAATTTGCAATTGCAGTGTTAGATCTGTCCTTGGTTTTGTCATCAAGTAACATCTCTACTAGTTAGTTTAAAACAAAAGTAAACATTTCATTTCATCGTGTATGGTCTTGCCTCCATTCGGCATTTACAGATTTTTCGTTATACTCAGGGTTTAATTTAAATAAATATTTTTTGTCATAATATGTAAATCGTACGGGCTGAATTGGAATACTACCACAGACAAGCGCGGGCTTAGGTGTATGGCGGGTCTTGTGTCACGCGTACAGCTAGGAGTCAGATTTCAATATGTTTGTTATCTTTAGGGTTCTAAATTAAGTAAGAAGTGGAAAAAATAATGTTTTAATTTATTAAATATTTATGACTATGGTATTTCAATAATCTAAATATAACCAATTGATGATGATGAGATTGAACGATTATTCTTAAAAAATATATATTTTTATTATTTGAATTTTCTTGGTAGAAGTTCAATGTAAATAAGGAGAAAAATACATTAAGACTAACCGAATGACATTTCTTGGGTAATATTCCCTTGACTCCTAATACAAATAAAAATCGGTGTTCTTAGAATTGTAGGTATATCACAACGACCGAAACAAGTCCAAACACGAACAACGTGTAGTCACCTTCTTGTATCATGACACATTGCGGCTGCTATTGTGTGTGTATACGCAGCAATAATTTCGTGGTGTTTATTTAAAAATTATTCTATAATTTATTACCAAAATAGTAACATGATATTCGAAGGACTCATTATTTTAGTGAGAAGTACGTTCTCGGGTCTTGTGAAAGAGTTTTTGCGATAATCCATATCGTTGATTAGATATGAGTGTTTCTTTTTGTGGATGCTGCGTAATATGGTATTTTTTAGATATAAACACTTTAAAAAACACGTTTAAGTTTTAATGAATATCGTGATACGTCCCATTAACAGGCTGCACATATTTTATTAAAAAAACAAAAAACGATGCCATACATCAGTCGAAGTGTCGCGGGGCGCTAATCCTCCATCCTTCGCGCATCAGTATTTCATTATATGTGTTTAGTAACAGACCAAATTTCCTTTCTACTTAAATGAATTTTATATTATTTACATCTATTTTGTTTTAATTGTGTATGAAAGTAAATTCCCTGAACGAATCGCCAATGTTATTTGAATTTTGTTGGTCGAAGTTCATTTTAAATAGATCGAAGATGACAGCGACCTGCAGAAAAGGTCGATACTAAAATAACAGATTGTATGATATTAAATTTAATATTAGGTCCTTACATATGAAATTGGCGTTTTGTATGGAAGGAACATAAAGTTGATTTTTTTTAAATATAATATATTTATTTAATCAAAGTATGTACCATTGCTATCTATGCACTTTTGCCATCTCATAGGTAGTTCATCGATCCCTTTACTAAAAAAAACATTCGGACGGGAATCAATAAAATCTTTGAAGTCGGTTTGGACTGCCCCATCGGAGTTGAATTTTTTCCCTTGCAAGAAGTTATCCAAATTTCGAAAAAAATAGTAATCTGTTGGGGCAAGGTCCGGAGAGTACGGTGGATGTCTTAGACATTCCAATTGAAGCTCTTCTAATTTGGTAGCCGTCTGTTGTGCAGTGTGTGGTCTAGCGTTATCATGAACCAGCAGTGGCCTAGAGCGATTAACCAGCCTCGGTTGTTTAGCAGCTAGCTTCTCCATCATGGTTTGCAGTTGCTGACAATAGACATCTGCCGTAATCGTCTGGCCAGATTTAAGAAAGCTGTAGTGAACGACACCAGCACTAGTCCACCAAACGCTCACAAGTAACTTTTTTGGAGTCAATTTTCGCTTGGGGCATGGTTTGGCTGGTTCGGCAGGGTTCAGCCATTGCGATGAGCGCTTCCGATTATCATACAGGATCCACTTTGCATCACAGGTAATGATTCGATTCAAATTCCTTCATTATTGTGCCGGTTGAGTAATGCAACGCAGCAGTCAATGCGCGTTTGTTGATTTGCTTCACTCAATTCGTGAGGTACCCACCTTTCAAGCTTTTTCACCTTCCCAATTTGCTTCAAGTGGATTAAAACAGTTTTATCACTAACACCGCAGCCTGCAGCTAACTAGGACGTGGTTTGCGATGGATACGCTTCCACAATAGCCTTCAATTCTTTATTATCAACTTTGATCTCCGGCCGTCCACGGGGCTTGTTCTGCAGGTTGAAATTTCCAGAACGAAAACGTTGGAACCAAAAACGTACTGTGTTTTCTTTTGCGGCACCGTCGCCATATACATCATTAATCCTTCGAGCCATTTCTGCAGCACTGGTGCCACGGTGGAACTCGTACTCGTAAATAACGCGATATTTCAAGTTTTCCATTTTGTAAACTGAGTGACGCAAAGAAAAAAAACAATTGAGGAAAAAACAAATGAATTATAATTTTCGAAACACAAATACTTGAGTAAATAGCTGTATAAATTTGAATTTGGAATTCCTAACCAAAGAGAAGATATTTGAGATCAAAGTTGCCAGTAAGGTAAAACGACGATTTCATATGTAAGGACCTAATATATTGTAAAGATTTTTTTGGCATTATTTCCGTTATTTTGAATCGTCATTATTTGTGATTGTTGTGAGTTATTTAATACAAATGTAGATGGGCGCTATAACTGTCTTCAAAATAAATTAAATATATTTTAACGATATTTGTACATATTATTTGATGTTGTCACTCTAATAAATATTTCCCTCTCAACTGACGAGATCTAGTGTAAAACTATCCTGCCCTACCATATTTCCTGCTTCCTATAGGTATGATTATTTTATATTTACAGTGCGGCATAGGTACTAATTAATATCGAAAAATTACATTCATTTTCAACATTGTATTCCTGTTATTAACATTGCAATATTAGATAAACGTTATAATAATACTAACTCTGAACTAGCTGATAAAATGTGAGCGTATCTGAATATTCAAATATTTAAATTACCGAATAATTTAAGCAATTGCCGCCTGGAAATCACCCGCCTACAATAAACGTCGGACGGGCCCCGCCTGGAAATCACGTCGGGGTCACCACTTTAGGGATGCGCTGTATGGGAGTGTAATTAATGACACACGTGTGTTCTGTAGCTAGTGCATTTATTGACTGAATGGTGTTCGGGAATAACTAAGGTCTACGAAAGGGCACCACTACAAAAGCAATGAGCCTACTTTGTGGTACACTTGGCCTTTGATTTTGAACGTTGAATTGAATTGTTGACCATTTGCCGCAGTATTGTGAACTATTTCTGTTGCTCCGAACGAAGTCATTTGGATGCATGAATTGAATGTGCGTGTGGACTTCAGGAATAGGTTGGAATCTGGATCCGTGCCGATGAGCAAGCCGTTCAATGGTTCTTGTGGTGTCTCAGCACTTTTCCTGATGCGCAACACATTCCGGCTGACTCATGTTTAAATTTAAGCGCATGACAATGGGTCCATAGCACCAATCAGCACTTTCGGATGAGCGAAATATTCAATATCTGGCTCGTACTCGAATGCGATACGTAGGAACGAAGCTGATGTAAATGCTCGATTTACTTGTTGGCGTTGTTGGTCATTTGCTCTGCGAGTGTTAACTACGAACCGGCGGGCTTGTATTCGTTCCAATTGTCGTTGGTGATTTCGTTCAGCTCGTGTCTCTTGTGATTGAGATGCACGCAATTGCGACATGCTCACACGCACATTTTCGTTATCTTGTTGGAGAGATGGATGGAGTATTTTAAAGAAATGTATGGTGGTGATACAAGTGTTGATGAAAGCATTAGAACTGGTGTAAACGCGATTGGTATAAATGACAATACAGAAAAAATAAGTATGAATGAGATTGAAAGATCTGTGAAAGCAATGAAAAGTGGAAAAGCTGTAGGGTATGACTGCATCGCTATAGAATTTATCAAAAACGGTGGCGAAGTAGTTTCCGCATGGATGTGTAAACTGTTCAACCAATGCTTGGAGGAGGGATATACCCCACTCGACTGGAGGAGAGCAGTTATCTTGCCTCTGTACAAAGGAAAAGGATCCCATATGGAATGTGGAAACTACAGAGCTATTAGTATTTTGAGTGTTGTTGGTAAAATCTATGGCAGAATTTTAATAGAAAGAGTAAGAAAGACGACGAGTGATAGAGTTTGGGATGTGCAAGGCGCTTTTATGAATGGCAGAGGATGCATGGATCAAATTTTTGCACTTCGTACAGTGACAGAGAAGTTTATGGCCAAAAACCGTAAACTCTTCTGTGCGTTTGTCGATTTGCAAAAAGCATATGATCGCGTAGATAGAGGTAAACTGTGGGAAATATTGTCGGAATATGGAATAAACACAAAACTGATCACGGCAATTACATCGCTGTACACAGAAAGCACTGCTAGTGTCAGAGTAAATGGGGATCTTACAGCCTGGTTTGATATCAATAAAGGTGTCAAACAGGGGTGTGTAATGTCTCCATGGTTGTTTAATCTATATATGGACAAGTGTATGAAAGAGCTGAAAGGGTTGGAAGCAGGTGCAAAAATGGAAGGTGTGTCAGTAAGCTGTTTGTTGTATGCGGACGACGCTGTGCTACTTGCAGACAACGAGCATGAACTGCAAGCCCTGGTGTCTAGTATGTATGAGGTATGCAAGCGATACGATTTGATGATGAATGTGAATAAGTCTAAGGTAATGATTTTCGAAAAAGAAGGAAGCATGACAGTCTGCAACATTAGTGTAAACGGTGAAAATCTGGAACAAGTGGATGAATTTGTTTATTTAGGAAGTATGTTTACAAAGGATGGGAGGGTGGAGAAGGATATTGAAAGAAGGGTTGGGGCAGGCAACAGAATAAATGGTGCACTTAAAGTTGTCATCGCAAACAAAAGCCTATCCAAAAAAGCTAAGATGGCAGTGCACAATGGTGTTCTTGTGCCGACCCTTATGTATGGAAGTGAAGCATGGAACTGGCAAAAGAAGGATGAAAGTAGAATAAATGCAGTAGAAATGAGATCTCTAAGACGAATGTGTGGCAAATCTGTATATGATAGAGTGACAAATGCAAGTATAAGAAGTGAATGTGGTGCGAATGAAAGTGTTATGAACAAAATAAGGAAAGGGTCATTAAGATGGTTTGGACACATGGAAAGAATGAGTGAAGACAGAATGGTATATGTAAACGGCGTGAACGGAGCTAGAAATAGAGGAAGGCCGAGGAAAACGTGGCACGATCAAATCAATCAAATATTGAATGTCGGTCACGTGAGGAGTCGGAAAATCGACGTGCGTGCATGACAAGATGTATGAATGTAGAGGAAGCGAGAGACGTATGTCAGGACAGAACAGTGTGGCGTTCCATTCTTTCTGCCTACCCCTCCGGGGAGACGGCGTGATGGTAAGTTAGTTAGTTTTTTTGTTGGATTTGTTTGTCTGTTCTTTTTGCTCTACTATTTTGCATGTTTGTTGCTTTATTCGACGCCCAAATTGGCCCCCTTATGTCTTGCTGGCATTGTTCACTGTAATACACGTACACAAATAAATAAAACTGCGTTGTGATACAAAACAAATGCCGAATGAAATGTCGAAATGATGCGACGCTTCTCGTGCGTATGCGCATGCGTAGATGAAAGTTCGATGAGGCGGACGCAGCGCCATCTGTTATTCAACAAAATAAATAATTTCGTTCTGTTTGAAATACGATCATACAAAAATACTTAATTGCGATTAAAAATGGGAGGGTGGGGGTAGGAGGGTGAAAATTTGGAGTTATATTTATTTTTCGATGCCAAATACAACAAAAATACAAAAAAATATTTTGTAAAAAAAATAGAAAAATCTGGATAGGGACACCCTAATCACTTAGCGATATGAAATATACTTTACAATCGATTCTCATACCTACCAAATACACATAGAAAAAATCATAAAATTCGGTCGAGCCGTTTCGGAGGAGTTCGACCACTAACACCCGACACGAGATTTTTATATGTAAGATAATGCTTTTCTTGTAATTATCAAAAAAGATTGAAAATTATATTTATTTATTTGGATATTTCCTCTTCAAAGTCTCTTTTTTTATAGTCTGGGTAAATTTTTCTACGTTCTTGCACACAACATAATATGTACTGCTTATGTTCTTCATCTGCGGTAGTTAAATCATAAAAAGTCTGTCATTAGATTAACAGATCTTTCATCTGTGTTATTAACTGCTTTTAAGCTAATAACCTTCTTTTTAGCTTCCACAAACGCCGCGCTGTCTTTCTACGAAGATACAATTTTTTGAAGGAAACTACTCTCAGTCGTGAAAATAAATATTTACTCTTAACAGAATCAAAATCACTTAAAGATTTCCATAAAACAAGATAACAAATACTTGTAGTACTTATAAATAAAACAAATAAGTTATAAATTAAATACCAGATTAAACGCTACTTACGTACCTACCATATAGAGAGCCAGACATCTGTTCCTTCGATGGAACATATCTATTTCCCGAATCACTAAAACTTTATTTTTGTAAGTTTTCTACAATGTTTCCTTTGGTTTGCTCATCAATGTTGTCATCAAAAATTAAAATGACGGCTATTTCCTCTGACAAGTACCACAAATTTTGACTGAACTTGTTTAAAGCTGCTTTGGAAATTGTCAACGTCTTCGTAATCTTTTAAGGTCTTTAAAAACAAAAATCTTGATTCGGAGCTTTTATCACCAAACTACATTCAAGCCTTTACATAAACTGCCACAATAAATAAACAAACATCTCGTAAAGCTTGTTTGTCCTTAGCGCACATTTTAAACTGGGAATGCAGCAAACGTATTTTAAGGAATAAATAGCTCTTGTCATCCATCGTGCTTGATGCATTGGGCTAGCAGGTCTGATAATTATTTTATTTTCATTGCCTCCAACCAGAAAAACAATAGCAAACTCAATGAGTTCGCTATAATCATCTCGTACAATCGATTTTGTGATTCAAACGCACTTTTGAGCATCAGTTCGTATATATGATGGCGGCAAGCAAAGAGTAACAAATCTCTTTATAATTTTTATAGTTAAAACAATCCGTGATTACTACCCGACAAGCCGAGACTAAATGATAAATACAACGACAACGCGCCGCTCCTGTGACGCAATTTGTATGGGACATCTTTGCGCGCAAGTCGACACGGGTTACACTGTTCCGAATAAGGAAAAAAATTGTTTTTGGATGTTTTAGGCCCAAATGAATAAAACAATAGCCTATGCATTGTAAAATTAAAACTTTGAAAAATAATGGACACCCTAGCGCGCACCCTTACAGATCTACGAGCAGGCCATTCTCCGGGTCTGACTTATCATTACAAGACTTGATTTTACTTTTTTTTTTAAGATACGTACAATTCATTTAGAATGTCTGAACGATGGAGAAATTCAACGTGCAGGTGTGTCCGTAAGCAGCAGCCTCGGATTATTGACTAGGTATATAATACTGCAATTTCATGATTAACATGGACTAATATCAACAAGAAACAGTTAATCCAACTCCCAGAATATACGTGGCCTCCATAGATTTTTCAGCATCATCCAAATCAATTGCGCCTCGGTCAAACCTCGGGTAAATCAGAAGTATTTACAAGCTCACCGTATTAGCAACGACTCGAAGAAGCCAACCTAAAAAAACGGGTAGAGTTCAATCTCGACAAAACTAACAAAAAGGCGGATGTAAATCTCCCTAAACCCAAATCACAGAATGCGCACTCTGTACTCGGCGGTGGCACACAAAGTGTACGTTGGTCCGCACAAATATGCCCAAGTGGCCCACGAGCACTCTTAGCAAGTGCGTACTGCAAGTACCCTTATACATAAGAGTGCAGAAATGACTTTGTTAAGATTTAATCATTTTAGTTGGCAAGTGTGGAAATTTTGTTTTATTTTTACATGCTGAAATGTTAGTAAGAGACAGTATAATGTGAATAAATACAATCCATTTTTGTAATAATAATTGTTTTAATGATATCATTTTAAGCTATTAAACCTTAAGTGCGCACTCTTAGACCACTATACTCTACCTGTGTAAAAAGTGCATACCTATGTTGCTGCACCTATATTGAGATTCCGGTTGTTCCTATACTGAAGGATACAAGAGCTACAAAACTTTTTAATTGAGTCCATTTTGAAACAATTTGGAGATAGCATAATTATGTTTAAATCCCAATGCTACGAGAATACTTACATTGACCTGCAGGTATGACGACATTTAAATTGATAAAATCAAAATGGTAGAGAAATGTTATGGATTGGAAGAGAAAAAAAATAAAAATAAAAAAATAAAAAATAAAAATAAATATATATATATATGTATATATATATATATATATATATATATATATATATATATATATATATATATATATATATATATATATATATATATATATATATATATATATATATATATATATATATATATATATATACATATATAAAAATACTTATATATTTCTAGTTTTAAAAAATCGTACTTTTGAAATAATTTTAGAAAAACGCATTGTTATTTAAAAAGACATGAATTAAATGCATGCGAGCTTTTTTCATTGAATCCACCTGTTGACTATTCAAAATGCTTCTCTTGGGTTGTGCATAGTACATAGACACTTCATCATTGCTATGAGAAGCATTTAAACCACTCGAGCTTGCACTGAATGTTGATGAATTTAGAAAAACAGTTGGTGAAAAGTTAAATGATTTGAATGCCGAAAAACGGTTATTCTCCTCCCAGATTTTGTTCCAGATTCACGAAAAACTTAAACCTCCCTCCCAATTCCAGCGCATTGGAAGAAAATATTTCTGATGTATGATATAACATACAATAGACCATCAGCCAATTTTATTAGAAAATTCACCAACTCTAAATTATAATGAAAACATATCATTCGCCTATCATTTAAGTTGCCAATCAACAGCACACCACTTGGTTGGGCTTGTTTTCATTATTTCCAACAATGTGAAAAAGTAATGGTTTTGATCATTTAGTGAAATAGCAGAAGCATTAAGTAGGGTAACGCGAACTTTCTTTAGGGTGCCAATCGTTGCACTTCTAACCTCTTACACATACTTTTTGTTGTTTTTTATTTAATGTTTTTTCATGTTGCCGAGTTACTTACTGTTTTGACTTTGGCGTGCTCTACTGTAAACACGTTAATTGTACTGATCTCAACCGGCAAGTGGAAACTCAATATCCATGCGCCGCCCCTTCTTCTCCACCCTATCCCAGATCATCTTAACCTCAGAAACGGAACATAGGCCTTCATAAGCCCATACAAATCTACTCCTGGAGCTAAAGTACTCTAATATGTATCATACTACCGACTGAGCGTCTTCGTACAATACAACAATACAGAACCTTACAGAGGGTGTTATTTAATCCCGTCACATTGTAGAGCATAAAATTGATGAAAATGTTTATTCTCTGGTAGTTTTATTATATATAAGGGAATATTTCCATCAAATCTACAAATATTATAATACATGTAAAATCATGAACTGCATATCCATGTTTACTTTGTAATTATTGGAAAAACACGATTTTCTTATGAACATTTTACTTTAGATCTACCTTAAGCACCTCCCCGATACCTGTAATGTCAAACGACGACCTTCGTGGCAGAGTGGTTACAAGCTCTGACTTCAATGCCGAAAGTCCTGGGTTCGATTCCCGGCGATGGCAGTGTGATTGTCACACTGTCTTTGGTCTGGTGTAGAATTCACGTGACAATAAAATGGCGATAGATTGGCTACCTATCACATGTCACGAGAATCAATATAATAGCTAAAAAAAAAAAAAAAATTGTATACAGTAATTGGGTCCAAACGACCTGTTGTGTACATAAAAAAAAATGACATAGTTATTTACTACTTATATATATACAATGTAAACATTGTTTTTATAAGTAGTCATGAAATACTAACATTTCCAAATAACACATTGATTTTGTTTTTTATTCTCTTGCCCCTTTATAATTGTTAACAATGTATAAGGCCATATCTATTACCTTAAGTAGCTTATTCTATTTCATTAGCTCGTGTATATAAACAGCTACACATTTGATTCTTGTGCTTTAGCAAAGCGAAATATGTCATTCTCATACAATAGTTTGGGAATACCACACTTCTAAAATATGTCATTCTCATACAATAGTTTGGGAATACCACACTTCTAAAATATGTCATTCTCATACAATAGTTTGGGAATACCACACTTCTAAAATATGTCATTCTCATACAATAGTTTGGGAATATCACACTTCTAAAATATGTCATTCTCATACAATAGTTTGGGAATACCACACTTCTAAAACAACGACATTTGCATTAAAGTTAAATGATAACTTTATTGACTTAAATAAATATGGAATTCTGTGAATATGTAGTAAACATCAATTGAATACAGACATTTCCAGTCATTTTGCCAATATTACAAGATGAAAAATCATTAGATAAAGCCATTTAGGAAAATGGCTTTGATTCATTCATCATCTACAAAAACTCTTCACAAACAATAATTAACAAATATATTTTAGAACGAATAATTTGAAATTAACAAAAACAGTTTGAATAATAAACATCATTTCTTTCTAGAAGGCAAGGCGGGAAATGGACTTATTCTTAAAGTAGTTATCCTCAATGCGTCTTGTGAGCGCCAGCAGCTCTGGGAAGCGCTTCACGGTGGCAGCCAGCCGGTCGCACGGCAGCTCTGTGGTGACCAATGCAAACACATGGCCAAACACCAGTGCGTCTAGCTCGCACGGCCTGCAACACAAATAATGGTTCCATCATGCTGACCTATCACATTATTGATGTGCAGGAAAATACAAATATCCATAACATATATATATGTGGAGATACTCACTTAGAACCAAAAAAATAATCTTTATCCCCCAAGCGTTCTGTTAAGGCCCGACAGCACTTCTCCACCTCATCCACCACTTGGTCCATAGTGCGTTGAGCCCAACCAAACAACTCCAGGCGACGGTATACAGAGTTGCGCTTGGAGCGCGTCTGCAGCCAGCCCAGGGGCCACGGGAACACGGAGGAATAGCGCGGCGCAGTCACGTCGCGGAAGGTGGGCTCATGGAGCCAGCAGGCATACAGCTCAGCGTGGTACAGTACGCTGTGCAAGGTGCTGCTGAAGGCGCGGGTGTCGGCGCGCTGCGCCGGGGGGGCGGGCGGCAGCAGCCCACGCTCTAACAGCAGCCCCGCCACGCCTTCCAGCTCGGCGACCAGGAATGCTCCCGCGCGAACGAAGGGCACGCGCCCCCCTGGAGACATCCACTCCGCGTTCCATCGCATTTCAACGGTAAAGGGGAGGCCGAGCATACGTAGAAAGGCCTGCACCGCTAGGCAGTTGGCGTTATCCGGCAACAAGATCTGCTCCACCTCATACGGCTGGAACAATTGTGCATCGCTAGGCCACGGTTCACGGCCTAGTCGAAAACAAATTAACAGTTAGTATTATATAAGATTATGTACTTAAATAAACTCAACAATCTACACAAGTGAATACCATCTAACTCCAAGGTTGCACTTTCGGCTATAGGCGAAGGCATAATTGATACGAAACTATATTTACAAATTTCGACTTCTAAAAAAACGGTTTCGTTTTAATACTATTGCGACTCAAACAACATCTTTCAGATAAATTCGATTTCTCATTCAAAAACCTGACCCTATGACTTAACTTGACAGAAATGTAACCATAGAAAAATAATAGACAACATTAAAATATTTCTCTGTATCCAATGCCGTCTCGAATCTATGTTATCAAGCCGCAATGTTAAGTTTATAACTCTGGGTCCATCGATCTGACAGCTGTCAAATGTCACAATTTTGGTAAAAATATCATGAATTTTTCGAAACAATTAAAAAATATAAACATTTTTAACGATATTGTTGCATTAGGCATTATTATTATGAATTTTGAGCTTTCATATATAATGATTTTGAGGTTATATTGTTACGAAGAAGTGGCTGTCACGGGGTGAAACATGAGATTACTCGTATCTCACTCCCGATCTCGAAGCAACTCCTCACAACGTGTTGCCCAGTGTTTATTCGCTAATGGCTCATCAGTATGTGATCTCTGAGGTGCTCCGGGATGTATAGTGATATGAGATTGAAACCAATATTTACTATTTACAATTATATTTAATCACACAAAATAAAGAAACAAGATTACTTATGAACTAAAGATGACTTACATGCTATTCGTTGGCCAACGAATTAAAACTAACGTAACTAACGAAGGCGGCGATCGGCGGCGAGGACCGAAGCTGACGGAAGCCGGCGCGGCGGCGGGTTGGCCAGCACGAGGACTGCCAGAGGCTGCACGACACAGAAGGATGCCCGGCGTCCACTTCTATCTCCCGGGCTGAGAGGCATCACGCAGATAATGGACCGCGGAGGGCACGGGTCTTCTTCACAGCGACAGCGGTGGCCAGCATCAAGCCCCAATAGTGATTAGCTGGCGCCATGCGGCACGTATCGCGAACTTTTAAGATTATCTCCCCGAAGTCCTGTATAACACTTTGCGATATTTTTAGAATATCTCCCCGGCGCGCGGCCGGGGAGATATGCTCCTTCTACTGAGGTCGGGGACGGACTGACTACTGACTAAACTGTCGAGTCCGGATTTTGCCAATCCGCAGGGTGGGGGGTTAGGTCATCCCCCCCTCAAAGTGTGGCCACTCACGAAAATTGTCAATTCACTTCTTTAAACACTATTATTGTTTTTCCTACCCACTATTATTGTTGTTCATAGTCTTATCACTAATTAAAATTAAACTTAACTAAGATCAAACAAGCCTCCAGAGAGAAAACGTATTTTCGGCCATGTAAAATTTGTTTAGCGCAATCTCACCTAGTATGCCATGAAACATGGCTATATCAATATCGAAAGATTATTTTGAACATTTTACATACCAAAGTTGTACACAAACTGTATTATACCATTCAATGTGTGTTCAATATATTACTAGTACTTTTATAAAGTAAACACACTGAAGAAAATGGGTATAAATACTTTACAAATGGCCCGGCACGAGGAGAAATTAAAATTGACACACCGGCACTGCGGAAACACAAATGTATAATAGTATATTAAAATATTTGTAGCACGTATATAAGGAATAATAATACGATCGTAGTCGTATTTTACATTTATTTCACATTTATAATCGAAATAAAATACGAGATCACGGCACGAGACACATACTAACGGCCTACAATAGCTCCATGTTGCAAATATTGCCTATGTGATTACGGCCTGGTAAATACTTTCAAGACGGCATTGGGTGCGGCACACCGAAGCGCCTAGGTCGGAGGCTAGGGGGACGCCTGGCGAACCAACGTATGGCGTACTATGTGACCTGCCACACTATAAGGTTCGCACCAAGCGGTCAATCACAAGCCGCCTGCTTGCAGAGCTTTCAGCGATTTTAGCGCCGCGGTTAACTTTTATGGTACTAATCACAATCATCTATGCAATTATCCACCTCGTGCTCTTCTGCTCTTGTCATCGACTGATTTTCGGGATTACACGTATCGTCCGCAGTTTAAAAGCGATAATAATTTCCAAAATTTGTATTTTATTTTTGTATACATTGTTTTTATTTACAGGTTTTGTAAAATTATCAAAATTAAAATAATATACGGTAAATAAATTTGTTTCAATTTACCCCAATGTTACAAGTTGTTCCTCTGGTGTTAGTCCCAATGTTACAAGTAAATCGAATGTGTCCTGCTTCATTTTTAAATACCTAAAAAAAATTGATACTATTTGCGAAGTTCTTTATAATATAATAGTTGAAATTCTCCATTACTATTTCTTGACATATTTATTTCATGCACCCAGCATGTTCGAATTTGTGATTTTCGAAATTTTAAATTGATACATTCTGATAAAATCAGCTTTTCTATTACTTTAGTCAGTGGCATTTTTTGTCTCGAGCTAGTTTGCAATATACGCCAAAATTTGACAGCTCAGAAACCAAAGGATATTACATAGATAATTAGTACCATAAAAGAACACCGCGGCGCTAAAATCGCCGGGCGTTATAGTGTGGCAGGTCAAATTAAGCCGCCGACCTAGCCTCCGACCCTAGCACTTCGGTGTGGCCGTACCCTAAATGGGCTCTAGAGCAGTTGGAAACTGACCCTAATTTTCATCGAAAAATCATCTTCAACGATGAGGCACATTTCTGGATGAATGCGTACGTCAACAAACAAAATTGTCGAATTTGGGACGATACCAATCCACACGAGATCCAAGAGCGTCCAATGCATCCCGAAAAAGTCACTGTTTGGTGTGGATTTTGGGCTGACGGCGTCATTGGTCCATATTTCTTTGAGAACGACGTTGGCAAGGCCATCACCATCAACGGTGAGCGCTATAGGTTGATGATTACCGACTTCTTTTGGATGATATGGACACCAACAACATGTGGTTTCAACAGGACGGCGCTACGTGCCACACAGCTCATGCCACATTTGACATTCCGCACGAGCGATTTGAAGGCATGGTCATCTCCGTTAGACTTTTCTTGTGGGGTTTTCTTAAGTCACAGATCTATGTAAATAAGCCACAAACTACAGCGGTCCTCAAAGCCAACATAACCCTTGCCATCGGTCAAATTCGACCTGATTTTTACGCCAGAGTCATGGAAAATGGGACATTTTGGATGCACGCCACCCAGAGAAGCCGCGGCGGACATTTGAACGATGTTATATCCCATACATAATGGCATCGATAGGCCTTTCAAATGATTAAAAAAATTCGATGATATCTCACACACACTTTGTTTTATTTAAATTTAAAGATAGGAAGCGCTTAATTAAAGACCCTTTATAACGAAATAAAATACGAAATCATGGTGATATAGCCATGTTTCATGGCATAATAGGTAAGATTGCACTAGACAAATTTTACATGACCGAAAAGGCGTTTTCTCTCTGGAGGCTTGTTTGATCTTAGTTAAGTTTAATTTTAATTAGTGATAAGATTATGAAAGACAATTTAAAAACAATAATAGTGATAATGACAATTCTGTGAGTGAAAAAAAATAGCGTTCTGCCCCGGTATCGCAAAGCAGTTTAGGTACTGCCGGCCGGATGCAGAGAGTGGCCACACTTGGGAGGGGAGGATCTAACCCCCCGCCCTGCAGAGTTCCGGGCAGCTCTCGCCCCAGTCTACCACCGGCCTCCAGGAAAGGAACATCTCTCCCTCGCGCGGACGCGCGCCGGGGGGAGATAGTCTCAAAAGATCGCGAAGTGTTACACCGAACGCCGGGAAGTGATTCTGGAAAAGATCGCGATATCGCCGCATGGCGTCAGTAACCATGGCGTCAGCTAATCACCATTGGGGCGTGATGCTGGCCACCGCTGTCGCTGTGAAGAAGGCCCGTGCCCTCCGCAGTCCATCATCCGCGTGATGCTTCTGTGTTATGCAGCCTCCGCCAGTCCTTGATGCTGGCCACGACAGCGTCAGCGTCGGTCCTCGCCGCAGATCAAGTAGCGTTATTCAGTGACGGAGTAGTTTTAAGTCGTTCCAACGATTAGCAAGTAAGTCATCTTTAGTTTATAAGTGATCTTGTGTATTTCTTTTTGTATATTGTATGTTTGTGTATTTAAATATAATTGTAAATAGTAAATATTGGTTTCAATCTCATATCACTTTTCCTCCCGGAGCAGTCTCAATTAACGTAATAATGATTACATTAGCGAATAAACACTGGGCAATACGTTGTGAGAGAGTGCTTCGAGATATGGAGTGAGATACGACTAATCGTCATGTTTCACCCCGTGTCGAAAGCTTCTTCGTAACAATGGCACAAACAGTGCCATCTTGACGTAATAACAAGCCGCAGGGTTCGATTCAATGTGGCCGATGGAGGAGGCCTTCGCCTCAGCTGTCACTTTAGCTGTCATTCGGTCGTACCTTTCATACAGATTTGTTACGATGAATCGATGTTTTTTTAAATTATTTTTTTAATTGTATTCGATATATTTTAAGAATGCAAATGATTCTTCATGACATTCCTAGTAAACTTAAAATTTCAATATTTATTAATAAAGCTTTACGAGCGAAATAATCGAGCCTGCAATCAAATCATATGCATTACTTACTTTAATAAATCTGATTCGATGGAAAAAAATATGGAAAATAAAATAATGTTCATTGTAATATCTCAAAGAAATATTTTTATATAATTTTAATACTTCGCAAAATAATATTATATCATTTAATTTTTATGCAGAAATTGCATGACAACACGAATTATTTCAAAGTATCAAAACACCTAGGAATCCAATGTGAAAAAGTACATTTAATAAAATAAAAATAGTATATAAGAAAATAGTTCATCCAAAAGAAAAGAAAATATGTTTCACATATTAAAGCATGTGTAATTGTTTAATTGTTGTGTGTGAAAAATTAGACAGTCATTGTAAATATATGACAAAAAAATGATAACGTTCGAAACGATAACATGTAACTTATTTAAATAAAAATATATTATTTATACTTTTAATATCCAACATCACTAACACAAATTAATAAAATATATAAATAATCTAATGAATGTAGAGGAAGCGAGAGAAGTATGTCAAGACAGAACAGTGTGGCGTTCCATTCTTTCTGCCTACCCCTCCGGGGAGACGGCGTGATGGTTAGTTAGTTAGTTAGTATAAATAATCTATATTGAAAGAACAACTGCAAACGGCAAACTTGAGGTTATTCAATTGAAATTGAAATATTTAGCATATTGCTTGAATTACATCTCAATACACAATATTTTGTTTTTGATAACACACATTGATTTAACTTATTGAACGCTAAGGCATTAACACTGTGAAATTCCATAGTTATATACTTAGGAAATTGAAAATAACTTTGTTTAATTCACTAAGTACACGTTGATTTAATTAAATAATGGTTTTATCACAAAAACATATCTGTTTAAATTTAATAACACAAAAAGCACTCACTTCTAAATGTCAAATCACACGCGATACTGAAAACAGGAAATATATCAACTGAAACTAAAATTTATAACACAGACATATCAAATACATATATATTCACACCTTTTATGAATTCTCATAAAGATTTTACCAGAAATAATGTAAGAAAACCCAAAAATTTATCGAAATACACTTGATAAACGAGAGCTCATGTTATGCAGGTTAGAGTGAAGATGGAGGTATGCTCCGAAAAATGTCGTGTTTTTTAATAATTAGTGGATTAAACAAAGTTATTTTCAATTTCCTAAGTACACGTTGATTTAATTAAATAACGGTTTTATCACAAAAACATATCTGTTTAAATTTAATAATATAAAAAGCACTCACTTCGAAATTTAAAATCACACGTGATACTGAAAACAGGAAATATATCAACTGTAACTTAAATTTATAACACAGACATATCAAATACATATATATTCACACCTTTTATGATTTCTCGTAAAGATTTTACCAGAAATAATGTAAGAAAACCCAAAAATGTATCGAAATACACTTGATAAACGAGAGCGACCGGTACGAATCCCTAGGAGACTCAAATGAGTGCAAGGCCTCCTCCCAAGTCAAACCATAAACAATATCAAGGAACATTGCGGCTTGATATAATGTCAAGATGGCACTGGCACGAATCACATTGTAACGGCCCAGAAAAGCGCCATGTTGCAAATACTCTCTATGTGCTTAACGTATATACTTTCAAGACGGCATTGCTTATGGTGGTTTGTTATTCTTTTTACTATGGTTGTTGAATTGACAGCTTGTTGTGTGCATTCAATTATTTACATATTTTTTTGATTTTGTATCGCACTTACTGTTCATGTATATGTCATGTATATATACTTATAAATATTTACTAATCTAGTTCTTATTAATGTGTATTTAGGGTCGCAATATCGACATGTGCCTATTCCGCGTAATAATCAGACTCGTATTGTATTTTAATTTTCTCTGACAGTCATTTATTAAGAAAATCTATAATGACTTTTAAACTATTTTAGTGTTAATTTCATAGTAAAAGTGCTGTATATTTTTTGCCATTTAACCTTTTCGTTACTTCGAAGTGTTTTTTTTTTATTTTTTATATACGATGGCTCAAAGTACTGACGATTTTGAAAAGAATTTTACGGCCCACGATGACAGCCAACCGCCTGCAAATCCTTTTAACGACGAAGTTGAGAAAGAACATTTTCATTCTATACTCTCCGCCTTCAAATATTATAAGACGGCCGTACTACAGCGGGTAGAGCGGCGCGAGCAGTACGTGGGCCGCCTTCCCGCGCCACACCGCCGCCGCCTGCGCCGCTACTCGCGCTCGCTGCAGCTCATGCGGCAGGCCGTCCTGCACAACCACCGCGTTGTCTGCCTCATGGTGGAAGACGCGCAGACCATCTTCGAGAACGTGCCCAGCCAGGAACTGCAGCGCTCGCCCTGTTTTCTGGAGGAAGTTGACCAGACCACGCCCAAACCCAAACCTCACGATATAGAAAAGGTAGAACTTTTGGCCACACGGCATACTTACTCGTATACGTGTATGAAATAGATGTTCAGAGAATGAGACGAGCGCGCTATGCAGGTGCAGTACGTGCTGAAGCAGGTGGTGCGCGACTGGAGCGAGGCGGGGGCAGCGGAGCGCCAGCAGTGCTACGCGCCCGTGATCGCCGAGCTGCAGCGCGAGTTCCCGGCGCCGAGGGGCGTCAGCGTGCTGGTGCCCGGCGCCGGCCTGGGCCGCCTGGCTTACGAGATCGCCGTGCTCGGATACACTTGCCAGGGAAATGAATTCTCCTTCTTCATGCTCATTGCCAGTAATTTTGTACTCAACAAGTGTCATGAGGTAAGTCAGCTGAGAGTACACTATGTTCACTTTTTATTACCATTAGTTACAATGAAATTTTATAAAGAAATTTGAATATCAAACCGTTTAGCTTACATACCATATTTCTTTATAATAATCTAAAATGAATCAGTTTGTATTCCCTGTATAAGAAAAGCTGAGCTATGATGTGTCCCAGGTGAACAAGTACAGCATACACCCGTGGGTGCACCAGCTAGTCAACAATCTTACGAGCGAGCAGCAACTGCGCGCCGCTTCCTTCCCCGACACGAGCCCCGCTGCGCTGCAAGGCCAGGCCTTCTCCATGGTGGCCGGGGACTTTGTCGAGGTGCCGTACCACTCTTATCCTCTATTCTTTTACTTGAATTACATGGCATACACGAGGTATGTTAAAAAATATACGGCCTCACACTAACGATTGTTACATTGACAGAAGCTGAGCTAGAGCTCCTCTTTTGAGGTAGCGTGCAACTGATCCATCGCATTATACATGATGTCATCAGAAGATAGGGAGCTTGGACACAGGAAACTATCAAATGTGAAGAATGGGCAGACGCGTTATAATAGAGATTTAAATGTTTTCCTGCCCACGGGTTTATCGCAAAATGTTATGCGACGTTGATCAAGTTTTTCTGGTATATTGTCAAAAAACAAAATTGTGCAGCACTCACTCACACTACCTCACCCATTGGCGGTCTGCTGACAATTGACAGCTTCCACGGGCTGTAAAAAATTGGAGCAGGATCGCCTACGTATGTGCACCAAACCATGCCTCCCTAGTTTATGCAAAAAAAAATTATCGGTTATTTAACAAACCTCACAAATTGTTTGCCTTTATTTCAAGATTTTAAGTGTTATTCATACATTATCTGTCCTTAGCTTCTAGAAAACTGATGTTTTAATTATTTAATATGGAATTTTACATCATTGTTCAAGAAACAATAAATAACAACGTTTTCAGGTGTACACCAGCGAAGGAGAATGGGACTGTGTAGCCACATGTTTCTTTATAGACTGCGCCCCCAACATCATTGACTTTGTGGAGACAATCTTCCACATCCTCAAGCCTGGCGGCCTCTGGATCAACATCGGGCCGCTGCTCTATCACTACTGGTCAGTACTAGTTCACATTAGCAGATATGAGCATTATACATAATGGAATATGTTGTAATTGTGTACAATTGCCCTATTGCAGTGACATGGACTCGGAAGGGAGCATAGAGCCCCCATTTGACATCCTGTGTGACATCATCAAGGATGTGGGATTCACAATAGAAGTGAGTTCCAATTCATCGATGGATGCATCATACTTTGGATAAATAAATATACATGTTATGGTCTTGTTACAGAAATCCGAGACCGGTGTTAAAACCAAATACTTCAACAATCCAAGTTCCATGCTGCAGCACGAGTATGATTCGGTATTCCTAGTCTGTCGCAAGCCACAGGGAGCCCTCCGCCACGCAGAAGAAAGCCCCCCACACTCGGATGGGGACCAGTCCTAAGACTTAATAACAAATGGCATTATGTATATACCTCTCTAAAACATATGTTGTTATAATAAATTGTTTTTCATTTTTTTAATTCATATACGCAAAAGACAATATTCTTGCTGTATATTTTCAACATAGGTAGCCACATTTTTATAAATCTTTCAATATGGTTAAAATCTAAAATTTGTTTCTCTGTTAAAACCTCATTAAACAAATAACATTTATTTCATTACATTGTACTTTCATATGAAGTACATGGTGCGGCATTATTAAATATAATATTAATACACTTTTAGTTTATTTTTACACCAACCGGTTTCGCTCGGGCAGGGGGTTACAAAAGCCACTGCAACTCTGACAAAGCTCTGGCAGGATCGAAATCGGTTGGTTGTTAAAAAATTAAGTGGTGTAAAAACAAATTAAAAGTGTATTCATATTACATAAACACACTAATGCAACTAATTATTGCTTCTTGAACATGATTTCTTTATACTTTATGGGACTGACATTCATTTCATAATGCTCCTGAGGCAAAACATGTCACTTCCATATGATATATTTTAATTTCCAAAATATAAATATTTTTATCAATATTAAACACTATCCAAGTCTTTAAATTATGTGAAGTCACAACATAGCTAAGCGACTTTCGTTCGTATTAGCCTTCACTTTTGTTGTCAATTCATATTTGAATTTAATTAAAAACACTTTGTATGAATACAAATGTTAATTAAACAATATCAGTGTTGAATTGCTTAAATCTAATTCTAATTATGTGCTGTCCTTTTGTGGCACTGCAGGACAGCCCAGAAATGTATCTTGTTGATCGGTTACCTTTTCTTTGGCACTACACTTTTTACAAGTGTTTCTACCTAACAATAAAGGCAGAAACATACTATTAACACGCCACGCCACCCGATGAAACGTGATGCGTGTTGACTCGAATCAAATTGTATTGTTTTCTATGAACAGAATCACACTACGAACACCCGACGCGACGCCATGCGCGCACACGCCACCCGATCCAGGCGAGCTAGATCGACGTGTTGCCGATGGTGGGAGTAAACACGCCACGTCGCGTGTTAATAGTATGTTTCTGCCTTAAAAGTGAACTCTTAGATGGTGTAATACACAAAATAAACTGATTCTTTTATTTGTATTTATGTGAATTGCGCAGACATTGAACTAAATCATTTTAAATGAAATGTTGAATAAAACAAATAGTTGAAATAATGTTTTATTTTTAAAATATAGTATCTTGTCTGCATCAGATTCACTTGACTGCAGGGGTCACATTGGTACACCTTGCGAGAGAAACTGTTTCATTATTGTTTCATTCATTCCTGCAAATTAGCTATCAAATATTGCACGAAGAGCGGCAGTACGGCATCTGGCGCGGTGCCCGAGAGAGCTACACGGCTGTAGGCCAGGAACTGGCGGCGCAGGCGGGCCAAGAGTGCCGGCGGCACGGCCCCGTGTCCGGCGGCGGCCAGCTCGGGCACTAGTCCGCGCGCCGCCCGCTCGCACAGACTCCGGGTGACGGCATCCAAGCGCTGTAGAAAGGTGGTGTCCGCCAAGGGGGCATTCTGGGTGCTCAAATTAGGCGGGGGGGCAGTTCGCTGGAATAGGGCCGCATGCACCTGACGCAGAGGCCCCTCATCTTCCTCATCCTCCCCCCACACCACCAGTGGCTGATCCCAGCGTCCGGAAGATGGCTCCTCGAAGCGATCCAGCAGAGCCTGGAACACAGGCCGGGAGTAAGACTCTTGAGTGTTGCGCTCCCAAGCCGTGTGAGCGCTGGAGATAGAGAACACTGTGCACTGAGTGGTTTTAGCCGCCTTGGATGCGCAGTACAGTTCATACCGGAATCCTAATATTTGAAAAATTACTTGATCTTAACAGGGAAAATACAATGGTTATATTGTTATACACATGCAAGTTTAATGAGACTAACACTCTACTTGAGAAATAGATAGAGCAACTGCCAATTGGAAATTACCTTTGATGTAATTACCGGAGTCCAGTACGACCACGCCCTCCTTGTCCAGGAGTCTGATGACTTCAGACTTAAGGACCGCTCGGATGTGCTTTTCTTTTTGGGAATCTAAATAAACTGAATTTTTTTCATAGCCAGCTTTGCGAATCTCTTCTATTTCAGATACAACACAAACATTCTTTTGATGTTGAATCTCAAGAAAATCTTTAATTTTTAAAGATTTCCCGCTTTTACCACTTTTAGGAACACCACACATAACGACCAGAGGCATCGTTTTGTAATGTTTTCTACCTAGAGTTAAACATTAAATATCACAACTTTCTTATAATTATATAGTAACAATACATCGTGTAACAGAAGAGCGTGGGTCTTCACAAATTTGGACAAAATGTAGAACGACTGTGATTATAGAAAATAGACCACGATAGCCACTAAAACTAAACTGTCATATCAAATTGCATCTGTCACAATTTTATTCCATAGAACACCACAAGAAATTCTTCTTTTTTAATGGCTTTTCACCGCTTGTGGGTGTTCTGGCCAGTCTCAAGTAAGGGTAGTTGTTGTGTATTAAGGAATTCTGAAAACTACTTTATTAAAATTAATATTTTTTATTGTATTAGATATATTTTGAGAATGAAAATTATTGATCGTGACTTTCCTAGATAATTTAAAATTTCAATATTTATGAATTATGGCTTTATGAACGAAATAATCGAGCCTACAATCCAATCATGTGCATTGCTTATTTCAATCAAATAAATCTGATTCGATAAAAAAAAATCACGGAAAATGAGCTAATGTTAGTTGTAAAATCTTATTAAAACATGTTTTATAGAATACTATGATATAGCCATGTTTCATGGCATACTCGCTGAGATTGCACTAGACAAATTTTACATGGCAGAAAATATGTTTTCTCTCTTGAGGCTTGTTTAATCTTAGTTAAGTTTAATTTCAATTAGTGATAAGACAATGAAAAACAATAATAGTGTATAGGAAAAACAATAATAGTGTAAGTGACAATTTTCGTGAGTGGCAACACTTTGGAGGCGTGACCTAACCCCCCACCCTGCAATTTTTTTGAACTCCGGGCGCGGACAGCGACCCGCAGCAGTCAGATACCGCCCTTCGGTAGAAGGAACATCTTACCGGCGCTCGGCGGGCGCCGAACGCCGGGAAGATAATCTGAAAAAGATCGCGATATCGCCGCATGGTGCCGGCTGCGTCAGTTTATCATCATTGGAGAGTTACATACCGGATTCCGGTGAGGCGACATCTCTCCCCGGCCGAACGCCGGGGAGATAATCTGAAGGAAAAGTTCGTAATTTACGTGCCGCATGGTGCCGGCTGCATCAGCTTATTATCATTGGGGCCTGATGCTGGCCACTGCTGTCTCAGCGAAGGAGACCAAACCGCCTTTCGCTTCCACGCTCTTCCCCATCCTCCGCCTCGAACGTCCCTCGCGGTGCGGACGCCACGTGCCGGCCAGCTCGCCGTCACGCCGACTTCGCTGATCGTCGGTCCTCGCCGTTAGTGCTGATTCAGTGACTCATTAGTTGGCCAACGAATAGCATGTAAGTCTTCTTTAGTTCATAAGTAATCTTGATTATTCTTTTTTGTGTTGTATGTTGGTTTAATTAAAGGTAATTTTAGATAGTAAATATTGGTTTCAATCTCATATCACTATACATCCCGGAGCATATCTCAATTAACATAATATTACATTGGCGAGCACATGGGCAACGTTGGGAGGAGTTGTTTCGAGATCGGGAATGAAATACGATTAAATTCATCTTCACCCCGTGACAGCAACCTTTTCCTAACAAGTGTCGTCCAACGTCGTGGGGCATGGCAATGTTCTCCTAACAGGTCTTTACATTATAATAAGCCGACGTGTGCGATTCAATATGGCCGACCGAGGAGACTTTCACTTCAGATGTCATTTGGTCGAATCTTGCTTACAGATTTGTTACGACGAATCGTTTTCTTTACATAACTAAAACTAACAATCACGCCGTTTCCCAGGAGGGGTAGGTAGAGAGGATGACAGAGCATACCGCTCTGTCCTGACAAGTAAGGTAGTGGTTGAAAACATGTTTTTGTGCTCAATATATTTAATCGATTTTTTTTAACATTTTTTGGACATTTGACAGCTGTCAGCTCAGATTGGCCCCACATATTTTATATTCAACATTGCGGCCTGGTAAACGGATTTTCGAGACGGCATTGTTGAAAGCATCATCAATGCGGTCTCGAATCTATGTTTATCAAGCCGTAATGTTAAATTTATAACTCTGGGTTCATCGATCTGACAGCTGTCAAATGTCAAACAAGTTTGGTAAAAATATTGCGACTTTTTCGAAACTATTTATAAACATAAACATTTTTAACAATATTTTTGTATTATGTATTATTATTATGATTTTTGAGGTTTGTGTATTATAATTTTGAAGTATTGCGACACGAATGTTTCCTGCATAATGTGTTGGAGGGAATGGTCGAGGGATCGATTGGCAGAGAACGACCTCGCCAAGATTACCTAGACCAGATTTACCGAGATATGGACTGCACCTCTTATGCGGAGTTGAAGAGAGTTGCCGAGGATCGAGCGGAGTGGAAGAGGAGGTGCGTCGCCTTGCTGCAAACCAATCGCTGGATTGAGACCGGAGAGAAAGTATTATGAATTTTGAGGTTAAATCAAAAGATTATTTTGAACATTTTAGATATCAAGGTTGTATACAAACTATATTATACAATTCAATGTGCGTTCAATATATTACTAGTACTTTTATAAAGTAAACACATTGAAGGAAATGCATATACATACTTTACAAATGGTCCGTCAGTGCTCTTTCTTCTTCTTCGCTATTTTCACTTCCGTCCTCGGCATCATGTCTCAAATTCTAGTGCTAGACGTATGACATGATCATGGCCGCTAAAAATTGTTTACATGCGGCGACACTTGAATTTAAGCATGTATAATATTAACAAGAACTTTTTTTATTATTTTTTATTTTACCGGATTTTTCGTTCGTTATACCCGAAGTCCATTAAATAGAATTCCGTTTTATCGAGGTTTTACTGTACTTTTATAAAGTAAACACACTGAAGGAAATGCATACACATACTTTAGAAATGGCACGAGGAGAGAGGTAAGACAGAGTAAAATTGACATACCGGCACTGCGGAAACACAAATGTACTATAAAAAAATGTTTGTAACACATATATAAGGATTAATAATAGGATCGTAGTCGTATTTTACATTAATTTCACATTTATAATCGAAATAAAATACGAGATCACGACACGAGATACATACTAATGGTCCAAAGAAGCTCTATGTTGCAAATATTATCTATGTGCTTACGGCCTGGTAAATACTTTCAAGGCGGCATTGGCATCATCCTTCTACACGTCAATCTGCGGCTATTGACTATCATCAGTCACCCCTAGAGATGCGTGGGCAAAATGAATCACCTCAGGGATCTGAGCTGAACGGTTCCGTTCAGCAAAGTGAGCCGACTCTTTTTCATAACTCACGGCATTTTGAGTTGTTGTTTTTCGTAATAACGAATTCCCGAAATGAGCTTAAAAAAAAGGTCGCCGCCGATCTCTCTGCCCGTCATTTCGGGAATTCATTTTTATGAAAAACAACGACTCACAATGAGGAGCTGTGAGTTATGAAAAAGAGTCGACTCACTTTGCTGAACGGTATATTCAGCTCACAAAAGAGTCGACTCTTTCGCAATAATTTACGATTCTGCCAGGGGATCATTGAGCTGCCGCTCTTTTTTTGTGAGTCATCGCTCACTGGCTCACCTACGTGAGTCGATTCTTTTGAGTTAACTCGTGAACGGATCGCGCATCCCTAGTTATATCTCCGCGATTTGACAGTTCTTTTGCAAATGGAACCTAAATGTTAGCAAATATCTGTTTACATGTGTATCATTTTTGAACATTGTTTATTGATGACGTTAACAATCCAAAATAATAATTATTATATATTATTATGAATTTTATTGAGATTAACCTAGATGAATGAAGATGAGTTCTGCCTGTAGAATCTGCCTGTGTAATACTGACGACGGTGTGTCCATATTCCAAGTTCACATCACTGAACTAAAGTTCAGCGAAATGTTGACATCATGTTCCGGTGTTCCGATCTCTGACGAGGATGACTTTCCGAAAAAAATATGTCAGTCCTGCACATTAGAGCTTCCAAATGTTTGGAAGTTCGTAAAAATGTGTCGGTCTTCCGACGAAATGCTTCGCGAAACTCGGCAGGAACTTTGTAAACAAACAAACATTTTCGGACTCGTAAAAGTAGAAATCAAGGAAGAATATAATGCCTCCCCAGTTATATCGGACTTATTGAGCGATAGTGAAGATGAAAGTATTAAACTTGATAATAAAGGGGGGGCACCAGAAGAGTGTCACGATGTGAGGAATGTAAAAAAGAGCAGCCTCCTGAACAGACATCGTCGCAAGCAGCACTCGCCGGCCGCGGAGCTGCCATGCGCCGAATGCGGCAAGCAGTTCAAGCGCAAGAGCGATTTGGTGGTACATGGGCGCACCCACTCAGGCGAGCGACCCTTCGGCTGCCCGCTGTGCCCCCGGCGCTTCGCCCAGTCCGGGACTCTGGCGGAGCACCAGCGCCGCCACACAGGGGAGAAGCCCTACGCCTGCGCGCAGTGTCCGCGGCGCTTTGCCTCGCGCTCCTCCTTCTGGCGCCACCGTCGCGCGCACTCCGGCCAGCGCCCTTTCGCCTGCGAGCGCTGCGGGGCCACCTTCGCAGACCCCTCCACGCTCAAGCATCACGCTCTCGTGCACTCGAGAGAGCGGCCCCACCGCTGCGCTTCTTGCCAACATTCTGCCAAATCTGTGTACGCACTTCGACAGCACATGCTTACCCATGGTGACAAACATTTTGTATGCGAGCACTGTGGCAAGAAGTTCTCCGTGAAGAGTAACTTGTCAACCCACACGCGCAAGATGCATTCACAGGCGGCCGGTCACTGCGCATTGTGTCGCAAAGACACGTCTGATCTGCACGCACACGCGCTGCAGCACTCAGGCACTGCCTTCGCCTGCCCCGTGTGCCGGCGCACCTTCCGCCACAAGAGTGGCTTTTCCTTTCACCTCAACTTGCACACCAACGCCCGCAAATTTAAATGTCTTATTGATGGTTGCAGTAAAGCCTTCCCCAAACGTAATATGCTAGATTTCCACACTCGCAAAGTGCATTCCAAGGAGACAGCACACTTGTGCCCCTACTGTCCTAAAGGCTTCTTTCGCACTAGTGATTTGTCGAGGCATGTTAACTCGCTGCATTCAGAGTTGAAATTCTTCAAGTGAACCGATTATTGCGTGGACAAGCTTAATTTAAGTTTGTTGGGTCTCTTGCGCTAAATATACTACAAATCTTTTTAATGATGTCCATCTTTTATTTTTTTTTTACACATTCCTAACCTTCCTTCACTGATGCTGCAAGACACATAAATATGATATTATAAATACCGTATTAAGATTTTTGGTATTCCTCCATTGTACATCTAGGCTTACCGCGCACTAAGCGGCCAGGTTGCGGCAGCCAGTTATAGCAACCAATGAGTCAATGGACGTGCGAAGGCCAGTTGTGACCTTTCCGCCGAGCGTTATGGACGTTTGTTTACCTTTTGTCTCGCAAGAAACGTAAAGCAAAGAAAAGACATCCTCTTTTTCTAGAGCGGCACTCAATGTACGTCAAAATACGTCTGGCCGCTACGACGAAGACTGACGGCAGCCACATACAATCGCCTAGTATTGTTCGCGCTAGTTCTGGCTGCTAGCAGCCAGCTGGTTGCCGTGCACTCAGACGCGTTCTAATGGCTGCCGCAGCCAGAAAATCGTAGTTGCCTAGTGCGCGGGCTCCCATACACCGCCATATGTCGGACTGGCTGCCGCAACCTGGCTGCTTAGTGCGCGGTAAGCCTTAGGGATTGATTGAAATAATTCATTATTACATACTAAATTCCTATTAGCAACAAGTGTTTTTACAAAAATAAATTGCCAATACAATCAAACAATATCATTCACTAAACACCGGTAGAATACACAACTGCCTCTCACACGCACACACTTTTTATTCACAAGTACGAGAGATACAAATTATTAGTCTTATTCATTAAGGTCTTCTTGAGTCGACCTCTCGCTTGATGGATTTTGTAACGTTATAATCATTTTCTGATTTTTTAATGTTATTAGCAATCAAATGTAAAATAAGATAATCAAATGATTTTACTGAAATCTCTCGATGGAAGTTCACTTTAAATATTAATTAAATAAAATGATGTTTTTCAACTACTTCCACTTTTGCCTTTATTTTGACGGCGAGCCTGGTGAAACCGGTCACTGTCGAAATAAAGACGAAAGTGGAAGGAGTTAAAATGTAAAATATTTACTTACAACGTCCTCCTTGAAATAGTAGTACTAATTGCATAGCACAGGTTCATGCTCAATCTTTTAGTGCAGTAAGGGAAAGGTTAAAGATGAAGACTAAATAATTTGGTCCGACATATAATATATAATCTACAATCAGAGTGGTGCACTAGATCAAACCGACCGCACCTAGACCAGGAGCGAAGCTTTCGGCCCATAGAAAAAATGTATGTATTTTATTCTTGCTCCAACAATAATGTAAGACTCCATATTAAATTTCTCATTTTGCTGAAAACATGTTTTCTAGATTTGATGAAAACAAAAAGAAAATGCATACAAAATTTCTTTATTATCAAAAAAATAAATATTGTTTTCATTATTTAAAATGAACTTCTACCAAGAAATTTCAATTAAAAATATTAATTATTTTCTAGATGTTTTGTTATATCTTAAGGCAGACACATGTATCACCTTGCTAGATCATTATCCAATGTCTCCATATTAAATAATTAATATAAATTTAAATGTCCGTCTTCTAGGAGTTTTATGGAATGACATATTTTCTAAAAGGCATTATTATTTGATAATGCCTTAGAAGGGCAAAACATGTCATTCCGTAAGTTAATCGGTGACGCAAGTGTATTCCGCTCGCATTGCGTATTAATCGTGACAGCATATAAATCATTCAAACATTTTAAATCTTTCCGATAAAGAAAAAATGAAGAAATATAAACTCTCACCTACAATATTCTGATGTTTTTATGAAGTAGTTTCTTCAGTGCACTTAATAATTTTTAAATATAAACTAAAAGTAATTATACACTAATCATAAGCCCCTCCATGGATTGCATTCATCCAACGATAATTCTTGTATTGGTTTGTAAAATATTTAAAAACTTTGCTTTAACAAAAATTCAACAGATGAACCTAAATAACGCAGGAGTGTGATCGCCGTCTCCCGCAAAAGGCCATTGGCGGACTAAGGACTGCGAAACTCGTCTCCTGCATAAGATGTGTTAATAAAACTCCTAGAAGACAGACGTTTTCATTTATAATGTATTAATTAAATGTCAAAACATTGTTAACAACAAATTCATACAAATATCAAGCAATGGTGAATAATGAATAAGAAAATGTTTTGTTAACACATTCACTCCCATTTCGGTAAAAACAAATAACTGTGTAAATACATTGAGCAGAAAATAATATTATTGATTAGGTAGCTTTCTTAACATTATTTGATATCTAGTATCACACACTCCGGGGTGCAAAGGAACACCACAGCATCTACAAAGCCATCTGGTTTCACTTTTTTTATATGCAAACCCTGCATCATCGTATTGGTTGAATCCACTGGCGGGCTGAAACCATGCATGTGTTTGTTACTCTTTTACACACTCATTTGTGGTGAATGAATCACTGACCGTACCACTGAATGTACCAGACATTGTAGCTTTTCTTTCAAGCGAGTTTTAGCGTAATCAACTACAGCACAAAGCACAATAAAATATTAATCAATTTGATCAGTCAATTCTGCTGCCACCTGCTAGGTGTCCTGGTACATATGAAATTCTTTATTAACATCTATTATTTACAATTACTTATATCAAAAAATGTCAGTAACCATCCATAATTTAATGGAAAATGAATAATAAAAATATTTGTTTCCTTTGACAAAATGTTTTATTTTCTTGAAATATACTAATTCAATTTTGTGATATTTACAATTTTAATAATGAGAAACAAAAATTGCATAATAATTTTACATTTAGTAAAAATAAAAATACCATAGAAGACCTTGTGGCTACTTGTAAGTATGTTTGTACATTCTTACAAGTAACCACAAGGTATCTTTAAGAATGAAATAATAACTAATAATTGATTTTAGAAATCTTTGTTTTAGTTATGAAAGAATTTAAATGTTTTGCCTCACTGAGACTTTGACAGTGCCCTAGTAAGCCAGGGGGAATATTTTAAAAGTATTGCTCGGAAAACAATGTATTGCTTTAAACTATAATTTTCTTTGTAATTTGAGAAAATATACTGATTTGATTTAAAACAGTGAATAAACAAAAAAACATGTTTGCATCTAACACTATTTTCTCATCTCTCGATAAGGGTTTTTACCTTCCATCTAGGTACCATGAAAAACAATTAATAAAATATACGGATATTTACTCTTGCCTCTGGGAATCGGTACTTCTGGAGCGAACAACTTTAATTTTTTTTTTTTTTCTTAAATGATGATAAAAAAAACTTATTCTTATTGTAAATCTTGCGATCTGCATAAATGCAGGATATTAATTTTCTTCCGGTGATGAAGACGACTAGCCTTCTCTCCATCTCTTTGGTGGTCAACGGCCCTCCGGAGTCTCGTGCATCACAATCTTAGGAATCCTCGCTGGATCCATCCTCCCGATGCGGTCCCTCCAGAATCGTCTTCTCTGCCTACTCCATTTCACTATGTCATTAATTTTCCAGGATCTGCGAATCTCTTCTTTGGGTATCCTCCCCATGATAGGTCGCAATGTTTTCATTTCTACTACTCTTGGAGATGTTTGGATTCGACAATGTCTGCTCTTGCTTCGATTCCGATATATATAAAAAAACTCCGTATTCGATAATTAATAAAATAATAAAAACCTCTGCTTTCTAAAAGTTTTATTTTATTTTATGGATATGACATGTTTAACATCTGATAACTTCTTTAGCAAGTCGAGGCATGTCATAAAATAAAATAGAACTTGGAGAAAACAGATGTTTATATTATAATAGTATTAACATTCATTAGGATGTGCAACTTTGGAATGTTTTGTCAAATGACACGATCGAAAGAAACCTTTGGAACAAATTTTACAAACAAAGGGGGTGTTTCCTGTGTGTTTGAGTATGTGACAGTCCAATACCCAGCGAGTGTGGAATGAGCGGTCACAGCCGGAGATAGAGCAGGGGAAAGAAGGGGCAGCATGGCGACGCTGATGCACTTGCAGGCCGCGGAGGCCTGCGAAGCACCTCCCACACGTCTGGCAAGCATGCGCACGCTCCCCGGTGTGGCGCACCATGTGCTGGCTCAGATCGGGCACGCTACGCCCGCACTGGTTGCACCGCCCCGAAAGAGCCGAGTGCCGTGTGCGCATGTGTGCTGCCAAGTTTCCTTTAGCCGCAAAGGCCGCGCCGCAGCTCTCGCACATGTGCTCCCTCCTGTTGGAGTGAAGAGCCGCATGCTGTTTGAGAGCAAAGGCGGACTTGAGCCCTTTGCCACAGTGAGCGCAGCGGTAAGGCCTTTCCGCACTGTGCACACTGGCGTGGCGCCGCAAATGGGTGCGCTCAGTGAAGCTCTTGGAGCAAACGGAGCACCGAAATGGACGCTGGCCGGTGTGACGGCGCGCGTGAGCCACTAGGGAAGCGCGTTGCGCGAAGCGGCGCCCACAAGCGGCACAAGAATATGGCAGCTCACCACTGTGGGAGCGCTGGTGCACACGCAAGCTCGAGGCGCTCGAGAGACCTTTCCCGCACACTTCACACGTGTGCTTTATTCGCTTTTCTTTTTCTACAGAACCTGGCTCTTTTTCGTCATCGGAATATGGTGTACCATTATCATCCGTATGTAAATCGGGTAGATTTAATTTATCTAATATAGTTTGCAACTTTTCATCAGACTCGCGGCATTTTTCGAGAAAATTATAGAATAAATATATTTCATCGGAACAAAACTTACAAATCGAGCTAGGAACTCCGTCAAATTCTAAAATATTTACCCCGATACATTGTAATATTATTTTAGAGCTGTTCTCTATTGTCTCTGCATTTGACATTGATATTAAGTCGACGTTATTTCTCGCACACACTCGACAAATACTTTTCAAACAATCTATTTTAATCTGCATTTTGAGTTAGGCAATCGTTATTTTATCGTTTATGCGTCCACCGGTCACTAATTACTTGAATTACATTTTAATGAAATACGTCCTTATTGAGAAACGTCTGTCTGTAAATATAACTAATTTTAAAGCATAGATAACTTTACTCTAAAAACTCCTACCATCGATTCTGACGTCGGTCGAGTTAACTCCGCCTGTCAGTGTCAAAGTCGAGTAGAGATGGTGTTAAAACACACTAGATTTATAAAACGATAAAGCGAGTTATCTTTATTTGAAGTTCATAAAAGGATTTTTTTCGGTATTGTATCAATTTTCGAAAAAGGGTTTTATGAAAAACCGTTATTCGGTGAAGTGTTTTTATACGAATTCAAAGAAATTAAAATACGTACATTATGAAAACCGATATCGAATCAGCCTGCAGAGCTTGTCGGAATGACTCAGACGACGGAGTTTCGTTGTTTGATGATGTTGGCGAAAGCGAATTGAAACTCGCTGAAATGTTAAGTTCATGCGTCCGCATAAACATTTCCCAAGCAGACCAATATCCCCAGCGCGTATGCCGTTCCTGTTCACTGCAGCTCCGTTCTGTGTGGAAGTTCATCGAGATGTGCAAGACCTCCGACGTGTATTTTAGAAATTATTTAGACGAGCACAAATTTTCCAATTCCATTGATGTAAAAATGGAAATTAAAGAAGAATACGATTTGGCTCCGGATTCTTGCGATGATACTGACCGCCGAGAGGACCTCTCTGCCTACACTGAACCATTCAATATCCAAGGGGCTATTAAAGTAGAAGGCTCTCAAAATATGACAAAGGGTTCTAAGAATATTCGGAGAAGAAAAAATTCAAAAAAGAAAGAGTGGGGTTGCCCTGCATGCACACACGTGTCGCCCACGGAAGGGGCACTCAAAAAGCACACCAAGCGCGAGCACCCCGAGTTGGTGGTATTTGTATGTACCCACTGCGGTAAGGTTCTCAAACGTAAGAGCGACCTCAAAGTGCATTTGCGCTCGCATTCAGGTGAGCGACCATTTGCCTGCTCTTTGTGTCCCTCGCGCTTCACGCAGTCCGGCTCCCTCACCCTGCACGTGCGGCGCCACACCGGCGAGACTCCCTTCCGCTGCCCTCTCTGTCCGCGCCTCTTTTCTGGCCACTCCACCATGAGGCGCCACCTGCGCTCGCACTCGGGGGAGCGGCCCTACGCCTGCGAGCGCTGCGGAGCCACCTTCAAGCATGTTTCCTCTCTGCGTCAACACGACCTCGTGCACTCTGAAGAGCGCCGCCACGTGTGCGCCACGTGCGGACGCCGTGTTAAGTCAGCGCTGGCGCTACGCAACCACATTTTGACTCACGGTGAGAGGGGCTTCGTGTGCGAGCGATGCGGCATGAAGTTTTTTGTAAAAGCTAACCTGGACAAGCATGCCAAGATGATGCACGGAGCGCGCAGTGGCGTGTGCGGTGTATGCTCCAAGCCCAGCTCAGACCTGCAGCGCCACATGCACGCGCACTCTCAAGAGCTGAGCTTCTCCTGCAAGTTGTGTCCGAGGGCCTTCCGCACCGAGGGGAACCTCACATACCACGTCACCATGCGCCACCAAAATGACCGAAAGTACGCGTGTCAAGCAGAAAAATGTACTCGGGCCTTTCCCAAACAGAACATGCTCGATTTTCATTTTCGTAAAGTTCATTCAAATGAAACACCCTACGTGTGCGCCTTCTGTGCTTATGGATTTTTCCGCAAAAGTGATTTATCAAGACATTTAAATTCTGTTCATCCAGATAAAAAACAATAATCTCATTAATAATATACATAGTAGCATCAGTTGATCGATGTGTATTCCTGCCAAGATCTTACAGCCCGGCTTCGTACCAATTAAGGTGTCAAACAGAGTTGTGTATTCATATAAATGCATTTCATAGTGAAATATTTTGTTTCTCTGATTAATAAAGAATAGCAATAAGGATTTAAACCAATGATATTAGAATCTGTTCACAATCCTCAGCCCTATCAGAAGAAATAGCTCCTTACGATAAAGGAACCGGGTCATGTCCAGGGTTGATTAATAGTTTACAGATAGGAAGATAGTGCAGATTTTACCAAAGCATCGGCCGCAATATTCAGTTTCTTCACTAAAAGAATATTTCAAACCAGCTGCTCTGAGTTTGTTCATTTTGATTCTCCATTTAACTTATAATGAATATCTATTGTCTACTACTACTTAATACAAATAATGAAATTAAAAATAAAGCATAATTTTTCTATAATAAATATTTAGTTTTATTCCACTTGTTCTTAAAAAAACTAAAACTAATAAAGATTTGTTTTCCATTAATCGGACTTGTAACTTCTGGCATACAGGGGTTCGGCTATAATAGTTATTCCTCTTGCCTCTGATGGAAACATTATTGAAAAGGTGGTTTGGTGGATGGTTTACACAGGTGGCCCTGAATTTTCATCTGAAGGAGGGCGGATTTAAATCATATTTTCATTATTTACAATGAGCTTCTGGCAATAAATTTCAACGACCAACATTAATAACATCATATAAACAAAAACTACGATTAGTATATTTTGGTTACTACCCATCTTTTATGGTTCACTTGGACTTGGACTTGGATCTTCTGGCTTACAGAGGCTCAGCTCTAATGGCTATTCCTCTTACGTCTGTAGGAAACATTGTTGTAATCCATAGGAGTTAACATATTTTTAAAAAATATAGTAACTCCAGTGAACCATAAAAGACGGGTGGACGATGAGAATAATTTGACATACACTGAACCCTAAATGCATACAACTAGTTAGTTTTCATAAATTCTTTAATGTATACTGAAACTAAAACTCATAGTTAGCGCATACATTGGCCAGTTAATGTATACATGATTGAAACGTACACTTTGTAACACGTCCATCTATTACATTTCACACTGTTCCAAAACAACATTTCATTGATATCCCTTTGTTAAAATGAATGAAGGAGTCAGTGGTACGCAAGTAATAATGAAATTGCACAAATTGAAATGTTTTTGTGTTTGTTGTTTGGAATTCCATAATGATGAATTTTTTATAAATGAACACTGTTTTTTCCACTTTTGAGTAGTAATTGTTGATTAGTAATTGTTCATGGTCCATTGAACACATTCCCCATTCAGATGCTTTGTTTTTCAAAATATTACTTTCTCTTTTGCTTGCTCATACCCTTTGCAAAGATCATATTTAAATTTTCATATTCATATTTTGATTCACTTGCACATAAGCTTCATCAGGGCAATTTGAGTTCTTATATGATCCCTGATGAAGATTAGGAGCAAGAATCTATAACAACCATACTGTGTTTAAAGAAATCATACATTTACATAATCTACAGTGTACTTCTACCAAGACTTTTCAACTGCTTACATGAATATTTAGCCCAGTAAAAGTAAACTCGCCATTAACATCACATGAAAGACAACTAAGATACAAGATAGGTACTGGATTATATTGAAATGTGAATCAATTTACTTCAACTTGTATTTGCGTTTTACAATGGTTTGTGAGTATTTCATTCGATGTTCTGAAATCTTAAGGATTCTGGGTAGTTGGCGCCCCTTTTTGAACAATGACACGGGAATGATGGATTTTATTGTGTCTTGTCAAATCCCCTATTCTCAAGAATCCTTTTGAGCAAATATCACAAGTGTGCGGAGTCTCACTGGAATGGTACTTGAGGCGGTGGAAGTCCAGCAGGTATCTGAGAGGAAAGGACTTGCGGCAGTCGTCCTCCTCGCAGCAGAACTTGCCCTCGTTGTTGTGCTTGTGCATGTGCAGCGACAGGCTGCGGCGCAGGACAAACTTCTTGTCGCACAGCTGGCAGACGTAGCCCGCCTCGCCTGAGTGGCTGCGGAGGTGTTCCTGCAGGTCAGCACACTGGCGCCCGCATTGCGCACACTGCCCCGAGGGGGCCCCGTGCTGCCTCCGTGCGTGCGAGCGCAGGTTGCCGCGCGTGCTGAACGCTGCGCCGCACAGCTCGCACATGACTGGCTTGCCCTCCACGTGCAGTCGCATGTGCTTCTTCAGCGTGTTCTGAGACTTGACAGCCTTCTTGCACAATAAACAGTGGAAGCCCTTCTCTTCGCTGTGCACGGAACGGTGTTGGCTCAGCATAGAACGGTCAGCGAACGCCTTGCCACAGCGGGCATCGGGGCAACGGAAGGGCCGCTCCCCCGTGTGGATGCGGCGGTGCCTGATAAGGGAGCCAAGCTGGGAGAAGCGCCGCCCGCACTGGGCGCACTCATGGGGTGCCTCACCCGTGTGAGTGCGAGTGTGGATTTCCAAATCTCTCTTCCGAAAAAAGGATCGGCCGCAATGCGCGCAGCCAAATGGGCGAGGGCGCGTGGCGGGGGGGCCGCTGGGGTGGCGGCGCTGCTCGTGCACCTTGAGAGAGCCAGCCTGCGTGAAGCGAGCGCCGCAGCGCCCGCACTGGAAGGGCTTCTCCCCCGTGTGGCGCCTCGTGTGGATGACCATGGCAGACCTACTGGCTACCACGAGGCCGCATATCGCACACTGCAACGATTTCATCTCTTTTTTTAATTTCAACTTTTTCACATATGCCTCATTCCTCCTCTTCCTGGTCCCTGGGATTTTACGTTTTCTTTCTTTCACGTCGTCCATACCATCATGATCATCGCGACCACTAAAACTGTGTTCGGAGGCGTTAACTTCCTCTTTGACCTCGATCTTAATGCAAGAGTCGCGTAAACATTTATCGGAGTCCTGACACTTTACAACAAAGCTATAAGCGATTAACAATTCAGTTTGGCAACCATTGCATATAGATGAAGGATAACCGTCAAATTCTGTTATATTTATTTGAGTACAATAATTAATTTTATCCACGTATTTCAAAACATCGTCGTATTCGTATATTGACATCATGGTTTCTCCCGGTTTTAAACATACGCGGCAAATATTACTACTCGTATATTCGGTCATAGTCGATATTTATTTTTTTTGTCTTCGATAAACATTCCAAGATACGTTATAATAGATTTCTGCAATAATCAGAAGGCAGATGATGAGTAAAATATTCATATAAGGGCACTTTTGCACATATCAATACAACATTTTGACATTCATTCTTCAATCTGACAGATGACGGTAATCTGTGAATATGTGTTTTCTCTGATATACTCGATAAAGCCTACTTGAGACAATCAACAATATTGTAAATGTTTCGAACTCTTCAAACTTGGTTTCCTCAAATATGACAAATGGAGAACGTGCGATCTTTGGGATAGTGAGAAATTTGTAATTCTCGCCACTGTTATGATTGATACCCATAAATATGTGCACAAGTTGCTTACTCTACTGGACACTGATATAAAAATGTGTAAATCGTAACCGCACTCGAAAAGAAGACACGCGAGCTTATTAAGGCTTTTACCACTGATAAAAAATTTCAATTCAAGCTATTTGTACAACCTGAAAAAATGCAGTACAACCCAGCGGTCAACGTCAGGGAGTGACGCATCGTCACTCCCTGACGTTGACTGCTCGTGAGGCTACCCTGAAGATGGAGACTACAATGATCCCCAAAACATTAGTCAAGATCTCAAATAACATATCTGCCAACCGTGAAATTCTACGCATTTATTTCATGTGCCTGACATTGGTATATTAAAGCTGTAGGTGGGTTACTCAGTAACTCTGTCTGCCCAAATGTCATATAATACCTTCGATCTAATGTCTGACTAGTCGAATACATAGCAACTCTTTACCGATTTCTTCAGAATTCGTACACACCAATACAATAATAAATTTCAATCATGATAACTCTAATTTAAATATTGTATCACGTCGATTGAAGTTTCGACAAATGTACTTCAATGAAACCATCAATTCAACATTTTGATTTACCAAGATACCTAGATACTCTCTTCTATTAATTGAATTATATATAACGAAAATGGTGCTTGTTAGCTCTGACGCGTGATTTACTGGAGTTTAAAGAAAACATACATATGTTAACGATGTAAACGGAATAAAATATAGAAAAGACCGAGAATATAATTAAATATCGCCCGCGTGCTGAGTCGGAGAAATCGGCGTGGGTGTATGACTCGTATGAATGTTGAGAAACGAGAGAAGTATGTCAAGAAATAAAAGTGAGGTGATCCATTATTTCTGCCCACCCCTTCGAAGAAACGGCGTGTTGATTAGTAATTTTACCACTCGAAACTATAACATTGTCCAAACAAAGTGCCGAGAAACTAAGAGTGACCCAAAGAGCCATGCTCATTTTCATTTCGTTTATTTATTTCATTTCATTTATTAATTTATAAAGATTACAAACATTACAGATGCGTCCAAATCGTCTGCAATCTCAAAATTACATAATTAGATATACATATTTTCAAAATAACATTTTTTATAATAACAAAATACATAAACACTACGGCGTCAGAGATAACAATCACAACATTGATATTGCATCCCTGAGGCAACTCACACTTTCACGAAATATGTCGACCTCCGAGGCGACCCGATTAAGCAATAAGATTGCTCTACCCACAGGCATAACCATTGGCAGGTTGGTTCTGCAGCACGGCAAATAAAACAATCTGTGCTGTCTTTGACGAAGGTAATTATCAGGGACAAATAGACCTACATCACTCAGGACATCCGAGTTTTGTATATGGCCGCCAATCAGCCGAAAGAAGTGAACTCCCAAGTGAATATTCCTCCTTCTCTCCAGTGATGGTAGCTTAGCATACCTAGTAAGAATTCAGTCGGAAAGAGCCACGGGTAATAACCGCGCTCCCTGAGGTAAAGAAAGCGCAGAATTTTTTTCTGCACCGCTCCACCATCAGAGAATATCGAATCCCAGGCGGTGACCAAATAAGCGAACTATATATTACAACCGACTTCTTACCAGGGAATTATACAACACCCGAAGTACCTGTGTGTTCGAAAATATCTTGGCATTCCTAAAAACAAATCCAAGCATTTTAATGGAACTATTACATAGAGCAACCCGTTTGTAGCGATTGATTAAATATAATTGACAGTGGTTTTTTGAAAATGTGATTGCAACCTTTTAATATAAAGGTTGGAACAAAATCCGGGCCTAATGAATTCGTGTTTTTGAGTTGATAAATAGCCTTGAAGACTTCACGTTCCCTGAAAACATCTATGGAAATATCTTGAGCACCTTGAGTCGTATTCTGCGAATCAGCATGGACTGCCTCATTTGATAGAGTACTGAACACAGATTTAAAGTGTTCAGCGAACACATTCACAACTTCTCTATGGTGAACCTCTTGACCTTGCCACGTCATTGTATCAATAACTCCACCATCATGGCGTTTGGAGTCTATATATTTCCAAAAATTATTGGGATTTCTCAAGATATCGGCTCCAATGTTGGATATATGATTTGAAAGAAGATCTAATTTTACGTTTTACCATAGCTCGAAGACTACTAAAGAGAGTGTAGTAATATGAATTACCAGAAGACTTCCACTTTTTGTGGTAACTATGTTTCATTCTGATGTCACTGATAATATCTCGAGTGAACCACCTCGGATATCGTCTATTAGTGGTAGCCGGGGGTTTCCTAGGGAAGCAATCATCAAAACAAGAATACACAATGTCATAAAAAACTTGTACGGCCTCATTCACGTCTGTTATAGAGCGAAGTTGATCCCAGTTTGCCTGAAAAAGTGCATCATAGAGGAAACTGAAATCACCATTGGAAAAATTCCAGCCCCTCCATGATACCGTGTCCGCAGTAGGGACCCTAGAATGTGGTCTCGAAGTCTCTATAATCAAGTCATAATTTAAAGCAGGATGGTAAGAGTCCTTTTTCGTGAGGGGAGATTCGCCTCGAGAAACGGATACCTAATCATTCATTGTTTGGTATTCAGAATGCCATTGCACTGGACGAGTCCCAGCACCGAACACATAAAAGTGATCTCCTCATCAACATCCCTGCTCTGTGCCGAGTACAGATTAAAATCGCCTAGTCAAATGACACGCTTATCCCCAATTATTAGCAAATTACAAAGAATCTTATTAAAAAATAATCTATAAGACTCGAAAGAACTCTAAGGAGGAAAATAAATTAGGAATAAGCGGAGAAAAGCAAAGGTCACTGACATCATCCACCGGGTAACGACTTTAAAGTGGCAATGGGCAGGTCACGTAGCTAGAAGCTCGGACGAAAAATTAACAAGAAAACTGCTGACTTGGAGATCGTGGACGGCAAAAATAAGTGCAGGGCGAGCGCAACTACGGTAGAAGGATGACCTGAACAGACATGTCGGAATAACCTGGATGCAGTCTGTACAAGACAGAGTGACGAGGAAGCAAATGGAGGAGGTCTTTCTTCAAGAGTGGGCGGGAATAAGCTGAAAAAGAAGAATAAGTATTTTACAACCCCCCGACTTGAAAATCTGAAACAGGTGTGCGAGAACATGAACTGCGTCTCACATGTTGAGCTGAATAAGGCAGCAGAAGGTCAAGCGTAGTGGAGGACGAGATGAAAAATTTTACTGGAAACTGATCCCTAGAATGGAAACGTTGAATGAATTTGACCGTCTCGATGGGCTTAAATTTGCTCATCCTGTCTGTCTATAAAACATTGTGCAATATTTCTGTGCATATTACTTTATTGTTTTTTTTTTCTTTGACACCTGAACTTTGTTGTGTATATTAAACTTGTTCTGTCTTCTATGGTTTTTACGATGTTTTATTATTTCCAATTCGTTGTCAGTCAGTATTACGTTGCGAGTCACTTTTTCTTATATTAATACTATTTTCTGTGTTTTCATAATCCCGGACATTTAATTTATTTCGTCCTATGGCAATTTAACAAAAAAATACAGCACCAACTTATTTAATTATATTAATATGAAGAAGCTGCCCGTTTTTGTATTCCCTACCTCACTAGAGTTTTATTTGGCGGCAAGACATACGCACAAACAGCTATTGACTCTTTACAACCCATGTGATTTTGCAGTGAATTTTCAAGGTAAGTATTTATTTGTCATGTATACATTACTCTGCAAAATTGAATAAGAACTGGTTAGTAATTACATGAAAATGCCACCAGTAATGTGCACATCCCCGCATAAGTTCACGGTGACAGACCCTTCGGGGGTGATTGCCCCCTTGAGCTGCGTGGATGTGGCAATGCGCTACTCGCAGCCCTCTTCTGCCCACTGCCACTCCAGTGACAAGTTCCGCATCACTATGCACGACCGCATTACCAACCAGGTAGGCTCACATTAAACTCACAGCTGTGGTATTCTAAAATATAATTTTAATAAGTTTTCAGAACATTGTATATTCACCACACTATTTTTGTGAATCTACAACTCAAAGTGATACCGAATATAAAAGAAAAACTTAATGTATAAGTCTGTAAAATGTTGATGGTTGAGGTATTAGTTTTGTAAAACTCCATATTCATTAATAATAGTAAACACGATTGTTAAGTGGTTTTAACTTGGATTTAATTTATATAAATTCAAGTAAAACCACTAAACAATCGTATTTACTATTATTAATTAATCTGTAAAATATGTTCAGGTATTAGGAAGACGGATTTTAGAAGCCAAGTTTCTTCCCGGAGAACCGGAAGGAGCGGAGGGTCCAGAAGAGCGTCCGGAGGCATTCCAACCGTTACAGACACCTGCGAGCAGCCCGGCAACCCTTCCGGCCTGCAATCACTCGCGCGGCGCGAGCCCACTAGCCCTGGTGGCCTGCGCCGTGTGCGTGGCCGTACTGCTGCTGCCCTCGGCGCCCCCCGCTCCGCCTCCCGCTCCCCTCCCCCCGTTGCTGCAGCAGCTGCAGCTGCCTCCTACACTGCAACTAGTCTGCTCCTTCCTGCTCGGCCTTCTCACAGCAGTGCTGCTCCGTCCATAATTGCCTCCTCTTCACATAAACTGAAGTACTCTGTGATGATGATAGTGGATGTTGTGCCAGCAGATTGAATATTGAATGATAAACCTGGTGGTTGGCAAAACCCTTTGCAATATTGAATATTGAATCTGCGCGGAGGCTTACCTCGTCACCGTAATATATTATAATAGTACTGTAAATTGCTGAACATTTTGTTTATATTTTATCCTATATACTGTTAAGGCCTTCAAAGGCGTTTGTAAATATGTGTGGGGAGTATGTCATCATGTTTTGGTTCTTGTTTTACTCCATTAAATAAACATGTACATATAATGCGTATTTTAAATTTATTATTGACACGCCTTACATGTTGTTAAGATATTCCCCCTGACTAATGACCTATATATAATTATTAGTTGCAACCCGTGAAATATTCACAGATGTAAACCAACTTCTATATTTTGGTAATATCGAATGGAGCAAGATCAGCTTAAAGTGTTTTGGGTTCATTAATGTTTAAAGACTGTCATTTTAAATTGTTGATAAAGTTTTCCCCGAAAACTTGTTTCAGATGTACGGACTTTAATGTTTTCGCGTTTCCGATACCGTGAAAAAGCCACATACAGGGAGCGGCAAAATGATCTGACGGTTTTTGCTGCCGTACTGTTGAGCGGTGGGGGGTGGTGGAGATAGGCGCGTTTCAGACGCGTGGACATTTTTAGTAGCGAGCACCGTACATTTGTTGTCCAAATCCTGAAGGACTGCATGAACGTCCTCTGCATAGTCCTAAGGCTACTGTGTGGTGTGGTGTAACAAAAAGTTGTGTCATTGGGCCATACTTCTTTAAAGAGGGTGGTCGAACCGTTACGGTCAATTTGCAATGTTATCTGTTGTTGTTGCAAAATTTCCTGATCCATGAATTTCACTCCTCAGGAGGATGGGGCAACTGCCCATAGAACCAATGAGGTGATGGACTTTTTGAGAAGCAAGTTTCTTGGCCAAGTCATCTCGCGTTTTTGGGACAATGCATGGCCAGCTTGTTCCCCAGACCTTAGCAGTTGTGATTTTTTCTTGTGGGGGTTCCTTAAAGCAAAAGTTTTCACAACCAAACCCCGCACACTGGATGAAGTGAAAGAAGCCATAAGCCAAAATCACCAACCTGCCTCCTGCAATGCTAGAGAATGCATGTGAATGATTGGTCAAAGAAGGACATCATTTAAAGGACGTTATCCTCCGATGTTAAACGAGCGAAATCGGTTGTTCTGGTGTTATTTTCATTAATTTACATAAACATCCTTCTGTAACAAGCAATAAAACATTTTGCATCACTTTTAATTTTTGTATTGTTTCTACCTTAAAACTGTCAGATTATTTTGCCGTTCCCTGTATAATTGACCATGACTAAACACTAGATTAGGCAAACGGATCCTAGTATGTTCAAAACTTTATCCTTGTGACTTATTTATCGCTGGAATTTAAGCTCTCTTAAGTACAAACGGAAGATATGAGTCCCACCTATTATACTCGTATCTTCATAACACAACATGTGCATTACAGTATGACACCCCTTTCTTTTCTGTTCTTCAACATCTAATAGCTAATTTGAGGTTAATGCTTCACAAAGAGCTCTCTTTTTACAAGATTTTCTACTCTTAAAACAATTATAATCAGTAATAACTTTTGATAACCTGGAAAAAGACCTCGGCATTGAAAAGGAACAAACGATTTCGGAAATTAAATACCACAAGGATAGCATGCTGGAACATAGTGTCTTGGAATAAAAGAGATCAGGAGATCATAATGGAACTAAATAACCACAATATCGATATATGTGCCTTGTCAGAAACTAAAAAGAGAGGGAACGGAACATCAAAGTTCTCCAATTACATATTTGTATACAGTGGGAAAAAGAAAACCGAAAGAGCCCACTCAGGAGTTGGCCTCCTATTACACGAGAGATACGAGGACCACATTGAAAATATCGAATATATTAATGACAGGATTCTAAAAGTGACGATTGATCTCAACTCTAAGAAGGTACATCTGATTAGCGTATACGCACCAGATATCACAAAACCAAAGGACGACACGGAAGATTTCTATAATAATTTACAAAATGCTATTGACAATACACCCCAGTCAGAGAAGACTATTATTCTGGGTGATCTTAATGCCAGAGTTGGTGACAGCATCTTAGATGGAGTCAAGCAAAGGTTTAATGAGTCCGATATAAATGCAAACGGAGAGAGCTTGATCGACTTTTGTGCATGCAATGAACTAAGAATTGCCAACACCTATTATAATCATAAGATGCAACATAAATACACTTTCCTGAACTCAAGGGGCGATAAATCAATGATTGACTTTATTATCACCAATAGAGCAATACACCCTACACAAATATTGGATGTCCGATCCTTGAGTTCGGCAAACATTGGGTCGGACCACCAATTGGTGTTATGCAAAATGATTATGAAGCGACCTCAGAAAATAAGAAAGCCCCCTAGATACATTGAAAAATATAATATTGAATCATTGGAAGACGAGAGTACAAAATATCTTTACAGAAATCGAATATTACAGAAAATTAAAGATAATCGCATAGGAGAACATAATACTTTGGAACAGGCATGGGAGAAAATTAAAACCAACATTAACGACGCCGCCTCGGAAGCACTGGGGAAAAGAAATATTAACATTAATTCAATGACCAAACCCAAACCATGGTTTACTGAAGAAATTAAAACCCTGGCCAAAGAAAAAAGACAAAGCTACTTAACATATAAGAGCAACCCCACACCAGAAGAATACCGCAAATATAAGAATACTAGAAACAGAGTCAACGCGGAAATCAAGAAAATAAAAACAGAATATTGGGCCAAATTCTCAAAAGATATGGAATATGACCTTCATGGTGCCCAAAGAAAAGTGTGGAAACTACTTAAAAACCAAAGAAAGCCTATCAATGAATACACTCAGACAACAAAAATTCCAATTGATGAATGGGAAAGGTACTTCAAACAACTCTATTCTATGGACCCGGGGCACGGATACCCGACAATTGAAGCTACTGTAGAAGAAACATTCAGTGAAATAGAGACACTGACACATATTAAGAAGCTGAAAAATAGGAAGGCTCCCGGAATCGATAACATCCCCAATGAATTAATTAAGTACTCTGGCGTAGAATGTATAAAAGAGATCCAAAACATATTTAACAGGATATTGGCCGCTGGAACTATACCACAGGAATGGAGAATAAGTATAACAACACCTGTATTTAAGAAAGGGCAAAAGAAAAACCTAGAGAACTACAGAGGTATCTCCTTATTATGCACAATGCTTAAGCTATTTACAAGTATTCTGAAAACGAAACTTGAGCAAAAGATAACGAATAGGGAAGAACAGCAGGGTTTTCGACGAAATCGCTCCACAACAGATGCAATCTTCATTCTGAGGCAACTGAAAGAGAAAGCAATTGAATATAATAAAGTAGCCTATATATGTTTTGTCGATCTGACTAAGGCATTTGACAGGGTGTTGTTAAGAGATATTGTAAGAAAATTACAGGAAGGAGGAATATCCAATACATTGATAAAGACTGTCCAAGATCTATATACCAATTGCAAAACGAAAATTAAGGTTGACAATGAACTGTCTAGGGAAATTCCTACAAGCAATGGTATAAGACAGGGAGATAGTTTGAGCCCCTTTCTGTTCAATCTTATTATGGACGAAATTATAGAAGAGGTAGCTGGCCTGGGACTAGGTTATAAAATGGGCAGTAAAACTGTGAATGTCATTTGCTATGCGGACGATGCCGCATTAATAGCAGAGTCTGAAGATGACCTGCAAAGAATGTTGTACAAATTCCACACAGTATCCCAAAGGCTAAATATGGCTATATCAGTCAACAAAACAAAAAGTCTCACTATATCTAGGCAACCTGCAAGATGTAAACTGACTGTTGATGATATACCTTGGAGCAGGTGATGAGTTTCAGGTATTTGGGAGTGGAGATCTGCAGCCAAAGTGACCTTTATACCGAAGTACGTGAACAAGTCAGTAAAGCCTCTGCCGTGTCAGGATGCCTGAAGAATCTGGTCTGGAAAAACAAGCACATGCGTATCGACAGCAAGATCAGAATATACAAAACATGCGTGCGACCCATCATGACGTACGCTGTAGAGACGCGGGCTGACACTGTGCGAACCAAGGGACTACTTAGAACATCGGAGATGAAGGTCCTAAGATCAATTACTGGAAAAACCCTCCGAGATCGTGTCCGCAACGCAGACATAAGGAAAACCTGCGAAATAGAGGATATCGTTCAGTGGAGTAGATCCAGAAGAAGATACTGGAGGGACCATGTAGCCCGAATGGATGGTGACAGACTCGCGTATACAGCCGCCTATGAAATCCCTTCCGGACACCGCCCACCTGGAAGACCGCCTAAGAGATGGAGGGACAGCTGGATCTCATCATCCGACGAGATATGATTTCTGTGTCACAGATCGTCAGATCTATCAAAAGAAGAAGAAGAAGAATAACTTTTAACTTTTAATGTGAATCTATCTATATCAAGCATGTTTAAAATTTAACAATTAACTCAAAATACTTCCAAATATTATCTTTCTCTATTTGATTACATCCGGGTTTTTGCCTATTTATATTATATTATGAGCTGGAATAGTATAATTAATTACACAGACTGCATGTCCCGAGAGTAGCAAGGGTTACTTTAATCTTCATCCCTGCCTTGAACCTGTATGAAGGGGTATCTTTTTGGACAGGTAATGGATCTCTTATTCCCTTGTCAAGGGCAAGGCAAAGGAGTATGGGAGAAATAAAGACTTATTTTTAGATAATTAATACGAATGAAAAAACTTATGTTTTTCTAGAAGTTTTATTATATTATGACATGTTTCGCCCTTCTAAGGCATTATCAAATGTCTTAGAAGGGCGAAACATGTCATAATATAATAAAACTTCTAGAAAAACATAAGTTTTTTCATTCGTATTAATTATTTAATATGGAGTTTTACATCATTGTTCAAAAAACAATAAATAAAACTTATTTTTAGAGTAAATCAATATTTACTTCTCACTATAATGAAGCATCATTCAGTTTGCTTGAACATTAAGCCATTGGTGACTAAGGCCAAGAGTCTCGCCACATAAAAGAAGAGGTAAGAGAATAGATAATCTGCAAATCATTGATAAAAATGGTTACATCAAAATTCTTATTGAGTTGAGAAAGTAATTTTGACCAGCCAAATTTATTATAAGCCATATTGTCATTTGTAATACAATTCATTTTCTTTAACAATTGAAGACTGGTTATGTGGTTTAAACACAAAACAAATAATAAACTGCTTATTGTGACATACCTCTTATATGTACCACGGGTGGCATCTTTAGGGTGATGTTTGAACTACATTCAATTATTTTACAGTTTTACCCAGTAGCCTCTTTATGTTTGACACCATTTATAATATATTTGATATTACAGTAATTTAATTATTTCCTCACAATAAAGTCATTAAGGACTTAATGCAATAGGATCGGTTAGACTAAATAAATACTTGGCTAATTTCCAATTGCCTCGTATACGGGGCAAAAGCGTTTATTAAAAAAAAAAATCTTGATTCAACATTTAATAAAAGAATAAACAATTTAATAATATGTAATAAGCTGTTACGACATCATTTATTTTCAATTATATATTAATAAAATATGGTTTCTAGTTTATGGGTTTAATATCTGCTCAGTACAGATGAGAATAACTAGTAAAATTAATAAACAAGTCGATACCAGCGAGCCTGGCGAAACCGGTCGCTATCGAAATAAAGACAAATGTGGAAGTAGTTATAAAAACATTGTTTTATTTAAAATAAACTTCCATCAACAGATTTCAGTTAAATCATTTGATTATCTTACAAAGTATTTGACTACATAATCACCAACTGTACAAGTACACCAAGTCTTGTACGTGTACAAGTCTCCAATGTTTTACATTTGAAATTATACCTGTGTCACATATGTAGCATCCCTAATCAACGTAAAAAACTAAAATTTGGTACAGCCATCTATTGAACACGCAAGTATTCATTTTAGGAATTGTTTATGTAGTTTATGATTAAAAAGAATATATGACACCATTATTACAATTGTTCTACAGTACAGTTGCATTAGACACATTTGCTCCTTAGACGCCTTCACGCCAGTAGACCTTACATCAAAGAAGAATGAAAATCACCCAAAACATTGCCAGTGAAAAGTGTAATAATAAAGCATTTTGAAAATTTTTGAACTTTTATTGCCCAATACCAAGTACATAAAGGCAATTACAGAAAAATTATTTAATACATTTGAGAGAAGCACATTTGATTACATTGAAATTTTTAAAAATCTGTTATAATATGTGTTTAGTTTTACTCCAATTGATTTTTATTTTCTCTTTCTTAGCTCGCTGCCATCTTCTGGTAAAACACTTCACCAGAAGATGGCAACCCGTCAAAACTAAAAATTAAGTGGAATACAACTAAATGCATATTTCAATGCATTATTTATTACAAAAAAGGTATGAACGTTCTGGATGCTCAGTTGACCATGATGATGGTGACAAAATTAATATATTTGTTTAACCAAACTACACACTATTTGCCAGATCTGCCACCCTCTTACGAACATTTATTTCAAAAGGGGGTGTCAAAAATCACTTCATTCGTATTTTCACAAGCAAAGCTCAAATACTTGGAATCACTCCAATGATAGAAAGGTGGCAACTGTATTGACAGAATAGTCTATAACTTCTTCTTCTTCTTCTTACGCTTTATTTAGGACTGCGTCCTGTTATTTCTCGTAGCCTGTTCCTGGGATGTAGATGTTCAACTGTCTCTCCATCTTTTGGGTGGTCTTCCTGGAGGTCATTTCCTGTTGGTACATTATTTGTGGCTATATTTATCACTTTTCACAACATGCTCTTTCCACATGATCTCTCCGGTAGCGTCTTCTCAGTCTTCCCTTTCATTTTTGTGGTTCTTACGAGACTTTTTGTTCTGATGGTGTCATCTCTCATTTCTATTCCATGTCATTATAGGACGTACACATGTCTTGTAGATTCGTATTTTGCTCTCCTTAAATACTCTTTGTCTTTCCTATGGAGATTTTCATGTTGAATCTTTCTCTATATTCTATAATAATTTAATAAAATATTTATATAACGCAAATAACTGTCGAATTTTCCATGAAACAACTACAATGAGTTGATACATATTAGAAGTACACTATGGAATAAATTTTTAAATCATTATATCTGCCCTTCAAAAATTCTTCGACGTTTAATCCATTCCATAAAATATATAATAGGCAAATAATACATATTTGACTAACTAACTAACTAACCGAGGTTCATGGGAGGATCACATACTATACAAAGATTCCAGTGCACATATCACGGACATAACATTAAATCAAATGATTCACTCCTTCGTATGGACGGTTTAATTTTACATAAATTCTAAAATTAATTTTAGCATGTTTCACCTATATTGCAAACAAACACATCTAACTATTATACTAATAGTTTATCTGAATCAACATAATAACTCTGATCTAATCTTCTAATGTGTATTTTGGGATCTATCTTGGGAAAATCAGTGTAGCTCGTCTTTCTGGACCAACATTTTGGAGATCATTGCAGTCTCCATCTTCAGGGTGGTTATAAATGTTTGGTGGGTAATGTATGTTTAACTCCTTCTATGCTGTGCCGTGCCAATGTGAGAATGGGACGTCTCCGAGTTAATTGCGCGCTATGCTCTCTGAGCTAGTTAACACACAGCGATGCGTCACTCTCGGTCTGCGATAATTATGTGTATATCTGCGGCGCGACGCCAGCAGGGCGGGAGTGAGATAGATGCCGTGTTATCCGAGTTAGTTAGCACACGAACGGCGGTATGTCGCTCTCAGACCGTGATGCTTAGCTCATGGGTGGCGCGCAGGTAGGTTTTATCCCTTGTAGCACAGGATACCACGCTGGTTTAAGACGAAGGCAGTCATCTCTACTAATGTTATCCGAGTGTTGGTGAATATCGATGATAAGACGTGCCCGATGGCCCCTCGGTCTATCTAGTATCGAGGGCTCAAAATTAAAATGGTGACCATTGTCCACGAGGTGCTCGGCAAGAACAGATTTGCCAGGATAGCCCAATTTGCAAGCACTTTCATGTTTACTAACTCGCTTTGCAATCGTACAGGCCGTTTGTCCCGTACAAACTTTTTCGCAGCCTAGGCAATCAAATTTATAGACCCCGTCTGTGTTCAGTTGGTCTTTGTCTTTAACCGACCTGATTAGACATTCGACCTTTGAAGTTGCGCTATACACGGTTTTTATTTGGTGTTTTCGCAGGACCTTTGCTATTTTATCAGTGACTCCTTTTATACAATGAAAAAAGCCAAGGACTTCAGAGATACTTCTTCTTTGTCTCCGCGTGGAGCCTATGCTGTTTTTGTAATAAGTTGGATATCACGACTGGCATATCCATTGCATTGCATAGCCTCCGTCAGGGTTTGCAAATTCATCCTTCACGGAGGACTCCTCGCTAATGCGGATAGCTCTTGTCACCAACTTATTAATTAAGCCCCTCTTCTGTGCTGCGGGATGATTGGAGTTAGCGTGTAGGTATCTGTGTGTATTTGTTGGTTTCCTATAGACACTGGCCCCAGCTTCCCATCCTTCTCCCTCCTCAGAAATACATCCAACTCACTCTTGCCGTTGGCCATCTACATATCTGAGCCACACTTTTGGAGTTAGGGACGCCATGTCCATGCAAAGAAATTTGCTATTACAGGAGACAGCAGAGAACCAATGCCAAATTGTTACGCCTGTTCATAAATTTCCCCAATAAAGAAGTAACCGCTTTTTAGGACATGTTCGAAAAGCTCGCATATATTGTCATCATAGATCTCCGCAATCATTGATAGCGAGTCCTTCAACGGTACATTCGTAAACAGATACTCCACATCGAAACTGACTAGAATTTCATTGCTATCAACATTAATTTCTTTTAGCAGCTCGATGAAGTGTGAGGATTCCCGATGTGGGACTGGAACAGAGAGGATAAATGATGGACAAGATTATAAGTGGGCGAACCGATTGTATTCTTGCTGCCTGCACAAATAGTTTGCACTGGGAACAGTGCAAACTATCTAAACGATCAGTTCGCGTGTCTTCCTATCGATCTTTTGAGTTGGGTTACGTTTGAGCCTCTTGTACGTTGAAGTGTCAAGTAGAGTGCGCATCTTGTCAACATATTCATCTGCTGGGAGAATTACTAATTTCTCATCATTGCACAGTTTGCCAAGAGCAGCAAGTTTCTTATATGAAGTGGCGGTTTCGCTTTTCTTAATTTCCTCAGCAGTAGCTACTGGACCTGAAGATGAAGACTGCAAAAATCTCTGAAACGTCGGTCCAGAAAGACGAGCTACTCGGATTTTCCCAAGCCAAAACACATATTGCTACCAACCCTGAAAATCTACACAATTAATCTTCTGATCATTCCCGTATCTCATTTAGCAGCCACACAGCTTGACAAATTATTGTCTTGGATAAACAACATTAGTACAAGCCTGAGTGATGAGAGTTCGCAGTTTTAAGCTTCAAAAGGCGACCAGGGATTGAATTGATAAAACTTCAATTTTTAATTTACCTACATAATTATCTATATTAATTATCTACAAATTTATTTATAAAGGGCACTTGTACCTAATATCTAAATGTTGTAATCAATGCCAATTTTGCAAAACATGTATGTAACAACTGTGATATACCAACTTGGGAAATGACTGCAACACTCCTCACACCCCCACTTTGTTTGAGCAGCCTTGGCCCTGCACTTTTAATCTATGGAAGTTCTATTTGGAAGAAGAGGTGCCAACGTAGCACAGCGGGAAAGATTGAGTTTAAACATAAGACACAAATAACAAAGGCATTCATAATGATCAGAGGAAATAAGCCAGGAATTTAGCTTGGGAAATCTAAAATTTCCGGTTAAAAGCAAAACCCTCCAATACTGCAACTATATACGAGTACTACAGATGAGAGTAAAGTTTTTCTAAATACAAAGATGTGAGTAAATTATTCGAGCGCATTAAATTTAAGGCATATATTATTATCTCTTGTATTATTATGTGACCGAATACCAAAAACATTTTTAGAAAATGAGGAAATCTAGTAGAGAGGTGTGCAAAAGTTACTACATATGTTTCATTCCTTCTCTTCTCCGACACTTGTTGGGTATACTAATGAAACACCATTATATCAAGGTATATGCACCTACCAATAAATAAAATAAAGTTCATTCTGTGGAGCAAGGGTGGTACATGGTATTAATGGAAATTAAAATATCTCCAGAATAAGAGAGGAGGAAAAACTCCACTCAGAGCTGTACAAGAATATGCGTGAACAAGGGATGAAGCTTAGTAGCCTTTTCAGTAAAAGTTAAAGAATTTAAACCATCGACGGCGTATCTCTCCGAGGCCTGGGCCAGGAGGGCCCCCCGCTGTAGGCTGGGTGGCTGGCTGCGGTGGCGCAGCATGGTGTACACACTCACGGAGGGCTCCAGCCGCACTGGCGCCAGCGAGATCTCCCGCAGGCGTCGATACAGGTCGTCGTCCTCCCCGCCCCAGCCGTAGTACAGGTTGCTCATTCCGTTGGCCGCCACAAACTGCTCGGAGAGCAGCGCCACGGCACCTCCAAATAGTTCCTTATAGGGCAGGTTGAAACGGAACTTGTCGATGCTGGCAGACATGTGTCGGGGTGCCTTGGTGCAGGCGTAGAGATTGCGCGGCTGCAGAGGCAGCAGATCCACGTCGTGTAGGACTAGGCAGGGGAAACCGTGCTGGATGGCTGCGGCAGAACCGATGTTGAGGAGCTTGGCACGGTTGAAAGGTTTACCATCCTCCTGCTCCACCACATAGATGCGGTAGTGGATGTTCTGGCGGCCCAGAAAGGCGTGGATGAAGGTCAGGAAGTCCTTGAGCTGATGATCCCTGTCGCGGTACGGCACAATTATGGCCGTGCTAAAAGAGGGCTTACAGCTCGCAGGTACAAACTCGCCGCCAGCCCGCAAGCTACCCGAGTCCAAAGTGACGTCACTTAGAGACCTCACGTTTATAGCGGTATCGTCATTAAGTATCGACGAGTATTCGCACGATGCTAAATTACGAAATGTCAAATTTTTGGAAATTTCTTTAGCAAGGTCTTGCCAAAGATTTTCTTGTTTGATGTATTCATAATGAGATGCGAATCTCCCAGAATGGAATGATAAAACTGCTAATAGAATAAAAAAAGAATAAATCAAATATTTAGAAAATTTTACGTATACTAACATTATCCCATCTGTATTAAAACTACATGCTGCAATTTTCACTTGTAAACAAGCTGACGGCAGACGGCTAACCATGAAATAAACTGTCATTTATGACATTTACAATGGCTCATAGACAATGTTTGAAATTCTGGATTTTTTTTATGGCTAAACTAAACCATACAATGCCGTCTCGAATCTATGTTATCAAGCCGCAATGTTATGTTTATAACTCTGGGTCCATCTATCTGACAGCTGTCAAATGTCAGACAATTTTGGTAAAAATATCGCGAATTTTTCGAAACAATTAATAAACATGATATAGCCATGTTTCATGGAATACTAGGTGAGCAATTTTTACATGGCAGAAAATACGTTTTCTCTCTGGAGGCTTGTTTGATCTTAGTTATGTTTAATTTTAATTAGTGATAAGACAATGTTAGGTGTATTTCGCTGTCACGGGGTGAAGAATGAAGAATTACTCGTATCTCACTCCCGATCTCGAAGCAACTCCTCACAACGTGTTGCCCAGTGTTTATTCGCTAATGGAACATCAGTATGTGATCTCTGAGATGCTCCGGGATGTATAGTGATATGAGATTGAAAACAATATTTACTATTTATAAATACATTTAATGACACAAAATAAAGAAACAAGATTACTTATGAACTAAAGAGTACTTACATGCTATTCGTTGGTTAACGACTTAGAACTAACTGCGTAATGTTATCCTCGGGACAGCAGCGCCGAGTTAGAGCTGCGTTCATCCGTCCGCGTACGAGGAACGTGCGAGGCGGACGATGGGGGAGAGCTGTGGACGCTGGAGCCGACCTGGCCTCCGCCGCGGGGATCGGGCGAGGCAGACGACGGCGAAGAGCGACGTGGAGGCTGGCTGGATCTGAGGCAGCCGGCACCTAGCTGCTGATGGTGTCAATGTGGACGGTGACGGACCGTGTCAGGCGGCTTGACATCCTCCTCCGTCCGCACCACGAGGGATGTGCGAGGCGGACGATGGGGGAAGAGTGTGGAAGCGAGAGCCGGTCTGGTCTCCGGCTCTTGAGAAGCGTTTCGCCCGGCCCCGGCGTGGTCAAAATGGCGGGAACGCCCATGGCCGGCGCGAACGCCGGCGACCAGTGGGGCGCCGGGAGCGGCCCGTCCGCTACCTCCGGAGTCTGATTTCCAACTATCCTGTGTCGCTACATGTGGCTCTCTGAGTTCCGATCCGCAGGGTGGGGGGTTAGGTCATCCCCCCCCTCTCCAAGGTGCTGCTACTCACGAAAAATTGTCACTTCACTTCTTTAAACACTATTATTGTTTTTCCTACCCACTATTATTGTTTTTCATAGTCTTATCACTAAATTAAAATTAAACTTAACTAAGATCAAACAAGCCTCCAGAGAGAAAACGTATTTTCGGCCATGTAAAATTTGTCTAGTGCAATCTCACCCAGTATGCCATGAAACATGGTTATATCAACAATTTAAATGCAATAATAGTGTTTAAAGAGGCGTAGTGACAATTTAGTGATTGAAAAAAATAGCGTTCTGCCCCGGTATCGCAATTAAGTTAAGTACTGCCAGCCGGATATGCCGAGCGGCAACACTTTGGGGCAACACTTCACAACAACCCCCCACCCTGCGGATTTGCTACTCCGGGCTCGAGAGTTCCGGACAGCAGTTATTCAGTCACCGGCCTTCGGTGGAAGGAACATGTAACATCTCTCCCCGGCGTTCGGCCGGGGAGAGATGTTATAATCTGAAAAAAGTTCGCGATTTACGCGCCGTATAGAGTGAGATACCGGACTTCGGAGACGTGCCGCATGATGCCGGCTGCGTCAGTTTATTACCATTGGGGCCTGATGCTGGCCACGGCTGTCTCAGCGAAGGAGACCAGACCGCCTCTCGCTTCCACGCTCTTCCCCATCGTCCGCCTCAAACGTCCCTCGTGGTGCGGACGCCACGTGCCGGCTAGCTCGCCGTCACGCCGACTTCGCAGATCATCGGTCTTCGCCGTTAGTGCTGTTTCAGTGATGGATTAGTTTTAAGTCATTGGCCAACGAATAGCATGTAAGTCCTCTTTAGTTCATAAGTCTTCTTCTTCTTCTTCACTTTTGGTAGACTCAGGAGTCTCAGGCGGGTCCTCTTGAGACGATGAACTCCAGCTTTCTTTCCACCGTTTCGGGGGTCTTCCTGGTCGGCGTTGTCCGTTTGGCGTTCCATGGAGTGCTATGTGTGGTATCCTATTTGAGATCATCCTTTCTACGTGTTGATGCCAGTATCGCCGTCTTTGACGTCCTCATCTGACCACATCTTCGACCTCGCAGATTTCTCAGATTGCTGTATTCCTAACTCCTAACTCCTATGATGATAGGCTGGCGCCATGGTTACTGGCACCAGCCGGCGATATCGCGAACTTTTCTTCAGATTGTCTCCACCGATGTCCGGTATCTCACTTTCGCGATCTTTTCAGATTATCTCCCCGGCGCGCGTTCGGCCGGGCAGAGATGTTCTTTCCACCGAAGGCCGGTGACTGACTTTTCGTTCGAGAGCTCTCCGGAGTTCAAAAAATTGCAGGGTAGGGGGTTGAGATCACGCCCCCCAAAGTGTTGCCACTCACGAAAATTGTCACTTACACTATTATTGTTTTTCCTATCCACTATTATTGTTTTTCATAGTCTTATCACTAATTAAAATTAAACTTAACTAAGATCAAACAAGCCTTCAGAGAGAAAACGTATTTTCTGCCATGTAAAATTTGTTCAGTGCAATCTCAGCTAGTATAACTACCATGAAACATAGCTATATCAATGAATTTTGAGGTTATATCGAAAGATTATTTTGAACATTTTACATACCAAAGTTGTACACAAAATATATTATACAATTCAATGTGTGTTCAATATATTACTTAACTAAATTTAGTACTTTAATAAAGCAAACACAGTGAAGAAAATGAATATAAATACTTTACAAATGGCCCGGCACGAGGAGAAAGTAAAATTGACATACCGGCACTGCGGAAACACAAATGTAGTATATTAAAATATTTGTAACACGTATATAACGAATAATAATACGATATTAGTCGTATTTTATATTTATTTCACATTTATAATCGAAATAAAATACGAGATCACAGCACGAGACACATACTAACGGCCTACAATAGCTCCATGTTGCAAATATTATCTATGTGATTACGGCCTGGTAAATACTTTCAAGACGGCATTGTAAACCATAGTTTAAAAAACGTGCAGAGGTTTCCGGCTGTCAATAACAATTTTAACCAAATTTGTTGTTTGTTATATTTTGATGTGTCTTAGTACTCGGTACATATTTAGTTTTTATTTTAATTTTAAACTATAGTTCCATAATATCCTACTTTTAACTAAGCACGAAATCAGTTTGCAAACTTGTTTTATCAACACGCTATGATGACTTTAATAGAAAAACTTGAACTCGGAAATATATCGTCAGACACAGATTTTAAAAAGAAAGCAGTCGAACTTAACAATCTTATTATAAGCATTCAAAAACATATTCAGCTGACGGAAGGAAACAAAACGGCAGTCGAAACCATGAGCATTGAGGATCGAATAAATTATAAATTATTCATAGTTTATGCTCTCAACTCTTTGTGCTGGATCCAGTTACGCCTGCGCGGGACGGACCCTACCACTCATCCGGTGAAAGTTCAATTGGCGAGGATTCGGCAGGTGATGCAGAAGAGAGACGAACTGGTTGACCGCAAGAAGAGGCCCTCTCTGGACGTTGACGCCGCCAAGAGATTTATCCGTAGCGGCCTGTGGGACCCCAACAACAAAGAATTGCTTGGTGGACCTCCCAACAAAAAAATTAAGTTTTCAGAGGAATGATCTTTATAAATGAAATACACTATTTATTAACTTAGTTTTTTATTCAATCACCAGTGAACTGTTTCAACGGAGGTATCGTGCGCAAATTTTAACATCACCAAAATGTTTGTGAAGAAGAGTGGTTTAGGACTCGTCTAGTATACAAACAAAAAAATCATAATTACAGGTTTAGAAAAGACACATAATCTTCTTCTTCTTTTTGTCCTGTCACACCTCCGTGGTGCATAGGGCCTCAAGGAATCTTCTCCACCCGACTCTATCGCATGCCTGATGCTTAACATCGTCCCAAGTGAGGCCTGCTGCCTTAACCTCGTCCTGCAGGGTTCTTCTCCAGGTGGCTCTAGGTCTGCCTCGCTTTCTCTTTCCCCCCATAGGGGACCAGTCTAGTGCGCCCTGAGCGATGCAGGCTGGGTTCCGTCTCAGAGTGTGACCGATCCACTGCCATTTGCGCCTAGCGACTTGTTCTCTAATTGGCTTTTCGCCTGCCATGGTCCAGAGAACGGCATTTGACACTGTTTGGGGCCAATAGATTTTGAATATTGAGCGAAGGCACCTATTTATAAACACCTGGAGTTTACCAATAACGTCTGCGGTAGACTTCCAAGTCTCACATCCGTACAGCAGTACGCTTTTAACGTTACTGCTGAATACTTGGAGCTTGAGCTTTCTCGAAATGATACCGGAGCGCCATACAGGGCGAAGCATAGCGAAAGCTCCCCTTGCCTTGTCAAGTCTGCTGGCTACATCCTCCTCCGTACCTCCCGAGCCTGCTATCATACTACCGAGGTAGCAGAAGCTGGTCGTGGTCACAAGGGGGACACCGTGGAGCAAGATTGGGGTGGAGTCATTTGTGGACACTCGTAGGTCTACTGTCTTGGACATGTTAATCTTGAGACCTACTTTTGCCGCTTCCTCGTGAAGTCTACAAAGTTTCCGCTCCGCATCCACCCGGTTTACCGAAAGCAAACAGAGGTCATCAGCATAATCCAGATCCTCCAACTGGGTATCACGCATCCATGGAATGCCACGGGGACCGTCGAAAGAACGGCGCAACACATCCTCCAGAACCACTATGAAGAGCAGGGGTGATAGTAGACATCCCTGTCGCACTCCCGCACTCAGTTTGATGGCCTCGGAGAGTTTGCCCTGGTGCACTACACGACAAGAACAACCGTCATACATTGCCCTGATGATATTCACAATCTTCTGTGGGACTCCTCTGCTAATGAGAGTTGACCAGATTGAAGTCCACGATAATGTATCGAAGGCCTTTTCAAAGTCGACGAACGTTAGGTACATGCTGTACTGCCATTCAGAGGCCTCTTCAATTATGATGCGGAGTGTATTTATGTGCTCAACGCAAGACCGGCCACTTCGGAAGCCAGCCTGTTCCTCTCGCATACCTCCTTCGAGTGCACTAGTCATAATAGAGAGACACATAATAGTCAAGACACATAATAGTCAAATTAAAAAAAGCTTAAAAATTTTCAGCAAAATGGAATAAAATGTATCAGTCGAAGATCTTACAAAGTAATAAATTGGAATGTTTCAAGTTACTAAATAAACATTGTATTTGCTTATCTTGGATACCAGCAATGGTGGTCATTCCACAGTATCATGTGGAGGGAGTATTCAGAAATATTTGGGTTTAAAAGTAGTATTTTTACATAAACAAGGATAGAATTGCAATATAAAAAACAGCTCACACCAAACCTTGTTATAAAATTGCACATGAATATTTATAGTCAATGACAATGGTAGTCAGACAGAGACAATAATAAAAGTAAAAAAAATGTATAAAAATAAAAGTTACAACATAATAAATGCGATATTCTATCAAATTTGTAAAACTAATCCAGCTGCAGAGATATTGTCGCCGGCTCCGGCTGTCTGCTGGGCATCGATGCACACCAGGACGGGGGCCACGCACAGCTGCAGGGCCAGACCTAGCAACGATTCCTCCCAGCAGGATACGGGCCGCGCAGGGTCCAGCTGCACTCGCCGCGCCCCCGGCACGCTGGTGGAGGTGGCGAAACTGTCGTCCATCACCAGCCGCACCTTCTCGGGAGCGATGGTCCGCGTGCCACACACATGGCGGTGGGCCGTGAGCGAGGCTTTAGCTGCTGCAGCCATGGTCTTCCTCCACTTGGAGGACTTGACTGTCATAATAGCCTGGTACGCCAGTGTGTGCACGTGGATCCTGGTCAGGTGCCGGCTGCCGGGCACCCCAACGCTATTCCTGCGGATGATTCTGAACACGTTTCTCATTTGGTCAAGTGCAGAAGCGACTCTTGGATTAGAATCGGCAACCACACTGATGTTTCCATACTCCAAAGTGTGATAGAGATTTACAAGTTCTTGTTCATTCATTCCCAAAGAGTCTGAGTATGGAATAACTTCTGTAGTTAGATCAGTCATTAGCTTGGCCTCTACGTAGCTAGCCATTTCAAAATGGATCAACGTCGATGGGTTTTGAGATATCATTTGTTCTTTTATTTTCTTCAGGCGCGCTTCTCGTACACCTATAAAGGGAATATGTTTGATAAGCAATACTGTACTCGGCCACAAACACTAAATGATGTTAAATAGTGCAGAATAAGTAACCTGCAGCGAACGGGTAGCTGTCCATCATCTGCAACCCACTGACAACCAGAAGGTGTGGACTAAAGGACGCAAGCAGCTCTCCGAAGGGTTCCAGGGAGCTGACCAGTGGGTTGTTCTCATCGTTGTGTAAGATGTAGCGGTTGGCTCGCGGGGCGGTATAAGGACCCCACGAGGAATCTGCTTTGTACTCCAGGATAAGATGCACGTCGTCCTTGTCGAGGGGGGCGCCGGCACTAAGCAGCCCCGCCGGCAGTGCCGCTCGAAGGCGGGCACTACTGCGTGCTCCCAGCACCACCTCGCAACCTTCCATTAAGAAACGGGATGCCATCACAGGAGCGTTTCCTCCCACTGCCCAGCGCGCCTCCGAATCCTGCTCCGCCAGCTGCACCAACTCATCAAACAGTGACCCATTGGACATGTACCGCCTGAAAACAGACCAGCAAAACTTGTAAAACTCCAAATTAAGTTTTTGATATTGACGAAAATGTCAGTTTTACAGGTCATTTAGGCGAATCATTTGGACATAAAACAGTTTAACAAAAATAACGATTTTAATATTAAATATTACAACATAAAAAACAACATATTTCATACAACAAGGTTCCAATTATAAAATATGGACGTCAGTAACTCAATATCTTTTCTGAAGTGATAATACATTGGTTACAAACATAGCCCCACTGACATGTTCCGCCTTGCTAGGGCATTGTCCAATGTATAGACATTATAAACATTTGAAAATGCTCCCCAGCAAGGGGTAACATGTCGTTGCCAAAAAAATAACTTCTAGAAGGCGGACGTTTTTATCAATATTAAATACAGATTAATTATTTCTTAACAAGAGCGTACTATTCCATATTGAATACTAATGAAAAGTTAGAGATGTTTGATAGAATCTGGTGATGCATTTCGGTGAAAAGAGAAGTGCAGGGCGACCGCAACTACGGTGGAAGTATGACCTGAACAGACATGTCGGAATAACCTGGATGCAGTCTGCACAAGACAGAGTGGCGTGGAAGCGAATGGAGGAGTCCTTTGTCCAGGAGTGGATGAGAATAGGCTGAAGAAGAAGCTGATGAATTTAAAATTTCGTACAGCCAATAAAATAAGAAAAAAACAAACCATTTTAACAATAACATTTATTATAAAACAAAGCTATATTTATTTATATTTAAAACAAACATATACAGTAGACCGTCGTTTATCCGGACCGAAGTGTTCCAGATATTCAAACAAGCACTAATTCTTTTAGCAAAATAAGGTGTAAATAGATTTTTTTTTCCTCGGCTCATTTATTGATTATGAAATTACAAATTTCTGCAAAAGCAAGCATGTATGTAGTACATGTACATAAAAAGGCTTACATTACTCAAAAAAGGCTTACACTACTCAAATACTTCTAACTCTTCTTCCCCTGTCTACTAACTCTACTGGTTTTTTTTTCTCTAAACCCAACATTTACTACTCGTATCTTCCACCCCCCGACTGTGTCCTGCCTTCCTTACACTATTAATTTTAAGATAATTGTATTGGCTGTATATACCATGTGTTTGTGTTTGTAAGTGCGGAGCATAGAAGGGGAAAAAAACAGTAGCTTAAATGTGGCCTGGTGTCTCTTTGATTTTTGTAAATTAATTAATGTCAGTACCGGATGGATGGGGGAAGAGTCTAGAAAGTGAATGAGCGAGGCTGATGAAAGGGCGTCGCTGCGCCCTATAACAGCCTCGGGTAAGCGGTGGGTACCCCTTCTAGACTACAGTACTGGAAAAATAATCAGATTTTTTTAACAGATTTCCTTGTCTTTCTTTTGCAGCTAAATTATTTTTTCATCATCTCAGCTTGTCCGGATAATTGACGTTCCAGTTAACCGACGTCCGGATAAACAACGTTCTACTGTATATAAATAAAAGGCAGTGTTCATATACGTGTGCCCTATTGAGTAGCCTACTCGACAATTTTGCTGAAAATCTCTTCTATGCTGTTTACCTCATTTATGTCGATTCCACTTATGCTTTCTCCATTATTCATACCACTCGTTACGTTGCCACCATACATTTCTTTAAAATATTCCATCTGTCTTTACTTATACACTCTTATCATCCGAAGAGTTCTGGGATTTTATAACCTCCTTCCAGAACATCTTGATATTTTCACCACTATCCACTCCAATTAAATTTTTCCAAGCATCCTTCTTTTTAATGCTTCGCGAAACATGTATTTTCTATAAAGTATATTATAATAAAACTTTTAGAAAACATACAGTAAGATCCAAAACCTTTCATTTCACAGTGAGCTGACTAAATATACAATATCTAAAAGTAGTAACAAGGGGGCAGTTGACCCGAGGTTTATGTTTACGACATAAAGTTCTTCAAACACACAGAGGTGGCATAACACCATTATGTGACAAACAACCAGAGAATCTGTAAACAAATAGGTTATATTAAACAATAGAAAAACCAGATTGATGGCAGAACATGTGTGTTAACTCACTCCGCAGCGGCCCCGTGGCGGAAATAGTAGGCGAAGCTCTTGATCAGCTCAGAGACGGAGCTGATATCATCGAAGTGCTCCGGTTCGCCCTCCAATTCTTCGAACCTCAGCAGCGGCACTGCATTAGTGAATATATCGTAACAGGCTCCATATCCAACAGCCACCTTTGGCCGCCTCGTTCCGTCCCCCACAGAGTATTTATTTTCTATCCTTTGTAAACTGTCGGAAATTGAAGTAATTTTTAATAAATTACTATCTCCTTTTTTTAAGTAAACGGCCCACAGAACTATAAAAATTGAAAGCACGGAACCAATTTTCACCGTCCGGCCAAACATTTTGAAGTGCTAACTCTGACAGACGAAAATTCCGTTTATGGAAATAACATGTATTAAAAAAATCCTGGCCACGTCAATTATTTGCATATCTTATTTTACGATGGAATGTGTGATAAACAAAAACGCGAGTGACAATGTTATGACAAAATAATTGCCAGAAGAAATCAGGCCTATGATCAAATGTCAAAATATACCATAGATATACAACTTTGGATTATGCGGTAAGTAACTACCTAGCAGGCTTGTTCTGATGTAAAAAGATAGATGAATATGGAGTTTTCATAGAAATAAATTCCAGTAATTGGCAGAAATATGAAAGACTCGTAGGTATCCCTAGAATTCGCGGAAATCCATATATGGAAATCCACATACGTACACTTTAAATATTTATGCCTTCTATCACCCCCCATGAATGCCCTGTCGATGACAAGAGATTTTAAATAGGGCAGCCCCACAATCGTAGGGAAAGAAATTTTAAATATTAAGCACACTTTAGTCATAATTCAACAAATATGATAGATGACAGGGGTGTTTGAAATTACTATCTAATGGGGGTCGCAAATCTACTACGGCTTTTTTTGTTTGCGTATCATATGTAAAATAGATCTAGGCATCAAGTTGCATGGACTTACCGCGTACTTTTATTCTGTTTGACTTCAAATTTTGCAATACAAAACTATTTGGTTAATGGGTTTTAAGAAAGTAGCCCTGTAACTATGGAAAATATGTGAGAATAGCTTTTCTAATTCGAACGCATATCTATTTGTTTTTTGGGATCTTGAGTATATCAGTGTAATTTGTTTTCGTCAACCGACGGAGATCGTTGCAGTCTTCTTCTTCAAGGTAGTTTTATATGCACCACACTAGTACAAGATTCATACCACTTATATTCGTATATATTTGCTTTACTCATAATTAAATTATTTGTCTTCATTTATCATTATCAAAATCTGTATTTACTTCAATCGTGATTCTTCCACCCAGAGCGAATGGGTTGATATTGAGTTACCGAAATAAGTTTATATTTTATGTACGTCACAATATGTAATAATAGGGTGGCCCTTAAAAAATCATTTAATATTTTTATAAGTCTCACCCCCTAATTCTTTTCCTTTCGGGGTAGTTAAAAACTGTAATTTTTATTTAATAATGACACGTGCCCCAAAGGGGGTGAAATAAAAAAAAATAGTTGTATTCTTAAATTTTCGCAAAAACTATTTTATTAATTTAGTTTCAAATTTAAAACGTCTCACCACCCATTTTTTTCCTTTAGGGCTAGTAAGTAACTGGTATTTTTTTGTAATTTTTATTTAATAATAACACGTGCCTCAAAGGGGGTGTAAAATTGAACAAAATTTGTTAAATTCTTAAATTTTCGCAACAACTATTTTATTAATTTTGTTTCAAATTTAAATGAAATATTTAGAAATCAAATAATTAAAACAATTCCTAGAACTCCTCAAAAATAAAAATAAGTTTTTATATAATACAACAACATAAAATTTTTATTTTAAAGGTTCATTCATATTCGGATAATGAATGCTTTGAGCGATATGGAAAATGGTTCCGATAGTACAGGTGTTTTTTTAGAGGTTTCGTTTTTAAACTGGCAACATTGTTTCTACAGACTGTCAATTTGACAGTTGACAGTTGATTTATAGTCAGTACGTTTTGCCTTTCACCATGAATAGACTGACGTCAGAACAACGCATGCAAATTGTACAAATTTATTTTGAAAATCATGGTTCGGTTCGCCAAACTTATCGTGCACTACGTCCATTTTACGGTCGACATAATCGTCCATCCGAGCAAGTTATTGAAAAGACCATGGATCGTTTTCGCACCACGTACACTCTAGTGGATAATACGCATCCACAAAGACGACAAACAGTGCGCACAGAAGAAGTTATTGCTGCTGTGGAGCGTAGTGTTGAGGAGAATCCGAATGAGTCGATTCCCCATCGTGCACAGCAATTGGAGCTGTGCCCATCCACTTTGTGGGAGATTTGATCTTGGCTTAAAGCCTTACAAGATCCAGCTTGTGCAAGAGTTGAAACCGCGTGACCATTCTGCACGTCGTGGGTTCGGTGAATGGGCCGAAAACAATATTCAGCTTAATCCTCTTTTTTCAACTCAAAATTGTATTCACCGATGAGACACATTTTTGGTTAAATGGCTATGTCAATAAGCAGAATTGCCGAATTTGGAGTGGAGAAAACCCAGAAGCCTTTCTCGAGACGCCCTTACATTCATTAAAAATCACTGTTTGGTGTGCTTTATGGGCAGGTGGAATCATTGGCCCATATTTTTTTAAAGACGATGCCGGCCAGAATGTTACGGTCAATGGAGAGCGCTACAGAACCATGATCACTGACTTCTTCGTACCTCAGTTGAATGGTATTGATGTGACAGAGCTGTGCTTTCAACAAGATGTGCAACATGCCACATGGCGGGTGTCACCATCAATTTATTGCGGAAAACATTAAACATTTGGTGAGCGCATAATTTCATATAATGGACCTGTGAACTGGCCTCCACGATCGTGTGATCTCACACCATTAGATTACTTTCTTTAGGGGTGTGTGAAGTCAGAGACGTTGGACCATTTGGAAGTCAACATTCGCCGTGTTATTGCTCGATAAAGTTGTCGAAAATTGGACTTCACTAAATCATGAAATAAATTGCAGTTCGCACCATCAATAAAATCGGACGATATTTTAAGCCGCTTAAAAAAATTCAATGGGCTTTTTGACGCAAAGTTATAAACCTATTTTAAATCAAAATGGGGAAATTTAGAGCCACAATTAGTTGATTTTTTTTAAAATGTTCTGGTCATCTTTATTTGTTGTTGTTAGTGCGTCAAATACAGAAACAATTAAAGGTGCTTGCGTTTTATTAGAATGAAAACTGGGAAAAAGTCTCTAATACCTACCTTGTAGCCACCATATACTCGTAGGTATATAAGTTGGTTTTAACCCGATGATCGCCGTTAGCACACATGCACGCTCTACGTAGACGATCGCCATAAGCGTAGCTGTGCGCGCTTCGCAATATTCGAAAGATGTATTTCAAAATTAATTCCGATTTTCTCACAACGACATTTATGAATATTTTAAAATATTAACAAACCAAAAAGGATCGATATTTTTCTATAGTTTGAAAGAAAATACGTGGCGTACAGGCGCGCTGTTTCTAAAATCACGTGGCGATGAATGGGTTAAAGTCTGCTTTTGAAGCATACATTGCTACATCGTCTGGACCCGTACCAGAATTATTTCAATGTTTTCAACAAGCTTGAGCCAATAAAGATATTTCTAAACATAGGTACTATAGGATAGCCAATACCTTGCACAAGCTGAAATCAAACGCCGAACAAAGCTTGTCGATGTGATGGACCATGTTGTCAAGTGGGAATGGGGAGGACGTCGCTAGACAGGGAGCATAGGGTAGACCGAGGCGAATCGGATCACTTTTTTTTTTAGACAATTTAAATCATACTACAATATAATATATGAAACTTGTATTGACAAAATAGTAATCAATAACAATCTAGCTACGCAATAAACATTTTAAAACTTAAAATGTCCATTAATTCTCCAAAATATTAACTATAAACTAGAAAGACAGAAATATCCGAATCGCCCCAATTATCGGGGCGAATAGGATCGTATATAACATATATAACCAAATTAAAATTTTCTTAATCTTAGCTTTGGAATCATTACCAACATTTAGATATTAAATAGTGAGATCAATATTAATAAGTAACACATAAATCACATATATACGGGCCTGTTTTTACTGTTTCTAAAGTCTTGAAGAATTCGGCCACTTTTTCCCTTTTCGTGCCGTCAATTCTTGCTCTAAACAATCCTTCTGGTTTCCGAATAATCAACTGCCTATTTTTTTCCATAAAGCGATGGAACCAGTCCTGATCAGCCATTCCTACTGCTCTGTTAAAATTGTGTTTAATTTTTTGACGTTCTGCGAATTCAAATGCATATTTACGAATCGCCTTGGGTATATTTCCGAAGCCATGACTTGCTAAGTGCAGTAAACAGCCTGCTAAAATCTTTTCAGCAGTCTCATCTAAGGCTGGCTGTCCACCAATCGTTTTAATGACACCTCTGGAGAAAGTAACTCTTCTTTGTAGACTCGTTTTTGGTAATTCGTAAATCTCAGCAGCCCGACGTAAGGTTAACTCTTTGGCCGAGACTTTATTTGCAGCTTCTCTCATTTCTTGGGACCATTCTCCCGCATTAGTCTTTCTATTGTACGTGCGAACCATCTACAAGGAAATAAAAACGCATCATTAACTTCAAATATAAAACAAATCATAGTGATCCCATTCGCCCCCGATGACGCGATCCGAATAACCCCGTATTAAAGACTTGAAATAAATACTATTTTACACATTAACCCCGTAATATTTTGTTTAAAAACTAAAATGTTTTCTAAAATAGGGCCATTCCCAATCAATATATGACATATAATTCAAAGTTTTAACACATGTCCTTAGATTACACAAAGAAATGGTAAGCACCTACCTTAGATGCGCAGCAAAATTGTAACACACAAATACCAGACGCGCTGGCGCGCAGCTTTGACACTGATGTACAAGTCGAATAGAAACATTGCCAACGGCGGGAGGTGCGGGGTGTGAAAGGGTCGTAAGGCGCCAGTCGCTTGCGTTCCGCGTCAACGCGTTTTTCAAATATTACCAAATTTCTTATTTTGATCCGATTCACCCACCGATCCGATTCGCCTCGGTCTACCCTATTATATGGGCACCCAGAGTATTGATGGGCTGACGACCTAATTCCAGTCGGACCTAATGCATGTGCGGGTGAAGGTGAATAAGAGTCGCACATGAATATTTTAAGAAGCCTACATCCAGAAATAGAGATATTATCGTTCAATTTGTTGTTTAATATCGCAACAGTATTGGTAAGGACATATATAGTGGACATTTGCGGTAACTACTGAAGAAATCGTGGCTTTAGCATTTTTGATGATACAATTCCTGTTGAACAAAAAATAAGGATGACCAGAACATTTAAAGAAAAGGAATTGTGTCTCCGAGCGTCCCCGGTTTGGTTTAAAGAAAATAAAAACCGAATGAACAGATAAATAACTATACGACTTTGTGTCAAAAAGCACACTGATTGTTTTTAAGAGGCTAACTTTTAAGTATCGACCGATTTTATTGATCGTGATCCTGCGACCTGGAATTCGCAAATGGAAAGAGGTGTGAGAATACAGCAATATTGTAACACAAGGTGAGGAGCAAACGCAATACCTAGCAAGTCGTAAATACTATCGGAGCCATTTTCCATACCGCTTATTCATTATCAGTAAATTAATCAATACTTAAAATTAAAAAATTATGTTACAAAAACTCATTTTTGGCTGAGGATTTCTAGGCATTGTTCAAGTTATTGTACTTCTAAATATTTGTTTAAATTTTTAAACAAAATTAATAAAATAGTTTTAGCGAAAATTTAAGAATTTTACAAATTTTGTTCAATGTTCACCCCCTTCGGGGCACGTGTTATTATTAAATAAAATATACAAATAAATTACCAATTACTCACTAGTCCTAAATGAAAAGGCTTGGGGGTTGAGACGTTTTAAATTTGAAATACAATTAGCAGTTACTTATTAGTCCTAAAGGAAAAGAATTAGGGGATAAGACTTATAAAAATATATAATATGTTTTTGCCATACCTATATACGTAGCTAAGGGGTACCCTAATGTAATATATATTAATATTGTGTGTCAGAATACTAGCTAGACTCCGTGTTATTAATAAAATTCAAATTTGGCGAAAGCTTTACTAATAAACCGTGAAATTATATATTATATTGGGTGGTTTAGGCATTTGGCACTTTATATTAATGCACATTTAATGTTGGCATAAGCATACGTGGTCGATGTGATTGGAAGACAAAATTGAGCAAGACCACTTCAATAAAAAAAATATATATACGTTTGTGTATGACATGCAGGAGGGCTGTGAAGAAGACTTTCCATTCTGCCCATCACACCAAGGAAGGGGCGTGATAGTTAAGTGGTTAATCTTCGCCCTTAAACTGCAACAACATAACCGATGAAGTGAAGATCCCTTAATTGTACAATATAATGTTGTGGTAGCCTCGTTCTATTCCTATAGGTACAGGTAGGTATTATATAGAAGTGGCCTGGCGATGCATGCAGTAGCTGAGCTGTCCAGGCTGCAGAGCGCTGGAGGGAGGCAGTGGGTGGTGGAACACTCACGCCAGCCAGCCAGCCAGGCAGTAGGTAGAGTATACCGGCAGTCGGTCAGTCCGCGGTCCGCTGTGCTGTGTACTGTCTGCTGTCTCGTGCCGCGCGCCGTGCGCTTCGGTCCTCGCGCGCCCTGCGACCTGCGACACTTCACGGGAACGCGCGAACTTTACAGCGCTAAAATAATAATTCTTTTTTCAATACCGTCGGAAAACAATAACCGTTCCTGATGAGTAGAAAAATGTTGTTAAATATTTTTGAGAAGATTGAACAAATATGTATTCATCGGATGTATATCGCATTGTTTAATTTTCCGACGAATATAAAATGGAAATAATGTACTGTTTTAGACTGCGTCTAGTTATGGTGGGGTGTCAGTAGAGGTGTAAATAGAAAAGAATGTACGTACTAAGCGTGTTCGTGTTTTAGAAGACATCGCCGATAATCCGTATTAGTGAGAAAGCGAAAGAATTTACTCGAAAGTAGTAATAGCCGGATGAAGGCGCAATGAAAGCCACCGCGGTGCTGCCGGGGGTGGCGGCGGGCAGCGGGGCGGCGAGTCTGTTCCCGGACGCCAACAACAACCGCCCGCACAAGGGCGGGGGCTACGGGCTGCGGCCGCGCGCCGGGGCGGGCTCCCCGGGCAAGGGGGGCGGCGCAGGCGCGCGGCGGGCGGGCGCAGCGCCGCTGAGCAAGTACCGCCGCAGGACGGCCAACGCGCGCGAGAGAAGCAGGATGAGGGAGATCAACGCGGCCTTCGAGGCCCTTCGCCGCTGCGTGGGCGGAGCCGACCCTTCCCAAGACGAACGGATGACAAAAATCTCGACTTTGCGGTTAGCCGCGAGATACATAGCCGCCCTGGCAGCGGCCCTGGCCGAGCCCGAGGGGTCGGACGACGTGGCGCCCGTGTCGCCGGGCGGGGGCCTCTCTCCCGAGCTGGACCTGTGCCTGTCTCCCGCCTTCCCGGAGAGTCCGCTGTCTCCTTTCGACCCCTTCTTCACCGAGTTCAGTTAACGTTACTCGTGTAAATAAGACTATACCACCTGCGTGCGGGCAACCGGCGGCGGCGGCTACTGCCTTTTCGCCAGTGCAGTGGAAGCAAATGTGTCCTGTTATCTAAAGCGTGATTTATATTAAGAAGCTCAGATTAATTACCATTCAATGGTCCAACTATTATAAGGTCGTTAGCTTAAGATAAGAACTACTCTCCCCAGGCGATCATTTACTAACACATCCAGTGTCCACATTTCTAGGTTCATATTTATTGATATTTACTTTAGGTCGTTACGATATAAATAAGTATTTATATTACTACGTATCATATAATATACATAGCAATCAATTAGCCAATTGAATATGTCGGTTAATATATATGAATTAAAATAGTGAATTCTTAAGAAGACGTGCCATACTCGTACTGTGGAGAGATCAGAGCCGCGCGATCTCACGGGAGCTGGGAGGTCCAACTGGCCGAACTGAAAACGAAATGTTCTACTTCATTCATTCGCAATGGATCTCCATTTGTTTTGTAACAAAGAGACGAAAGCTAAAGATTTCAATAAGTTGTATTAGAAACATTCGTACAATGTCCCAACTTGAATGATCAAAAAAATGTTTAGCGATAAAATATCACTAATTTGTTTTTATCTTCATTTTGTTTTCAAAAGATTTCATATCAATAGAAAAAAAATATTATAGTCATCGTTTATCAAACGTTTATTGGATCATGGGGCAAGCGCCCTGTCTACATCCATCACCTAGATCCTAGATCGTCGCTCTTCATGTATTATATTTTATGAACACCAGGCAATTATAAATACCTACCGCACAGAACATATGTTTAGCACTAATTGTAGTTCATATCGCATGTATCGTTATTAAGATGAACGGAAATGTAACCAAATGATCATTTTCATATTACGGGACGTTAAACAAAAAGGAGCGAACCCTTTATTTTGATAACAACATTAATTGTCGCACTCATTGTGTGGGTGGGAATACTCAACCAAATGTGTTGTATGCCATAGCTATGGAATTAAATCTACACCTTGAGAATAATCATGATTAATTCTTCCAAACATGAAGTTATCATGCAATCTTTAATCTATACAGTTTCCTACTGACTGACTCCTCTAGCAGTTAACTCACACAACAGAGTCTTATTTTATACTAAATTTCGATTGTGTATCAAATATTTTATAATTTGAATTATTTTATGTCCGAAGGATCCAAGATTTGTAAATGATGAGATTAAGAAATGATGTTACCTTTTGATAAGAACAATAAAGTTTTTTGAATGTTATTAACCCGAATGTTATTAATCACATGTACCTACCTACCTACCTACCTATGTATTGAATCAGCCTCTTGTTTACATTTAGCTGAACCACTGCAAAATACTTAAAAGTTATGAAATTGGTGAGATAATTTATTCGTAGCTTCGCCGTATAAATTAAATTATTATACGCACAGGACATGAAACTTAACATACCTGTAAATGTTTCGTTTAAGAATCAAACAATTTCGCCCAATACAGAGTAAGTATGTACGATAGTATAGATTCTTTGTAATATATATAATAATAGCATCTCCACATACGCCTACTAATTTAATTGAATTGTTACGCGAACTCTGGCAAGGGATCACGTTGGAAGTGGAAATGATGAAAACCCCAACACCAGGAAGGTAGGTAGGAATAGAGGTTCTTTTAGTTTTTTTTTAAATATTGATAAAACGTACGCAATCTACAAGTTACATTATTCTTGTAGGAGTGGTATGTTCCGTAGTGGCATAGCGTTGTGGAATCTTCATTTGATAGAAACGTGGTATTCTCATAAAATATTATAAAACTTCTACAAAACAGTCTTTATCATTCAATTAAATATTTAATTTCTAAAGTTTTACTTAATTAATAAACGAGAAATTTATTTTTTGTTTCGAAAAATGTTGTAAAACCCCATATTAAATAATAAATACGAATGAAACCGTCTACTTTTTAGAAGTTTTATTATATTTCATAGGAATGATATGTTTCGCCTTGTTAAGGCATTATCAAATATTTATTATTTCAAGGCATAATCAATCATTTGACATTTCACAATGTCTTAACATGGCGAAACATGTCATTCCCATAAAAAATAAAAGCTTATAGAAAAATTACGTTTTCATTCTATTATAATTTACAAATCCAGGAGAAAAGGAAACACGAGTAAATATGTTTGCGTATCCAATGGAAGAAAAATGCGCTCTTTCAAAGCACAAATATATTTCATATGCGATACCTACCTACCTATAATACAACTGAAAACAAAGTATTTTGTAGAATACCCGATCTATTGTAGGTACCATACTACACATAAATATTGTCCATTTCCTTCTTTCTTCTCAATCGTATTCCTATCAACTATTGACCATGGCACGCCATGCGCTCCTGTCACCCGTCAGTCTCCAGGCTGCAGCTAATGGAGAGACCAGTCAGATCCCTGATTTGATCGTACCAGCACAGCGGCTCGGTTGTCGTCCTCGTGGTCGCCTTCCCTCCACTTTGCCCACGATGGTGAGCTTTTCAAGGTTGTCCTGATCTCTCCGAGCTATGTGTCTAATATTTTAATACTCTCCGAGAGTACATCCACGAGAGTCTTGCCTTGATACCCAGCTGGTCAATGATTGACTGGTTTGTTATTCTTGCCGTCCAGGGTATAAGCAGCATTCGTCGCCAGCATCACATCACGAAAGCTTGGATCTCTCCGATGTTTGCATAGTCCAAGGGTCGCTACCATAAAGGAACATGGAGAAAACAAGAGTTGATCTAGTCTCATCTTGGTTTTGCTGGAGATATTTTTGACTTGCCATATCTTGGTGAGCTTTGTCATCGCAGTTTTAGCCATTTGGGTTCTGCGTCGAATCTCCCTCTCGCATCCCCCCTGGTCACTTAGCAGTGATCCAAGATAGACAAATTCATTTACAGTTTCCGAATCTGTGTTTGTGAATTGGTTAGCTCTGCTTATCACCATTATATTTTTCTTTAATTTTAACAGATTAACATCCTCAAGCCCACCAACTCACTCTCCATTTCGATTCTTCCGATAAGTTCTGCGAGTTCACTCTATTTCCTTACCTTTGGTAAAATAATACGACAGCTTCACAAGTTCGCGCCCATCGCGGAGCCGGGGACATCGACGAGCGGTCAAGTCTAGAAATACACAGATTTTAATTCCCCACCAGTAATATTATACCTATACATTTGAATAATATTATTGATTGGTACTCCTTTCTTCCTAAATATATAATTACTTTGGGTAAAATTATTTTCCAATAGTATTGTATAATAGTATTGAGTAATCCACAATTGTTCAGCCGGAAATCATCCTATTATAGCTGAGGTTTTCAATGGTTCGATGGGATGTTAATTAAATATCCCAAGAAACACGAGGCAGGCACCCTTACAAGCACATAGTCAAAATCGCAAATAATAACGCTCTTAAATAAACTCAAAATTTAAATTCTATGTATCAAAAACAAAGACATCACCAGTTGAAATAACGGCATTTGTAGTAAAACCAAATCGTGTGTATAAAAACTCATAAAATATAATAAAACTTGTAAAAACAGATGTTTTCATTAGTATTAATTATTGAATATGGAGTTTTATATAATTGTTCAAGAAACATTAATCGACCTACTCATACATACTCATCATCATCATCGGCTGTCCCTCGTGTCCGAGGAAGACTGTCCTTCACGGTTGTGGGTCCGCATGTGGCTGAAGAGCCCGATCCTGGACCCACATATTTTGGGGCAGGGGATAACTCATACATACTAGTGATGCAACGGAAGTGTTATAACGGAAGCAGAAACGGAAAAAGATATAATAAGTAAATTTTAGCGGAAACAGAAACGGAAACGGATGCGGAAACGGAAGTGTAAATACTACGAAAAAAAGTATATTTTTTACAAATACAATTTTTAAATAAATTAATATATAAAATTGAGTAGTGGTAAGTTATAGTTTATGAAACGTTGTTTGGCCGCTTTTACACCTAACAATCTGTTCCGGTGTTCTTCTTATAACATATAACATACTCTCCGGCGACGTTCCTGAGAGGAGCTGATAAATATTGGTGTACCTACTTATGGCAAAATATATTTGTATGAATTTAATTTCCACCGCATAAGGAGATCCTCATGTAAAAGCAATCTTTTTTCTTTTTTGTACTCTTGAAGTTGTGACTGTGTCTCCAAAAATAGATTGTCATTCTCGTTATTTGTAATCAAGTCTTGCTGGTCTTCATTCATACTTAACGTAGATTCTAACATTTGTAATGATGAATTCATCATTGATGATGACGTAGGTTGGACTTCAGTCTCAATTTGAGTTCGGCACCTTTTGGGAGAATGTATGTCGTCATCACGAGTGAAACTAGTGAAATCTCTGGATTCTCTCGTTCTGCTGATCGTCATATAAAATATTTTAGACTCAGCCTGCTCCGTAGTGATGTTGGTGAAAAAATGAGATTTAGGTATATCGCGGATAAAGTAGTCGCAATTGCAATCACGTAATGTTCTTGTCAAGTTTTGTTATTGTTGTGAAGTAGGTTTCGTCTTTTCCTGATCTAATGTGGTCATAAGAACTTTAATCAAGGGTATGACTGATGAAATACTCACTTGAGAATTACTTAAGTTACTAGTAATTTCTTCGTTATTAACGCCTGGAACACCCCGTCCTGCGCGTAAAGTTCCGTTATAAAAGTTGCGGAAACAGAAACGGATGTCAAAATACATGCGGAACTTCCGCAGCTGCGGAAACAGAAGCAGAGGTCTGTTGCATCACTAATAAATACTACTTCCGTGCGGTAAGACTTACACTATTGCCACTGTAGGAGACTTAGGTAATTCCCCCAGTATTCTTGGTTGATGAATGCCTTCGACAATATCCCCGAGAAAAACACACCCGGCGTTTCAAGAGAGTACCTAATCATTTTCTTATGATTGCAGTTCAGTCAGATTTTTATATACCAATATACTGTTTTGAATAGATAATTTTTGGGTGTGACCGTGTCTCGTGGTCTCGTCGTCAAACGTCCCGAAAGAATCCACAGGACACAGATAACCCAAGACCCTAGGAGCTCTATATGGCGTACCAAACCTTGCGCGTGGTAAACGATTTAAATCCGAGATAAGGAGAAGATTTGAAATCCAGCCCTTTACATATTCATGGGAAGATGCGGAATCTCGCGTCTCGGCAGATCCCAGATAAGAGCCCACCCGACCCCGGCCAGCGCGCGCCCGCCTCGACGTCCGGTCGCGGTATTTAAAGCATTTTGTCACAGAGTAGGTATTTGTTTCCATAAAGTATGGCGTCAAATCGTTTTCTTTATACCTTTGGCAAACGTTACCGTTTTTTTAACAGCTGTTCGCGAGGATTTTCCTCCCGATTACACAATTTGCTCTTGCTATGATGTTTCATTTCCTGAAAACTTAAATTTTCAGTTTGCATGATTTGCCTTTATGTAAGTATTGTCAATTGCAAATTGTGTTTTCTCGCAATATTTAATATTTATTGAAACGTCTGTTTTTAGTAGTTTTATTATATTTTATGGGGATGCCATGTTTCACCATCCTGATTCAATTGCAAGCCTTGGCAAGGAAAATGTGTACCATTCTAAAAAAAAACTTATAGAAAGAGGATATCAATAATACTAAATATTTTAATAGGTGTGATATTTTACATAAATTATCGGATATCGTATGATGGAGTAGACAGCGAAGTAGGATCTGGTACGGTCATGCTCGAGTAATGGACACCACAAAACACAAAACTCCCTATTGCACTACATAATCAACCTCAAGAGACTCGTCCTCGTGGAAGACCTTCTAAAACATGGAAGGACAGCTGGGAGGAGTCTACCTCGCAGGAGGAGCACATAGGTCTATTGCAAGAAAGAAGAAGAAAATGTTTGACGTCATTGTTCGAAACAATAAATAACTCGGGGTAGTACCTACATATATTACCTTAAGAGTGCGATTATTTTATATAACTTTCAAGTTACAAAACAAGTCACACTACTCAGATAAGAGATATTTTCCAACGGTTTGTTATATGTTACATCAAAGAAACTCATTTTCTTATTTTACTCGAATCCTGTAGTACCTAGCAGACTCTTAAATCAAAACAAATTGATGAAGAAGAAGAAGAAATAATCAGAAGCCACCATATTTTGTAATATAAATGATTGCGGAAGTTCTATAGTTCTGCAGCGGCTTACCGCAGTCTTTCACCAATCCTCACCAGGGATATGTTTGTATCCTGAACCATTAGGTACCTACCTACTATACATACAGAACTCTCGGATGACGAGTTGTTGTGGCTGTTATGACAATTGTTTGAAATGTAAATATTAATACTACGAATGACCATTGGAGATATAGTGGGACCGAGGCCCGGCCGGGTCCTAGCCGCAGCCGCAGCCGGTGACCCGCGGCTGACATTTGGGAATGAGCGATGGCCGCGCGTGATGTGATCAGCAGAGCTCTTATTGCGATCATTATCGGCCTTCTACTAAACAGAAAACCGAAAACAGTTTGATTTACAAATAGTGGTTTCGGGGAAATTTAACTGGATCGACAATTAATCACGAATCACTGCTAGCAAATAAACTCTTAAATTTTTCTTAATCACAAACGCTCAAATGTCAAATGTTTGAACTGAGCAGTAAAAGTAGCATTACAGCATTGACCGTCTCAAAATCATAATTTGGAACGACTATCGCGGCTTCACCATATCCCGTATTCCCATACCGTAGGTGGAAAACATTGTGTGTAGCGACCCCCTGAAGGAACACCGGAGATATAATAGAGTTGAAACGGCTGTTTTACCTTGCTCCGTCTAGTACCTCTACAAGTATAACTGTCAACTCCCAACCACGACCACGTAATTATTTATTTTTGAGGAATAATATTTCCGTTAGATTGAATTCGAAAGCCAGGATGGGGTATACGCAATTTACCTAAGCTCAAAATATGAACAAAGCTTCTGATGGAATCTGTAAATATAATAGGTTTGCAAATTGTTCTCTGTTCTTCCTCTCCGGGGTCAACTGAGGTGAGGCCATCGTGTACAAGGAGAGGAGACCTCTTCCCGGATAGTGAGATAGATTCATCTCACTTCACCTGGAGCCCCGAAGCCCGACCTGTCCTCTAGCTGCCAGCTACGGCAGGCAGATAATACTTATATTATTGTATCAAAAGTAAAAGATTAATGTTGTTTTTTGAAATTTCTTGGTAGACAGAAGCTGCGTAACCAGAAGATGGCAGTGAACGAATGAACGAACGCCGAGTCAGTCGAAACTAAAAAAACAAGTGGAATTAAACTAAATATACATTATACATCATTAACATATACTTTTATCATTCTCTCTTCATTCATTCTTTTTATGTGTCCAAACCATCTTAATGATCCTTTCATTATTTTGTTCATATCACCATCATTCGTACCGCATTCACTTCTTATATTTTCATTCGACACGGTTCACGTGGCCACGTGAGGAGTCAGAGAAGTGTGGCAGTCCATTATTTCTGCCTCACCCTTCGAGGAGACGGCGTTGCGGTTAGTAATTATAGTTAGTTGGTTAGTTTATATTATACAATATATTTTTTTCATCTTACCATTGTCATCACCACATCATCATACAGCTTGAAGCAACATTGATGGCGTTTTAAACCAGTGAAATCGAAAGTACCTACTCTATGTAAATGAATATAGATTAATCTTCAAACGCAGGACAGACATTAGGACAAGAATCGTTTGTGAGAAGCCGGAACATTCGCAGTTAACCTAACCTAGCGTAGCGGAGAGTAGAGGGATACTCCGAATATTCCCACGCCGCGGCGTTTAATACCGATAGCCTGCAATTTGAAAGAGACGCTGACTGACTGTCGATGCTAATTGTGGGATGTAAACACCTTCGGCGGGAGATCTCTTCATCGGCTGGTTACCTCTGCCTCTTGGCCTGGTCAGGTGGTTCTGTGGCCTGCAGTTCGACGGTAATTGTGGATCGGGAGGCGGACATGTCTAGCCGGTCTCGGGTATTGTGCGGTCGTAGTTCACACAGGGAGTTATACATACGAGTACATAACACACACAATAATTAGTGTGTTCATGTGAGTACAATTTAGATTTATGCTGGTTTACTACAAGAATTTGTTATTAGTTTAGGTATTGAACATTTAAAATATATATGTGGGGTATATTTGGGGGAGCAGTGAACCTGAGATGACAGCATCTAGCTATTATATAATATTTTGACATTTCTATTTTTATAGATTAAGTATAATATCACACCTATCTAATATGGAGAGTAGCATGTGATATCCGGCCGGATACCAAAATAAGGCCGGATATCCGTTTCTTCTCTAGTTTGGACACAAGGAAAGAATGAATGAAGAAAGAATGGTAAAAAAGCGTAGGCATGTTATATATAAATGTAAGAAGACCGAAGGAAACGCGGCACGATCAAATAAAGCAAATATTGAATGTCGGCCAAGTGAGGAGTCGGAGAAATAGACATGCTTGCATTACACGATGTATGAATGTTGAGGAAGCGAGAGAAGTATGTCAGGAAAGAAAAGTGTGGCAGTCAATTCTTTCGGCTTACTCCTTCGGGGAGACGGCACGAGGGTTAATTGGGTTTGGTTCGCGGATTACTTACAGGGTGCTAAATCCATTTATTATTATTCGGGTACTGCGTGAGAGTATATTTGTGTGCTAGTAGGTACCCCTAGAGCCAATATTGCTTTATCTTATGTGTTGATCCCAAATACAACCAGCGCTTTCAATGAGAGTACAGACATAATAACTGTGTTTATTGGGCTATTAAAAAAAGACTAATCATGTCCAACGCTCACAAATTTCCTTATCTCCACGTTGGGAGAGTAGGTACCAGCTGTATAATAAAAAGTTATAAAACGGTTGTATAATATAACACTTGGAAGCACATCTATGATGATCGGAGAATTAATAATCCAAAGGTGATAGCGTTTGGCTATAATTCCACCAGAAATTTAAGAGAGCGTCCCCTGCATGCAGGCGCGAGTGTTCATACAGGCGCAGGCGGTGTAGGCACGTAGTGGTAGCTTGTATTTAGAGAGGACCACCCCTTACTTTGGATGTTATAATATTATAATAATAATTACTTAGTTGACATTTAAAAATACATGTTTTTCTGTAATGCAATCCAAGCAATACATGCACATAAACATAAACAAAGTGGGTTTACAGATTACCAAACATTTTAATAAAACGTTATCATCGACTATTCGAGAAATCACTTAATTGCATATTCCTTAAGAATCCGAAAACGCTTACTCTATCGCGACACAGACTTGAATTGATTCTAAAGATAGAACGAGGGGTGAGGCGATGAGCGACTCATAGGATGCTGCTGGACCTCTCGCCCTCGGCGGACGCCTCCTTGGAGGGCGCGGCCGCGGGGCTGTCATCGGGCCGGGGGCGCACGGTCTGCGCCTCCGCGTCCCGCGCCTCCCGCCGCCGGGCGTGAGGGTCGTACTTGGCGCAGGGCGGCGTAAACTCCACGCGCCACTCCTCCTCGCTCGTGACGCTCTCCTTGGAAGACTCGTTCTCGGGACAGCACTCTCCGTCGATAATGGAAGCGAGCATTTTGTCCAGGAAGTTGTTTTCCGGCTTGGCCACGGAGCGATCTTCCGACGGATACAACCATTTGTCCATGTAAGTCTGCACCATGTTGTTGATGAGCTGCTCCTCCAGAAACAAGCAGGGGCACTCCTCGTGCTCGGCCGCGGCCGCCTGCAGGGCCTGGCGGTCCACCTTGCGGTACACCTCGCGGCACACGGCCGAGAAGGCCGCCCTCACCAGCTCCTCCCGCTGGCACGCTCGCTTCCTCGCTTTAGAGCGCTTTCTCCGGGCGACCTGCTCCGGCGACTCCTCCTCCACTTCAAAGGTATACGGTAACACGTCTTCTTCGTAAGGATTCTCGGAAATATGGCGGTCACCGGAAATCTTTTTCAACTCCTGCATGGCGACATGAATTTGCCCGTCTCTCTTTTGTACGACGATCATGGAATTCATTCCGTGGTCCATGGAGTCTTCGGATTCTGAATATTTAGCCCCTTTCGTGTTCGGCCCTTTCTTTCTGCCTTTGCTGGGAACTTTGGCGTCTACACTAGGGTCAAGCTGCGCGTACATTCTGAAGACACTTCGGGGCACCGCGCCGGGCCTCCAGTAGCGATCAAACTGGAACGTGCAATAAAGTGGGGGGTTAAGAAGGCGGCTTGACGGCGTACCTGCGCACGCGCTGTGGAGACCTCGGAGAGGGTACCTTGAGAGCGGGCACGTCCCGCGCGGTCCACAGCCACCCCATCTCGCGGGGCACGCGCGCCAGCCTGCCCCCGGCGGCACAGCCCTTGTGCCCGTACTGCACGGCTGCAATCATACGAGGATTTTATAGTTATCCGCAATGTAGGTAAAATAAGCCCAAAAATATATTCATTGTGTTTTTACGTACGAATTCCTTTAGCTCCATATTTAAGTTCCAACTTTGGTTTTTTAGAGATATTCTGTTTCGGCATTTGGGATTTCCTGTAAAAATGAACACACCATTGCAACGAGTTGTGAATAACGGCCGAGTGGTCCGATCTCCTGCGAGTCCGCAGCGGGAGAGCGCCCCTCCGCCTCCGTCCGCAGTCCGGAGCCTCGAGCCGGGGGTGAAGGCAACCCGATGCGGCGAGAGAATTGCATATTCCCTAAGAAGGTTTACATGTTGTTTATTTGTAAAAATACGAGGAGTTTTGAATAATTGCTCACGATAGTAATTGCTCCGGATGTTTGGTGTCTGTTTTCGTTTAGTGAGATGTGAAATATCGGTCCAATGTTCCCGCGGCAGGCCGACCCGACGAGAGCACTGCCGTCCGCTGCGAGATTTACGGCTCTAGAACTTCACCGCGACTGCGACTCGGAGCTCGGAGCTCGTGATTTGGTGTCTCCAACACGAACGACTAAAAGCAACAAGATATTAAATACAGAAAATTTGGACTTCCGTAACGCGAAAACAATAAAATTTTATACAGCGATGACAGCTGACGATTTATATAGGTACTGAAAACATATTCCACATTCAAATTTGTTTTAAACTAGCGGTTAATCGAGAACTCGAATTCATTATTTGCAATATTAGAGAAACATCAATATTAGAGTAGTTACATACTAAATGTGACACTTGTTTCAAAATGGCGTCCATGCGCGGCTGTCATTTGAAGCTTCTTACAAAAAAAATCTGCATTTTGGCAATCCTTCAAGATTAACAGTTCCATATACCTACATGTATATGCATCATCGTGGGTGATTTATTGTTTTTATGGTGATTAAACATGGAAAAATATCGAACAGTGCACACTCTCATATCCAAATTGTATATCGCTCTACACGCCTCCACGTCAGCCAGCCAGCTAAAATTACTACAACTTCTACCTGAATAGGCTTTTGCCTCCGGTGTGTCTTCGCCACAGTTTCCACCATCGTAATCGCTCACAACTCCATTTTGCCGTTACCATCTTCCCGACCCGCTGCCATCTCCGAGTCTGCTGGCGTTCCTCGGATACTTCCATCCCTTCCTTCTCCTCCCGCCGTCGATGCCGCCTCCTCCTGCTCAGCCGCCGCCTTCGCTGCCGACCCGCTGTTTACTCCAACGACCCATGCTCCAACCCTGTCCTTTCCACCATCCTTATCCCATCCTGTATCTCAACCCAATTGCCATATCGGTCCCGCCCAAGGCCACTTTTTCCCACTCGGTTCTGTATCCAGGACCGATCGGCCCCTACCCATGGCCACTCCCTGTCACCGTCCCTCAGTCTCCAGCCAAGACCTCAACCCCTGTCCAAGGCCATCCCCGACCCCTCCGCACTTCCTCCCTACCCGGCTAGTCAGGTCCAAATGTCGGACACAACCCACTACATCCTCCAAGTAACCCTTCCCTCACCATCCAACAATATCCAACCTAAACTTTATTATTCCAAGAAAGACATTTTCAGCATGTGGGGGAGCAATAGCCTTCGGGCTGGTACTCCCGAAAAGACAATATCCAAGAAACCCAAGAAACTAAATGTGACACTCAAATGACAAGCCGGGAACAGAGAGCTGACAGGTTGGAGGACGATCTGCAGGCCGGCACGAGGATGAGTGCGAAGAATATTGCCACGTGGGGCAAGAGAACCCCTCCATCACCACACGCAACACACCCTGCCCGGGGTGGACGGCAACTCCCTGCAGACGGTCTCCCAACTCTCCGCTCTCACCCAGGTAACGGCGGTCATCTGCAGCTCAATAGATAGTTCCGTGGCTTACGTATTTTTCTAGTGTTGAAAAATTACCACTTTTTTGTTAATTAATTTTCAACATTAGCATATTTATTTTCAAACTTTTTTGTGTTTGTGTATTTGTATTTGAACGGCTGAGCCATTAGTTTCGATTGTAAAATATATTTTGCAATCATTAACTATATATTATATGATAAGAAAGTACATAGTCTCGGGTGTGTGTGTGTGTGTTGATTGACGAGCGGCGAGTTGTATCAGTCTTATATTTCATTAATAAAACAAATTGTTTGTGATTCTGAGACATACACATCCACGCGCGCAAGTTTACATAACGGTATAGGAATTCCTCGGATTTCTAAAAAAATATTTTGTTAATATTGCAGTGCAGAGTGGATAGCACCCCGGCCTCCTGCCATCTTCAGTTTCAATATTATACGAGTGTATCTGAATTTGTATAATATTGTACTAATAACCTACTTAGCAATACACTGGCGATGGGTGCATGGGGCGTCGCGTCGGCTCTCTGCGAGGCAGACTTTCGTCCACGAAGGAGATGCACTCGTTGCGAGGTCTAAAGGAAAGTTGGTTTAGAACATAACGGGGGCGGTACCGCCCCCCATTGGGCGCTAGACCTTTCCATGGGGCGATTATGTGTCCAGAGATAAATGTGGGGCTTTGAGGCAGTTAAGGAGGGCGGTCGTGGCGTACGTATTTTAATAAATAATTTTAACAACATCAAACAATTATAGAAACTATCTAAATATAAACACTTCTGATACCTTCGATAATCTTTTTAATTTCAACTTTGTGATTATAAATAGGCATAGATAAAGTTAAATCATTTTTATGAAAGAGGGGGCGTTGGAATATTTTTTTCTTGTGAAGGGCATTATGAATAATAGAAGGAATCGTCTCGTTTACCTACAACGATCATTTTCCATTTGAAATTTCAAACATGCAATACGGGAAATAATAAAGATAATTTGAATTAAAATGAGAACTAAGTGGAGGTTTCATTACTTGGTTCAGAGAAAAATTAATTTTGTGTTTAATTTAACACACTCCCCGCTTATAATAATGAGATTATACCAAAATAAACATGCGATACAAACTTAACAAATTATTTTTCCTTAATACATCGGTGCATGTATTTCGAATGGTAGCAGAAAAGATTCAGTGTATTTCTATAACATGTTACAATTTAAATGGAATGCCAGCAAAAGTGAATTCCTCGTCTTATTACAGAATGTGGGTACTTGGCCTGCGCACCACTCCCGAGAAGTCGCCGCCGTCCGTGTCCGTGCTGCTCCCCGCGGAGTGCTGAGCTCCTGTGATCCGCGGAATATTACCTCGCACCGCTGTATACAAGTACATACATTATAACATCATGACAGCTCTTTGGAGTGTGGTGATTTAAAAACATTGTCCATGTCCATGTACTGAGTGAATGTTCGTGCCATAGTCAAGGGACACTCTTCAACTATTGGTGGAGAATACTGCGAGCTGTTCTTCCGGGAAATTCGCGGAAGTTCCAAGTGAGTACTTTTAAACATATTTCGTACGCAATCTGCGGCATTCCAATATTATTGTAGAGTTATTCTAATCTGACAAATGGTTGGTGTTATTGGCGAGCGTATTTATTGTTGTATCAAACGCGATAATTATTTCGCTCGGTGGGCCGAGTGCACATAGTTGGAATCGTCGTGAAATGAAATATTTCGCGAACGAAGAAGTCCGCGCCCCCTTGACCCGCCAGACGAGCAGCCGCGAACGGGATAGCGCTGACTGGCCTTTATTGTTATTCCTTCAGAGGCTCGCGCTCGCTACAATGCTCGGGGGGAATGTTTTGTCGCAGTTTTGCGATGTAAATCGGCGATTAGCGCGGTAGTTACAATTCCAAATAAACAACTCCGAGATATGTTCCAAAATATGCAGCCTTCGTCTTAATATACTCGTATATTATTTACATACTTAATTTTTAAAATAAAAACTAATTAAAACAATACGCCTGGTTAAGGAAAACGGTCACAATAAATTGCTTTTAATTGCTTAAAATTCTACACGGACCTTTCTCTACCTACAGTCAACCACCTTACGGTGTTTAGTTTTTAAAACATAATATGTTATATATTATAATATGTTATATATCATATAAAATGTACGCATGTATGCGTTAGTAAATAATTGAATCTAAGCTGAGAACGCGCCTCATGTTCACGTCAGACGTAAGAGCTGAACCAAGTCCACGGTCGAAGTTCTGCATGTTTGTGTGTGTGGGGCCGAATGGCCACCATGCGTGGTTCACCAAGTCGATGGACTCTCTCTCCAGTCAAATATTTATCAGCAGAATTAAAATTATTATTCATTTCAATCAATCGTCATATCATTTCAAGAGGAACTACCAATATACCGATTATTCACGGTTCACGGCCTTTAGACTTTCCAAAATATACGATAGGAAACAATCTCATGTTTGTGCTGGGCAATGTTTCCACTGGGTCCCTGCAGTATGCGCTGTGACTCCCCATGCTGGACCTGTTGGACCCCCGACAGGTTTCTAACGATCTTGCGACATCATCCGATATTAAACGGTAATTCAAAAAAAGGCGGCAATGTTCCTACCCCCACCAAACAGAGCACTTTAAACGGGTGTAATTGTCGTGGGGAACTGATCCTGTTTCCCCGTAGCACATATGCTATGTCCCTACCTGCGATTTAGGATATAAACGAAGCTTCACTAATTTTAACCTTGTGATTTTAACAGATAATTTGGGTTTTTTGTTCATTATTCAGTTGTATAAATAATATCATTCCAAATTAAATTTCCCACATATTATTTGCGTGAAAAATTTCGATAATAAATATTTAAACGAATTTATACCTCTCTTCCTCCAGAGTTAAAGACGTGATTGATCTAAAAATTATGAACCGCATATCAAACAAATATCGTCTCAGGACATGCCAATTCAATTGAACTATTCATTCTCGTTTAATACGAATAAAACAGCTGTTTAGAATTTTTTATATACGCTACGCTAGAAGTTTTATAATGTATTTTATCTAAATGACATGGTTCGCTTTGCACTAATATTATCAAATGTAGTGAGAATCAACCGTGTTGCCGTTTATATAATATACTCGAACTGATTATATGCATAGCACGTTGAAACGTGTTAGTCCTACAAAATAGAGCATATATTTTTTGGAAACAGACCTTTTCATTCGTATTAATTATTGAACATGGAATTTTACGTCATTGTTCAAGAAACAATATTACTTTTTCAGTAATTATTTTACATCGGAATAATATAATATCATCTAAAACTGATTACTTTATTTATAATACGTATAATATGCACGCGCCTGCGGGGATGCGGAAGTATGACTAGGAGCTGGCCACGGAGGGTGAAATTGGGAGACATGTCGTAACGTAAACTTTAGATCCCTGCCAAGAACGAGGTGCCTAACCGGAACAAGCTTTGTAGTCAGCCCGCCGTGGAACTATTATAGACAAGGGGCAGGGAGGCAAAAGGAGTTAGGTCAACTAAAAGTCATTTCATGAATATTTCCCGTACCTACTCGCGTTCCTCTCTAATACGAGTATATGCAATAAATCTCAATAAATGTAAAACTTCTAAATATTTTATTACGGAATTATTATCTTCCTAATACGGACACCTTAATTCTATAAAATGTACTCATACGTATACGATGTGAGTTGTTACTTTACTGGCGATAATCATTTTCCCGGTGCATAATTTGTAAACCAATTTACAAACATTTTGCTTTTATTATTATAATTGTTGAACTAATTAAATTCGAACTTTGAGTAACATTCCTTTCACAACGTCATCAAATCTATCTCAATTAAGAGATACGCGATGTACGCAGTGTACGATTGTTACGAACAAGAATTTGCCTATAAGACATCGCAAGCCGTCATTACCCACCGTGCCCAGTGCCCACCCTGTCCATCATCAGGCTCACACTCATACTCACACTCTGGCGGTGTGGTAGAACAGTCTCTCGAGCAATTTGATATTCATTTATCTTTTTACATGTCCTTTATTAAATTACTGCCGAATAAATCTCTATAAACGTCAGTCCAATAAAGGTAATTTGAGGTTATTTGATGAGGGCGTGATATACAGGTCTCTGTCACCCGCTCTGGTTTGGTCTGTGTATGAAAGTACTGGAAAGGCCCGAAGTCACGTGAGGCTCGCGTGACATCTTGAAACCCGATATCTTCACACCAGGTGACAACGCACATACTCGTAACAGTTCATCAAAGACCACTCAGACTTCATCTCCGACGGCTTATTTTTCTCACGACAAAGATCAATATAACGGTTTTTGATTGTAAGTATTCCAGATGCATAAATCTGTTTCAAAAATTGTTTTGGTCTCTATAAGAATTCTACCAAAAGTACCTACTGTATTAGTATGCTACGGAGAAGGATCAAGGTGGTGTCCTGTGTAATATTGGACAATATTATTTAATACTCTAAATGTTATGTTCTTTATTATTATAGTATTACTATTATTGTAGTACCTACTGTATTAGTATGCAATGGAGGTGGATTATTGGACAACATTATATAATGCTCTAAATGAAATGTTATAGTATCCACAATAATACAATATATTCTTCTCTTCTTCTTATTCTTCTTCTTAGTGTAGACCTCGTGGCCTGTTTCTTAAGAGGAATTGGCTTAGTGCGAGGTTAATTCTTCGGTGGTCCATCTTTTTTGTGGTCTGCCCGGGGGTCGTTTACTTTGGAGTTGGCCGTGCAACACGATTAGAGGGAGTCTGGATGTATCCATTCTTCTCACGTGTGCATACCAATAATAAATCCTTACTTTGCTGCTGATCTTCATTTCAGGATTTTTTCCATATTGATTTTTTCAAACATCCTGAGATACAATATATTGCACATTATAAACAAAATTGCAGATTTCTGTAGAACGGTTATTATCAATACAAAATATTCGAGACTGGTTTCCATTTGGAACCTAGAAAATGTGCTCACGATTAAAACGACCTCCCTGAAATTTGCTGTGACGTGGACTTAGAACTTCTGGCTTACTGAGATTCTGCTGGAGGTATTCCTTTTACGTCTGTTGGATTTTGGATTTGGCGGTTGTTTAATACGGGGGCTATATGGTGGCCCGGAGTGCTCGTCTGACAGAGGGGGAGGAAAGCCGAGGAGCGGCCGACTGTCCGTCCTAGGCACGGAAATTGATTTCACTGCCGACCAGCCCCGGCCCCGCCACCCGCGGTACCAAAGCAGCGGTTCCGTCGGCAATAATTCTAAATAACAGCTTTCCCCCCTAATGACTCCGACTTCACCAAATTCGGACCTCATAAAATGCTAAAATTGATTGATCGGAGGTGTAATCGGCGCGGCTAATTTATGATTCTCCCGCTCCGTGGAATATGAGAGGCGAGCCGCACACTGTCCAAGGCACGCGTTCTATTATTTAATACCACCATCCGCTACTGGACACACTCGTAGTACATGGCGCATTCGAACTAATGAAACAATTTCTCGAGAATCATAATATAAATAGGCAAAAAAAAAACGGATGTCGTCAAGAAAGTATACGGTAATATTTTAAATACAAGAGAACAAAAGAGGAATACTTCGATCACCTCAAAAGTAATTTGAAATTCACACGATACGTATGCCCGAGAACGTTTCTGGATTATTTTGAATTTTGTTCTGATTATGGTTGTATGACAGTAGTGTAGAAAACAAAAGGAAAACAATTTCTTGTTGTTAATTGTGAAAGTTAAAACTTATTACTGATTACGATTGTACAGTAAACCAAGTTTTTAAAGGGTAAAAAATCTTAACAGACTCCAATATTTCACGGGCTGCAACTAGTATAAAATATTTGTTCAGAATCTAGTAAAAAATATAACAACCGGAATCAATATCGTGAACTCAATTGATACCCTTTTATATTATATCTAATGAGTGCCAAACCTATTTCGTCAAAATATTCTAAAATATCAAAAGAAATGTCTATTTTTATAGATAATTTATATTTACAAGAAAACAATGTGCCATTTCTGTAAAAATACACCAATTTTCATATTTCTTTCAACATTCTCTTCACTAGGTTTCACACCATGATAATAAAAATACAGAAATTGAATTCTATTAATCTACCTACAAGCGCGATGGCGCTCTTCGGCACTCTAACGGTTAATATCTATGCGAACGTTTGTTTTCTAGAACTCAATCCGTGGAATCAATCAATTCTATCGCATAGTACCTACGAGTACTACTCTTGTGGAGATGCATTCATCTGGAGGCGGAGCTGCCGGCTGAATCGGCACCTTGATCAAGGTGCCAATTCAGTAATACGTTAAATATGAATTTATTGTTACAAAAAATGATGCAAAATTCTAAAATAAGTATTGAAATAAATATTCTATAAATTATTTAATATTTTATGGGAGTAACGTGATTTGCGTTGCTTGGGCATTATCTAAAACTTCTAGAAAACGGTTTTCATAAAATCGAATATTAATACAACATTTCATGGTAGAATCCGTCGGTATAGATTGCGCGAAACGAAGCGCTGTGCGCCGCGCCGCGCCAATAGGTGTAGCTGGCCGTCAGTCCCGAGCTGACAGCTCCCAAATTGATGACCAATCACCTCATAACGATGTGTTTTGTAAACTTCTCGAATCAAAAACTGCCGCTAAAATATCTTATGAATAATAAATAATCCATTAATCGAGCCGTACGTATTGCGCAAATCTCTCGCACTAGCTCTTCCCCGGGGAAAAATGCTAAACTCGCTTAAATTAAATGTTGCCATGTCCGAAATTAGCGTTACAAAAGCTTGTGGTAATTTAATATAACGTTTGGCGTTGACTTACGCGATACTATACCGCGATGGCAGAGTTGCTTCCGTTCATTCTTCAACTGCTTCGGATTATATTCTTCTTGGGACTGACTGACCGACCATCGCATCTTAAAGAATTTGTTCGTATCGCAGCAGAAAAATATTTGTATAGAGAACATTCGTTCATTTTTGTTAATTAATTACATTTTCAGTAAAAACTAACTAACTAACCATCACGCCGTCTCCCCGAAGGGGTAGGCAGAAAGAATGGAATTCCACACTTCTCTTTCCTGACATATTTCTCTCGCTTCCTCAACCTTCATACATCGTGTCATGCACGCGCGTCGATTTCTCTGACTCCTCACATCGCCGACATTCAATATTTGATTTATTTATTTGCAGTATAAAATACATTATCTATTAAATATATGACTTCACCTCCCCGGGCGGCAGACTTTGGGTTAGACTATTCGACTGGAGGATGGTATTGAAGATCGACAGAGAATGAACTCGTCATTCATTATTATAAAACATTATTCCATTTTTATTAGATGCGAACTTGCCAAATTTAACGCTTAATATACAATCAATACCTGACCCGAAATAATTTAAGACTTGTAACACAATACGAAGACAATATCTGTGTTTACAGAAATGCATAGTATTATTTTGGATACATCTTTGCACCATAACAGAGCCAACCAAATCACGGCAAAATTGTATTAATTTTTTTTATTTTTAATGAATTTAAAAACACATAATGAATTATTTATTAAACACATTATTTTTAATGAATTTAAAAACACACAAACAAACAGAGGAAGTGTGTGCCTATCATTAGCCTCCACACATATGATTTGTTGACCGTTCAATGTGAAAAATAATGAAATCAGGTGTATTCCCCAGTGTTTGGTGTAGCCCCACGAAACCAATCACGATTGGCAGTGGCCTGCTATTAAGGCAGAATAAGTCAGACTCGAGTATTAATGGAATCGATTTGTCGCCTGCGATGTACCCAGGCGAGAACGTCCGCCTCGAGGTATTCACTATTCATTTGTTTAAATAGAGTTGTTCAATATTTGTGTAATGTAATATCCACTGAATAATATTTTCATTTATTTCCTGGGCCTAATTAATATTCAAATTCAATCATTTATATCTCAAGATGCAGATGGTCATGGCGTTCCAAAGAGATCTTATCCGCCGAGAGGTGTGCCCAGGACAACGACAGCGGTGATTGGCCGCTTTCTTATTATATATGTTTATCTTCTGCTGAACCCTCCTTTTGTCCTCGAGTCCACTATGGAGACCTGTTGAATTTAATTGGAATTAAAACATGCAAAAAAACTTTCTTTGCCGTAGGAGATTGATGTGAACTTAAAACTGTATTATATTTAAATGGTTTCTCTGATTAGATCTGAATTTCAGGAGCGCCCGGCGACCCGGCCAGGCCACTCCTCCGTGGCTAACCAAACGCAACCCAACCCTCTCTCGCGCGATGAAGTCACCCGAGAAATGGTATTACTACGAGGATAAGCGCACCGGGCGCGGGGTGAAGTGTTCTGCTCCGCAAGTAGCAGCCCGTAAGCGTGAAAGAGAAAGCTTCGTAGATAAAAGATAATACAACATGAGCCTGTTTGTTTTATAAATAATAGCCTTGTGACGCGATACCAATTTAGGCGACTCTTAAAATTTAAAAAGGTGTTATAAAATCGATAAATAATATCGGTAATCTTTGCCAATCATCTACGCCGACACGCTCACTGACTGTTTGATTACTCTCGTTATTTACATTCGAGAAGGAGTTCACACGTTACTGCCATCGGCCAGACCTGCGCTTGCTGCTGGTTCCGTTCATCGTCGACAGGGGGTAATCTTGGATTTTGGACGGATTGACATAAAGTTATTAAATCAGACATTTTAAATGTCTAGATAACAGAACTAAATATCAAGAAATCCGTAAAACTATAACTAATCAAACATCTATAAAGTGTAGGGATGCATCTTACGGCCAACAATAAGAGGCCACGACTAGGAAAATTGACGATTGTAGTGGATGGGATATTGCACGATTGTTGTGCCCCCCTCAGAATCGTCGATAGTCAAAGTAAGAAAGTGCAATAGTCAGCCAATAAAAAGGTATCAAACTTTTTTCGAGTATTTTAGACATTTGCAAGCAACGGTTTGAAGACTTTTTTTATCAAAATTGGCGGGCTGTAATAAATTGCGCTTTCTTACTTTGACTATTGACGACTCTAAGGGGGTACTACAGTTCTGCAAAATCCCATACCAAAGCCAATTTTCCAAATCGTGCCCCCGCCCTCCCCCTTATAAGATCTCATTTGTGATGCTCAATGCCAGGATGTTAATCTTCTCATATGCCTCCAGTCGGACATCAATAATATTGTCAACTGGAGTCACAGTAATCAAATGCAATTCAATGTCTCTAAATGCGTTATGCTATCTTTTACTAGAGCATTGAGAACTGTGTATTATAGATACACAATGAACAACCAGCAACTCGCACATGTATCTTCGATGAGAGATCTCGGGATCATCTATGAGAGTAGGCTGACTTTTCGTGCACATGTTGAGAGGATTTGTGGCACTGCACTGAAGATGTTGGGCTTCATCGTCCGGACCGGCAGAGTTTTCAGGGATCCCAATGTGCTCAGAGTCCTATACAACGCATTGGTTCGGAGCAGACTCGAAAGTGGTTCTGTGATATGGAGTCCTCACGAGGCGAGATATTCCGTTATGCTGGAGAGGGTTCAGAAAAAATTTCTGAGGTATCTCTACATGAGGGAGTATGGTAGCTATCCTTGGCTCTATCCCACGGCATTTCTTTTGGGAATGCTCGGAACCAATTCTCTACAGCTTCGAAGAGATGGACATCTAATTACCCATTTCTTTAGATTAATTAGGGGATACTTCGAGAACTCGGCCGTACTGGAGGGTGTTCGGCTTTTTGTCCCCGATAGATATCTCCGACAGCGACAGCACAGATTGTTTTACCTATCGGCCGCCAGAACCAATCTGCCTCTGGTGACACCGGTGGGAAGAGCAATTAGTCTGCTGAACGCGGTCTCCTCGGAGATCGACGTCTTTCATGTTAGTGAAAGTACGTTCAGAAGGCAAATACTCTTAATTCTGGAGAGTATCCTGTCTTCCTAATGTTGAACCATCTCTTATGCGTTTCTGGTAGTATACTATATATAATATATTATTTTACCTGTTCTCAATAGATGCCTTAAAAATAAATTTTGTAATGTCTGTTGATGAAATAAAATGATTTGATTTGATTTGATTTGATATGTGATGCTCAATGTCAGGATGGTAATTTTCTCATTTGTGATGCTCAATGCCAGAATGGTAATCTTCTCATTTGTGATGCACAATGCCAGGATGGTAATCTTCTCATTTGTGATGCACAATGCCAGGATGGTAATCTTCTCATTTGTGATGCTCAATGCCAGGATGTTAATCTTCTCATATGTGATGCTCAATGCCAGGATGGTCATCTTCTCATTTGTGATGCTCAATGCCAGGATGTTAATCTTCTCATTTGTGATGCTCAATGCCAGGATGTTACTCTTTTCATTTGTGATGCCCAATGCCAGGATGTTAATCTTCTCATTTGTGATGCCCAATGCCAGGATGTTAATCTTCTCATTTGTGATGCACAATGCCAGGATGGTAATCTTCTCATTTGTGATGCACAATGCCAGGATGGTAATCTTCTCATTTGTGATGCTCAATGCCAGGATGTTAATCTTCTCATATGTGATGCTCAATGCCAGGATGTTACTCTTTTCATTTGTGATGCCCAATGCCAGGATGTTAATCTTCTCATTTGTGATGCCCAATGCCAGGATGTTAATCTTCTCATTTGTGATGCACAATGCCAGGATGGTAATCTTCTCATTTGTGATGCACAATGCCAGGATGGTAATCTTCTCATTTGTGATGCTCAATGCCAGGATGGTAATCTTCTCATACGTAAATTTGGTTAGAACTTCATGTAGACTTTCAATATAAAACATTTTAAGTAAAAATAAACGTGTTATTTTAATCAACAATAAAGCCTTCTTCGTTTTCATGTCAATGACAAGCTAGTTTCATAGTGATGGTCCTAAAGAGTTATTATATCCTCTAATCTCTTGCTATTGTGGTGGAAGGTTTGACTGATTTGTGTCGTTTTCATGGGTGCCTGGTGCATAACAACACTATACGTGGAGGCACCTTCCTTTCCCTCTATGGAATAGACCGACACGATGGCCGATTTCCGAAAAGTCAACTCTTTCCCGTCAACATGAACATCACTTCGTATGTTACAAAATCAAAAAAACATGCACATACGTTTTGGATACTCCATCAAGGAAATTTATGTGGCGCCGACAATAAATCGGATATATTGTTATGTTACCGATAATCTTGGGAAGAGCTCGCGTCAGGGCTGCCTCGGCTTCCACCGAGAGGAGTCTCAATTATTCTGACACCATTTTCACGTTCAACAGAGCCATTGGATATTCTAAAATATTCCCTTTTCGGAAGTATTAAGGCGTATTCAAAGGCGGTATAGCCTGTCAAGAACGCGATGGAAGATTGTATGGATTAGCGGCTAATCTGCACCTCGCGAAGTACCGACGGTCTTCCAGCAGTGATTTACCATCAAATTATAATAATATTTTTAACCCTAACAATATTGAAATGATGTGAAGTGCTTCTTGTGACACGATTGTACGTGTGCTGGCAGCCCTGCAGGCCGGACTATCGAATTACAGCAATGATAAACGCCGGCAGTTAGTTAACCGTAACGGCCCTCGCGCTATCGGCCCGTAATTGGTGAGCGGTGAGCGGTGATACGCTAGTAGGTAGTTGCGAGGCTCTCTATTGACAGATTTATTCGTGAGTTCCCGCGGGGTCAGGGGTCCCAAGACGCGGCCGCCCCCATTGCCCCGCCGGGTCACGGCTCGCTTCAGCGGCAATGTACATTCAGCCAAAACTCAACTGCGCACACTTTTAATTACGAATAACTATTACGATCGATCTAGGAATCGCGATGACTTTGGGCTTGATACACTGCCACGAAGATGAATCGCCGTGTATCTCAAACGATCGGCTGTGAGCGAGGCACCCGCCCCAGCCTCCTCCGCGGATGATTTGTGGTGCCGCCGTAATGCCAGTGATGAAGCCGTCGTGGTAAGGTGACCTGCGCCTGCGTAGGAAATATCGATGTGTTATTTCTGTGGAATTTCATTCGTCCTCACTCGATATTGCGGGGGTGAGGTTTGTGTAATTATGATAGTATAAAAGTCAGCGGCGGACTTTTATTATATTATTGATTTGTAAGGACCAAACAAGTTTTGAGAACTTCTGAAATGAAGACACTGAGGACGATAGCAGGCAGGACACTGAGGGATCGCGTGAGGAACACCAGAATAAGATAGATATGTGAGGTTGAGGATATTATAAGATGGAGCAGACAGCGAAAAAGGGACTGGTATGGCCATGTTCAAAGAATGGACTCCACCTGACTCCCCTGTATTGCATTGCATAATAAACCTCATGGGACTCGTCCTCGTGGAAGACCTCCTAAAAGATGGAAGGACGGCTGGGAATCTACCTCACAGGAGGAGCAACTCTTTGGAGAACAGACCACATAGGTCTACAATAAGGAAGAAGAAGAAGAAGAGATTTGTATGGCCCATTGAGATGGCCAAAAACCGCACGATTAAAAGGTTTGCATCTGATGCGACTAACGCAAGAGCTCGGCGGCCGCGGCATCACCTCGCGGATACTATATTTATATTTTAAAAGACTCGAATGTGAGTAGAGCTTACAGCTCACTATTATGAATAAGGTCGTGTCCCGGAATGAACCCAAGTCCCCTCGATCAAGAACCTAGCGTTCTGTTCTCTAGACGACCATCCGGTTAAATAAGTATGCGAGTAAAGTACATGGAGCTGTGCGCGTTGTTGTTCTATTGAATATTTCCCATCTTTAAAAAATGGAAATTTATATTAGGTAGGGACGAATTCACTTGCGGTTCGTACTGTTATACGTAATACGTATGAAGCATGATATTCTAGTAAATTGATTTTATTTTTATACATAGGTATAATTTGCGATCAATATGAAAGATTAATCTTTATTGTTTTTTCGCGGTACACCACTGAACACGTCTCTTTATTATATTTATCGGAAACATAAAGATATCATCATTCCGACTTCACAATCCTATTGGATAGAAATTTCTTCTCAATTATCGCCCGCAGATTATGCATTTGTACAAAGGTGTACCTTGAGAAATTTCACTCTTTTTTGGCAGATAATTTCCGAAGAATAGTAGGTATGCCGCGGCGTCTTCTCCTGCTCGACGCGCTACGATTTAATAGTTTTCCAAGAAAAGGCGGCGATGGACTATTTGAATTTCTGTACAAAAGAGCAAAAGCTCGCGGCTCCGGGCGGTACGGCGCGCAGGCGCAATGGTGAGCCGCAGTCGCCGCTTATCGGCTTGTGTTTATCTTTTAAATAACAGATACATTACTTTTAATGTCTGTTTGTAACGTGGGTACATATTACAAATGTGTAAAATTATTTATGTAGCAGGTTTGCGAGTCCGTTGACCAAATATCTAATACAAACATTCTCACGTGCATACGTAGGTAAATTTACCTATATACCATAGATAGGTACGCATGTGTGATGAGTCGATAATATGCAACAAATATTATTGCTAATAATATTTCGCTAGTTTATTTCGTATATGTTCCTCGTGTATACCGCTCTAAAGATTGCTAAAAAGAGATCGACCCGAATCCAGCAGCGTGCTCCTCTACCAGACAACGACAGGAATGAACCTAGGGGGAGTAATAACAAAAACATTAAAAAATAAGCTCTACGACATTTACAGTTAAGCGACCGCGACCGCCATGAGTTCCAGATTACAGCAATTCCCGCGCTAATCGCCGTCACTACGGAGACCAATTTTCTTTGCTTCTGAAATTATATTTGCAATTAAAATTCCCAAGTCATGAAAATTTCTCCGGATTGGATGTGGGCTGAGAATTAAAAGATAATAATTTGCTGGCAGGCCGCTATCAGCCAGGGATGGCCGGTGTTTTCTCAATTATTCTTCCTACAATGGCTATTCGCATCCAACACCTTTACACCGGAGATAACGTAGATAATCGTACATGTGTAACGTGGCTTGTTAACGCTTGCTAGAAAACTTTTCAAAACATTTCTCAAGACAGTATAACGTCTAACGTTTTAGAGACGAGACATTCGTCTGTAGGCCGTTCAAAAATATCATTATATTTATTATACACATAATTCATTTTCAAAATGTGCAAGTCGTTTACAAATTATAATTCTGCCCTTAATTTTCATTCCTTGAACTCTCTCGAAAATAGGCGAACGATAACGATATGATGTTGCTTCGCAAAATCATTCTCTTCAAAATAGACAACTCCGAACTTCTTAGCAAACTATTACTGAACACCTCTATGCTTCGCACAAGACACACTTCGAACCAAATATTCCACCTTCCTGCTTATCGGACTAACTACGCTCAGAGTGCGGCGGTGTACCGGACATGCGACATGTACAATAAGTGCTTTAATAACATCGATGTGTTTTAAAAAAATTGTTGGAGCAACCCTTCAGGGCGAATGAAACTAGTTACTCTACTTTTTCTTTTCTTGTACCATATTTCTTTTTTTATATTAAATTACATTTCATCTTTAATTATTCATTATTACTAGTACTGCTAATTTTCTCACAACTCATTAAAATGTTACTTTATTCTTCTTATATAGGTATACCTTATGTCAGTTGTTATACTCGTATAATATTTGTGGTAGCATGTAATTGGCCTTGTTTTGTTTTCTCTGGGTGTTTGTATAATATTTATATACTGTATTCGCTGTTTGTTACCCTCAATAATAAAAAATATAATATTTGTAAATAAATACCATTCACATTGCGCCATGACCAATTAGTACTTTGCGTATCTTTAAAACTGCGATATGACAAGTCCCCTTTAAAAATGTGTTCGTATAATATATTATATATTAAATTGGTTTAAAATTTTATAAAATTGCACAAAAAAAATGTTTTTACCAATGTTCTAAAAAGCTATTTATTTTACATGATAGAAGATCAAATTCGGAGGCAATCAAGAAAACTGAAAAAACACACACATATTTTTATTATTATATTTATTATATTCTTGCGAACCTGCAATGTTCAACTTAAATAATATAAGTATTTAAAATATCAGATATTGGTTCATTTTATATTAATATTTGAATTTTGGTATAAAGGTGTTAAGGTTATTTCGTATCTCGCCATCACTTCGGTGGGCCTCTTTTCGCTCAAATCTTGAAAATATAGCGTACAAGTATGGAGATTAATCGCTTAATCACAAGCTGGGCCCGACGGGAGGGTCAGCGGGAGTGTATACACGCCGAGAGGAGCCCGGAGTCACGTCCCGTCCTGTCCTGTATACTGTTGTCCATCTCTACACAAATAGCTATGCTATCGACTAGTGGCAACCCGTCAAATATTCACGGTGGTAAATATGTTCTACCATTTAAAAACTTTGTTCACTGTACAATCGTAACCAGTAATGAGTTTTAACCACCTTTGATTTCAAACAAATTGATAAATTTGACGAAGCATTGATACGTGTCATTAAATATTAAGATAACTTTTTAATGTCATTTGTCTCCACAATAAAATGACGTGCAAGTAAACACGAATAGAATAACTTTTACAAGAAGCCACATACAAACAGGGACACCAATAGGCATAAAATTTATTAGGTAGGTACTCTTAAGTATTGTACATAGTACTCGTACATCCTATATTTCTACATTTGGTTTCACGGTATATCGCCTTGGGTGGGTGGAACACCTCCAGAGAACGGAAAACAGCCGAATTCCAAAAAATATTCTCGACAAATCACCAGATGGAAAACGAAGTGTGAGAAGACCCAAACTAAGCTGGATCACAGGACGATTGGTGGTGCAATAATTAGAGAAGGCGGGCGATGCGATGGACCGGGAAGAGTGGGGAAATTTTCTGGAGAAAACCAAGGCTCATAGTGGACTGTAGCCCCAATGATGAAGACGATGGTTTCACATTATTAGTTCCAGTGAAATTAAATCGAAACATTTTAAGTAAATGCAACTATACAATACCAACCATTAAAACAAAATAATTTTATACTATGTTGGACCCCAACTGTACTAACCTCTATGTTATGAAGAAAATATAAATGTCACACAAAATAGAACGGGTTACCCCAGTTGGGAAATATGAACACTCTGTAAATGATCGATACAGAAATATCCAAATAGTCTTAAATATTTACGAAGAAATATTTTTAGCGTAATTATTAGAGTAGGTACGTGAGTGTGGAGGACCTTTCATGTTGCAGGTGTGGTATTTTTAAAAAAACGTTATTCGATATAATTGTGTCTCGTCATTATCGCTACAAGCGCTTGTTTATCTAAATGCGGTCATTAAAACTACAAAGTTGATAAACATTTATATTGCAGCAATTGTGCGGAATGGCTATCCGCAAAACTTCATCGCGAGCACCACCCCCGGGCGGGCGGCCCGCACGTTATTTGGTGGGAAGGAGACTTTAGTATGCGCGCGGCACACATCACGCCGTTGTGAGTAAATAAATGTAGAAATAACGATTATAATTTGAAGGCTCTCGGGCACCGAGTGCTTACATTAAATTTTAATACATAGTTAACTTGTTCGGAACTCTCTTTGTTATCTTTATTATTAAATGTCAGAGCGTACAGTACCAACACACCGCCGCGGTCTATTCGTTACTCTGTACCTACTGGAATAGCGAGAAAATGCGATTCCCATGATGCTTAACAGCAGCAAACATGATCGAAACTCAAATGACTGGATAGAAATTAAAATATTCGCCGTATGCACTTCATACTGTCAAAACGGTTTTGTTCGAGTTTACTGCGCTGATGAATTCATGAGTGCCGGTTGTCCCGAGGTCGGGTCGGGTCCAGGCGGGCGGGAAGGGTGGGGCACGGGAGACGGGGCTGCGGGGGGAGGGATCCCAATCACGAGACACGAGACACGAGACACGACAGGCACGCGTGGTGGTGAGTGGTGACGGTGGCCAACTGCCCTATCTCACTATTTATTGCAGGTAGTATCCATTAGCCGCTCCTTTAGTACTGCATCTGACAGTCACGTCAATAAATAAAGGTATCGGGTCATCACTCCTCTTTCATTAAACTAAAACAATCCGTTACTGTGAGACGATGAGGTCTGCCAGCCACCGTATCAGTCTCCACAGACAGCACCAGGAGTATGAGTTCCTTTCATACTTTGTCTATTGTAAAGTCATCAAAGTTGCACAACGGGCCATGGAAAGATCCATGTTGGGTATCTCGCTTAGACACCATATACCTACCCAACGTGGAGATTAGAAGACGCACCAGGGTCACCGATCATCGCGAGGATTAAGTGGCAGTGGGCTGGTCATGTGTGTCGACGGGGTGATGGAAGATGGAGCCAGAGGGTTACTGAATGGAGGCCAAGGTTGGGCCGGAGAAGTGTTGGGAGACAGCCAACCAGGTGGAGTGATGATATTGTGCGGACGGCGGGAAGGGCCTGGAGAACACTGGCGAAAGACCGAGAGAGATGGCGTGGGGGTGAAGAGGTTTACGTCCAGCAGTGGATGGAGACAGGCTGACGAAGAGAGACGTCATTTTCTCTAGTCATATTTACAGTTAAAGGAGTTTTTTTAATTACGTACAAGTGAGCTAGTGAATTTAATATTTTATATATCATTATTGTAGTCACCTACTTTTAACACGTGTGATGTAATCTGTATCGAATTGTTTTGTAACTAATTATATATAATTTCGTGTGCAACCTGCGCCCTGCCCACCGCTTCAGGACCGAGCCGACTCACTGGGCGTTTAGCACATTAATAATATTAACTCGTATTGTAATTAGTAAAATATATTATGATATTCACAAGTGTAACACCGGCCCCGCCTGGCCGAGGGGCGGACCCACACCGCGAGAACATCACAAGACGTAGACGAGACCTTCTCTCAAAAGACGTAGGATCAATGTGGCTGGAGCTTCCTGGCCTGGCACTGGCACTGTGGCTTTGTGATTCTAGGATTACTGCACTGGACCAGACGCACACTCCACCTCTCTGTGCAAGAACAAATTAAAATGATTTTACTGTTTTTTTAAAACGAGCGGGTAAAGAAAACTAATCGGAAGTCTCATATACGAGTATATCCCGTTGAGTAGATATATGCGAAGTCCTTTTTAAATCAATAAGTGTCCGATGAAAATATTTAGAAGAATACACCTTGGCGCCGCCGCTGAGTGCCCTCGATGGCGTGACGCCTGATACGGACCAGGCCTGAGCTGGAGAGGCGATGATTGGGAGATCTAATCACTGACATCTACATTATGTGTTAGTATTATTGTTTCTCCGTCTCGAGCTACGAGTATAGAAAAAGACTACGAGTCTGTCCACGTACTTCGATAAGAAATATCGTGCGGGGATATTGATTGAGTTACTGTACAACAGTTTCATGTTGAAATTTCTAATTTGTTGGAAGCAGCGTAATCAATTCAACGGATTTATTTCTATTGTTCAGTCCTGACCTGCCCCACCAGGTGTTCCTGCACCACCAAAAGGACTCATGTGTACATATAAGTACTCACGTTTCTATTATTATATTTATCTCTAACTTTTCACCCACGGTTATCGGTTATTGTGGTAAGAGCTCTGACTTCCATACCGAAGGTTCCGGGTTCGATTCCCGGCGATGGCAGTGTGATTGTCACACTGTCTTTGATCTGGTGTAGAATTCACGTGACAATAAAATGAAGATAGATTGGCTACCTATAAGAAGTCATGAGAATCAATATAATAGCTAAAAATAAAATTGCATACAGTAATTGGGTTCAAACGACCTGTTGTATAAAATAAAAAAATATTAATAAATAAACTAACTAACTAACTAACCATCACGCCATCTCCCCGAAGGGGTAGGCAGAAAGAATGGACTGCCACACTTTTTTTTCCTGACATATTTCTCTCGATTCCTCAACAACTCTTTGATACAGTCAACCATGATGAACTTCTGCGAAAGCTGTCGGAAATTGGTTTCTCTTCTAAGTTGGTTATATTTTTTATTAGCTACCTGAGGGAGAGGAAACAGTTTGCCTCATACGCTTTTCAATCTGCACTTTTTCCCGTATATTCCGGAGTGCCACGGGGCTCAAACCTTGGTCCACTCCTCTTCACCATCTTCATTAATGATGTCGCGAGGGTTATAAAATTTTCGCGATTTCTTTTATTTGCAGATGATCTTAAATTATTCCTTGAGATAGAAAGCCCCGAAGATTGCCTCCATCTCCAGTCAGATATAAATAATATCGTCCGCTGGAGTAAAACCAATCAAATTTATTTCAATATCTCTAAATGCGTAATTTTATCTTTTACGAGAGCATTGCGTACTGTTTATTACAGATACACAGTGGATAACCAGCAACTTAAGCGTGTTTCAACGATAAAGGATCTTGGTATCGTTTATGAAAGTAGGCTGACTTTCCATGCTCACATCGAGAAAATATGTGGAGTTGCACTGAAAATGTTGGGATTTATTCTCCGAACTGGTAGAGTTTTCAAGAATCCCTATGTTTTGCGAATTTTGTATAACTCATTGGTCCGGAGCCGGCTCGAGTGTGGCTCGGTGATATGGAGTCCCCACGAGGCGAGATACTCGGTCATGTTAGAGAGGGTTCAGAAAAGATTTTGAGATATATCTACATGAGGGAGTTTGGTAGCTATCCGTGGCTTTATCCCACTGCATTCCTCTTGGGCATGCTGGGGACCAATAGTTTACAGATAAGAAGGGATGGGTGCACACTTACCCATTTCTTCAGACTTATCAGGGGATTCTTTGAGAATTCCATCGTCTTGGAGGCTATCCATCTTTATGTTCCGGATGGTTATCTTCGACAGCGTCAGCACAGACTGTTTTATCTCCCAACATGCAGAACCAACCTGCCTCTGGTGATGCCGGTGGGGAGAGCAATCAAACTGCTGAACATGATCGCTTTGGAGATCGATGTCTTTCATATTCGTGAAAGTACATTCAGAAGACAAATACTCTTGACTTTGGAGAGTATTTTGTATTCCTAATGTCGAACCATCTCTCATGCGTTCTTGGTATTATATATTCCTTATGTTTTACCTGTTCTCAATAGATGCCTTAAACTATAAAAAATGTTTGTAATGTCTTTTGAGAAAATAAACTGATTTGATTTGAAAAAAAAAAAAACATTCATACATCGTGTCATGCACGCGCGTCAATTTTTCTGACTCCTCACATGGCCGACTCCGCACATATTTGATTTATTTGATCGTGCCACGTTTTTCTCGGGCTTCCTCTATTTCTGGTTCCATTTACATCATTAACATATAATTAATTATTTTTTTATTTTAAAATTATATTAAAAAAAATAATAAATAAATAAATCTACAATAGATATTATCTCCTCCGAGAAGAGAACCGAACCAAATAACAATTAATGAGGGTAATGATAATGGGATGTTCGGGAGCTTATTTCGAGGAGACATTCTCTTTGCTTCAGCTTGGTGTGGGGTCGCTATTTACATTATTCCGCGCCCGGGAGTGGCTTCCAGCTCGGCCCAGGGCGGCAGGGAGTGGTGCCCGCTATTCAATTAACTTCCGGCATGTCGTCCACCGTGGCCGGATTTGATCGGAGTGTCACTTCTAACACCTCCACACCTCTTCTGAACCATAAACGCGGTACTATGGACAGTAATTATCGTTACGAGAACAGAAAATTATAGGCTTATTAATATTTGGGTTGGTCCTCACACCGCCCACCCCTCGTGATATGTATCAACGATGTATCCGTTAGGAATTTTATTTGTTATATTTCTATAAGTCCGTAATTAATCTCGAAACACTTCCATTATATCCGGATTCGAATATCCGGACAAGCTTAATATAATATTATACAATTTAGTAATTAAGCACCCTTTCACACCTATGAATAATAATTAGAAAAAATGCATCATCTAGCAACTACTCAAGTTTTTAATCAAAGCTTTGAGAGCGCCGCGCCGGCATTCGGAATACATAATTCATTAACGATTTCGCGCTTTCCAATTTGTACCATAATATCATCCGACGCGACGGACGGTCTGATAACGTGGCGCCGCAGTTGGACGTGTGCGCCGCACACTGGAGCCGAATTAAGAATTGTCGGAATAAATTATTTTTGTGGTCTTTTAAATATGAAATAAATAAAACAATGTAAATAAATTGTTATAAAGTAATTTTAATAAGAAAAACAGGATTTTAAAAAATTTTATTCACTATCTGAAGAATTTTCGGCTTCGTTTTCACTGATCGTGGATTGCGTGGAAACGTCGGACGTTATATTATTAGGTGGAGCCAATAGATCCAGAGTATCCTTTTCAAAATTTACATCTTTCTTTACAGATACTTCTCGCAAGCTGCTAATAAGAGGGTCCGAAGATATTAAAAGTAAATTTTCATTAGTTTTTATACGTGACATTTTTCGCGAGAAGCATTCTCTGTATCCTTTGAACTCTTTGTTTCTTGTTTCTTGGGCCTCTTCACTTAGCTGGCCTATAGGTAATACAGCATGCTTTATTATTTCTGGGCCGTGAATTAAAACTTTGTGAATAGTTGGAGGCATCGGGTACCACGCATATTTTCCCGCAAAGGGTTTATGGGTCTACAGTATCGTGTCTTTTATTTTGCCAAAAAACTATTTTATTTTGTAATTCTAAATTGTCCGATATCAATCTTAAATGTACTAAAGACGATATAAAAATATTATTATCTTTAGAATTCGTATCGCTACTAAACTTCTGTTTGTATTCTGACTGCAGATCCGTCGAAGCCACATTTGCATATTAAGGTTATATTTTTTATATTTTCTGATTTCTGAACTTCTAAAATTTCTTTATGAGCTTCCAAAAGACGAGTGGCAGTATGATCAAGTAAAATTTGCAATTTAATCTCAGCAAAAGTATCTGTGACTGCAATGCTTTCCTTTGGTGGGTAACATTCGCTTTTCGCCTGTTGTATTTTTATGCAAGATGGAAATAGGATTTTGTCATGTTCTCGAATTATATTGTATTGATGTTTGGTGAGTTTTACTTCAATAAATATCAAAAGAGCTTATTTTTCTGTAAGCTGCTAACCTTTTAGAGATCTTAATTTTCTTGTATGCATTTTTGTATGAGGCAGCTGTGGGTAAAGTTGTCGTAACTTCCTTCAAAACTTTGGATGCATCCACTTGACCAGCAGCTCGCAAAGTCACCTGTACTGCGAATGTTCATTCCTTAGAAGAGTGCTTTGATCTCAAAGATTTAGTCTTTTGGCGTTTAGCTCTATCACAAGATTCTTCAAAATTTGTTTGAGGGCGACCCACTTTTTTACTTAAAACAATAGAAAAGTTATGAAAACCTCTTGAAGTATCTAGGCAGTTATTATTAAAAACCAAATATCTGTTCTCTTTTCTGATAGCCTTTTGCCACTTCTTCTTAAAATCAGACACAAAAAATGAAATTGTTTTATGAAGGCTTGGTAATTGGTCTTTTGGACATTTAGTACGTATTTCGACACATTCCTTCAAACATGATACTTGATCAGCCAATTTAACGTAGCCAGATTGTCTCATTTGATCAAATAAGGTACGTCTACTTATAAAAATATTGGTTGTACCTGATCTTGAAAGAAAAAATAATAATTGAAATTAATTTAAAATAACTCATAAATGCTTTCTTTTTTACTCTGTTTCCACATCCTGGACAAAAGTGACCTTTAAGTGAAAAAGCGCAAATATGCGCAAAATGTTTTTTATATTTTCTTGAGAACAATGAATACGTAAGCAAATAAGCCCAAAACTACAGACATGATATGAACTGATATCAACTAAAACTTTACATATAAAATCAATAAACTAAAAAAAAGCAAATATTTTCCCCAGTAATGTAAAAACCCCTTTAAAATATTACAATTCAGAATATATTAAAGATATTTTCAAAAAAAATATGTACCAATATGTGAGTGATAACGCCATATTGTAATAATAGCAAAATTTGGAAGCACTATAAAGTATTTGCCATGAATACAAGGTGACTTTTCGTATTGAAATCGCAGACGGCAAAAGCTTCGCCTATGACGGACAAGTTTCGACTGGAACAGGGATAAAAGTTGACTTGCACCATGACTTTGGAGTACTGAGCTGTATGCCAAATATATTTAACTATCAATTCCAGGAATTATTTGTGACCTAATATTATTTTTAAAAAAGGGGTTTATTCGCACAATTCCTGGATCGGCCCCAGTGTGCGCCGCCCGTACTTGCGCACTTCCAGAGCGGCGCGGCGCGTGTGTCCGGCTACTCCAGTTAAACCTGCGCTGCATAGCCGATTGGCGTTCACGATAATTCGCGATGATAACAAGGGTAGCGGCGATTACTGCGGCCATAAGGTGTACATTCAACTCCTGAAACATTTTCATATTGTACATTTTCAGCAGAAGTTGCGAGAGAACAGCGTAGGGTAAGGTAAGGTATTTTGGCAGTATAGGTAATTTGGGAGATACTGTGTTTGTTATTTTATATTATTTGTTTAAGATTTATTTTGTGGGTGTTGGACGATCGAAGTGTGCGCGGGAGATGCCTATTGGTGGCGATGAGGTTCGCAACCCATCACACCGCGTCTCCCGTGGGGCGAAAAGAGAAGGATGGAGTGCCGCATCAGTAAAAGTGTGACAGTCCATTCTTTCTGCCTACCCTTTCGGGAAGACGGCGTGATGGTTAGTTAGTTAGTTAGTTAGGTAATTTGGCAGTACTTTCTGAAACACAATCGTACTGAATCGTACCGCTATGTAAGCTTCGGAAACTAACCAATAGATGACAACATATCTAGAATTAGAGGAATAAACTTCAAAACACAGTTATCACACGCGCCCCCGCTGGTACAAAACATTGATGTGCGAGTCATGTTAAAACATATACTGCCAAATTACCTTACCTTACCCTAGTTACTATACATTTCACAAGTTCTGATACAATCGTATAAATATTTATATCAAATCAGATATTATGTGATCAATCGATTCAACAATAATTGTTTCAATAAAAATAAACAAGCAACGTGTTCAAATAAAAGTATTTGAAATTAAGAATTTCTGTAAAATGGATGCCTCCTATTAATCACCAAAGCTGAAATTCTTATGTAATTTTATTATTACACCAACATACGAATATACTCGTATTGAACATTGAGCCGCAGCTATTTGTGAAATGACTGTTTGTTACATGCGTCGCGTCGGTCCAAACTGTGAGACTTAATAAAATAATCAAAACTTTGTTTTCAGATAATTAATACGTTAGATGCCATCCATTACGAAGATTCGTCTGTCAACGCTTGTAAAAAGCTAATAAGATAAAAGAAAATAATGTAACCTTGGTGATAGTTCTCTATCTAATAAATCCAAGAATAAAATTTCTCCCATTTACAAGGCTTCCGACTGTGGACCGTTTATCGTCCACATTCAAAAATCTACAAACGGGGATGGCAAATCTTCTCACCTGCACCCTTTCCATTTCGGAACTTTTCTAAAAAAAAAAAATTTAAATGTCGCTACCGGGAGCGTCAAAGTCCTTGGAAAATTCAAAATTACAGTAGAATTCAAAGACTATATGTCTGCCAACAATTTTACTAATAGTATAGTTCTCCTTCATCCAAATTCAACAAAAAAATGGTGGAAAGTTTCATAGCCAATTTACAGGAGATTTAAATGCTCATTCTCCCCTATGGGGTTGTCCCTCAGAGGACAAAAAAGGGAAATTTATTATTGACCTTTTTGACGAGCAATATTTATGACGGCTCCCCCACAAGAATCTCTGGTCCCTTCTAAAACCCAACCGCCGCGCCGTTGATATTTCATTCTGTTCTAGTTCTCTCGCCTCTACGATATCATGGGACCTTGTACCAGACACCTGTGGAAGTGATCATTTTCCAATTATTTTAACATTTCAAATATCCCAAGTTACTAAAGAGAAATCAATAAGAAAATAAATATTCTAAATTCTCCGATATTCCAAGATTCTCGGCAGATATATATTTTTTGTTATGCACCTCTCCCATTCAGGTCATCCACTCACCTCTAAAATACAACTCCTTCGCCAATATTGTATCTCTCTTCCATGCTGGCCTAATAAAAAATCCCATCTCCGGTGGGAAGCTTTAAGTTTTTATCATACTAATGTACTGTATCGTACAAATGTACTAATTGTTTGTACATAAATATGTAACTTTAATGTATTATTACTTGTGTGACACGTAACACTACCTTGTGAAGGTGTCAAATAATTTTAAAAAAAAAAAACAATAATAAAAACATCCATTACACAAGCCCATCCCAAGTAATGGTACAGAATGAAGACATATCTCAGTTGGCCCGGCCGTGGGCTGGCACTAGTTCAGGTGGTCGCGGGAGTGATAAGAGTGTGAAGCGATTAATTAGTATTTATTGTCCTCGCTACAAGGTGCCATGCCGCGGCCGGGAGTTATGGCGGTGCGCCGTAACCTGTACGTATAACACGGCCCCCACTGTACTCGTACTCGTATATCTCCGGCGACTGATAACGACATCATTGTTTATTTTGATCTCGGGTGACTCTAACCAGAGCTTTCTCATAATAGCCTTTTTAAAATAAGAGTAATGGCCGGTGTTCCGAAGCCATTAGCACTCCCGCGAGCAAATAATCGAGAAAATCATTCAACGTGACGAATCTCTTAACATAATCCGAGGCGTTACGCACACAAAAAGTGATATATGTACAAACTACATAATTCAATTAAATAATTACTTGACCAACACCGCGAAGTGGAGATACCAAAGATTTATTATTATTACCTGAAACGAATGTATATCAGCTCGCAGACATACCATACACGCCTATTACAGGCACTTCGTAACTCTTTCATTAGTCGGAATACAGAAGCGTCAGTTCAGCCGATTTGTCCTGCGGCTATTTCGAATCTCCAACATTCTTAGATTGCATGGACTTACTCCAAAAAAACTACATTACGTTTTACAGTATGTTACACATATAGTACATATATTATAATTATACGAGTATATTACATACAGTGTTGAACGTCTTGTATTAATATATTATGCCCATTATAAAGAGAGCTACAGGTATTGTGAATAGGTTGGAATATTGTTCCTCCGCCATCCTCGTCGTCATAAATAATGATTCTCTTATCGCGGTCACCTCATCGCCCCCCGGTGGTCTTCCCCGCGAGTCCTCGTCCACAGAGAAAGTGTTGTCTATTCTGCCAAACACGCTCATTCGTATGCAAACAGGCATCTAACGAAGGATCGTATCTTATAACCGAATAATAGGGAAATGTCTTCGTTTCTTCGAGTAAACATTGAGTCACGGCTATCGAGTGGATTAGATAAACACTGGGATTAAAGTGTCGTAAACCAGGCAAATGATAGTTTTTGATACATAATGATAATTTTTAAATCCGAGAAGTATGTTAGGCATGTGTGGGCTTAGATTGTTGTCACAAGATGATCTGCACGAATTATTCAACTAGAAGTAGAAGGAGAAGTCAACCGATAGTTCGAATAGATCGTGGGTCCTGAGGTCACCGCGCGGGGCTGATCCGATCTTGAAATGGCCGCTTATTACTGTATGTTAATAGCGTGTAGTCCAAGTGCTCCGAGTCTCCGGTATTGTACCGCCATGCGCCAGATTTGAGTGTTAGAATGTTAGAAATCAGTAAATCTCCGTTGATGTTAGTAGTCCGTAAACATTCGTTATACGGCTCCATTCCCATTGTGAATGATTAAGTCTTCATTGATTAAGTCATAACATAAAGATCATCTCGCCCATAATTTAGATTCCACAATAAAGTTTTGAATTGGAGACGTTAAGGTATGTTAATGTGGCCGCGGCCGTGGGTGTGCGCAGGCGCGGAGGACGCCCAACTTTACGGCGTTATTAGAAGAATACGCATAAATAAAACTGCCGATCTATAAAATAAACCACCCACACCGGCTGCAGCGCCACTAGCGGAGCGTCTCCTCGCGCAGGACTACGAGAGATCAGGCGTTACTCCAACAGCGAAATACTCGTATACCAGGCGGCGGTACAAGCCTTGAGATATTTTCCTGGATGACCGGAGGATAATTATGGTAGTTGGGGTGGCTTTAGGAAATAATCTGCAACCAACAATCTTTCTGAGTAATTATGATAAGAATGTTATATTATTATATATACGAGTATTGTTGTAAGAAATACAGATTTTCAATAAAGATGGATGAATTTGTTTATTTAGGTTGTATGTTTACAAAGGTTGGGTGAGTAAAGACGGATTTAACAAAGTAATTGGTGCGCTTAAATTGGTCTTTGCAAAGAAAAGTCTATCAAAAAACCTTAAATGCAGTGCACAATGGTGTTCTTGTGGCGATCCTTATGTATGGTAGTGAAGCATGAAACTGGCAAAATATGTGTGATACATCTGTATATGATAGAGTGTCAAATGCAAAATAAGAAGTGAATGCAATGCGAATGAAAGTGTTTTGAACAAAATAATTAAAAGGTCATTAATATGGCTTGGGTACATACTAAAGGAAGAAAGAATGGTGAAGAAAGTATATGTCAACGATGTAAACGGAACAAGAAATAGTGGAAGACTGAGGAAAGCGTGGAACGATCAACTCAATCAAATTGATGTGCGTGTCATGACACGATGTATGAATGTCGAGGAAGCGAGAGAAGTATGTCGGAAAGAACAGTGTGGGGGTCCATTCTTTACTTCTTCGGGGACACAGCGTGATGGTTAGTTAGTTAGTTAGTAAGTCCACTGTCCGTCCTGCAGTAGGTTCTCGTGTGTGGTGCGTGGCTCGTGCCATGTATTGTGCCATGTCCCCGTCGCTTGTTCGGGACGCGAAAATATTGCGACAACCATCTCGAGACGTGTTTATTCCGGGAGGATGAGGTACTGGCATGGCATGGCATGGCATGGTATGGCATGGCGACGAGATTTACGTGGGGCCGCGGGCCGGGACCATTCGTCTCAATCACTACACAACATTCAATAAGTACTTATCTCATCCAACTTTTAAAAAATCATAAAAGTTATCCCTTTCGAACTCCACCAGATATTTAATATTTCGCGCATTCTAAGAGTTTTATTTTAATAACTGTATGAAGTACACATACAATATCACGGTAGAGTTTTCCAAGGTAGTGGCGGTACTTCCATACAAGCCGAAAAGCCTGTCTTGCCTTAAACAAATCTATAATGAAACGATGTTTTTGCGCGTTTACGAATAAAATAAAATAATATTTTGAATTTTCGCGCGAGTTAAAGCGATTTAATTCATTGTATTGCAAATGACTCCGCTGACATGCGCAGAAATGACCTAAGGGTATGTTTTGTTCCACTCATACGCTTCCACTCATAACATAAATAAATGTTCGTAATTTCTTTACGAACATTTATTTTTAATACGTGTTTCGGTGTTAACAAATTTATTATTAGTGTCTATTTACAGCTTATTTCTTATTACCTACTTATATTTCTTCTTGTATTTGTAAATACATTATTATATTATACAAGAATATGAGTTTGATGACGCAGAAAAATATTTTTGGCGTAGTTTTGAAATGCGCCTAAAATGGGATTTAAAATCAATTAATTCACGAAATTAATTTAGAAAAATAAAACTCTTTTAATACAGAAAAATACATTATCGTGGCCCTCTACTATTATAATATTATAACACAAAAAAGTCGGACGGGCTTGCCTTACTGGATGACCCTAGGCACGCCACTGCTCCAAGGGTTAACTTTTGACATCAATCGATCAAATTTTGTTACAATAAGTCATTTTATTTATTAATATTAATAATTACCGTTTCTTACTTACATTTCGAAATACCTTTAAACGTGTACGTAGACAGTCATTTCATAGACGACCTTCGTGGCCGAGTGGTAAGCACTTTGACTGCCACACCGAAGGTCTCGGGTTCGATTCCCGGCGATGGCAGTGTGATTGTCACACTGTCTTTGGTGTGGTGAAGTATTCGTTTGACAATAAAATAGCGATAGATTAGCAAACTATCACATGCCACGAGAATCACTATGATAGCTATACTCTTTAAATCGATTTGGCTCGCTCTGTAGTTATGTAAAGGTCACCACTATATGCACTCCTATACAACATGTACGGGGAGCCCGTTGTGATCAGTGCTTGCCATCATCGGGGTGCTTGTGATGGGCTGGTCACATAATAAGAATGAACAACGACAACCATATAAAACGCCTCGATCTCTCCATGCCTCAAGGACGTGGAAGACTAGGAAGATGACATGACATGCAGAACAACAAAGCATTGTTGTTGAGAGCCAGACTGCCCTGCAAACAGCTGTCTCCAGCTGCACCACGGACGTTCCGTAGCCTCGTGGCTACTTCAAGGATTGACGAACATTTTAGCAAGGAAGCCAAAAATAAGAAATTTTTCATGTAGTCTTGAAATTACTCACAAATATGATTTTTTATCTTAAATGACCTTTTTTATATATCAATGAAAATAATGGACGACTGTCTTAAGACACGCGCAATAAAATAGAGACTCGGCGGTGATAGGCGCGTCACCGATACTCAATATCTGACACTGACTGCTCAATCGGCCGTCAGTCCAGGAGAATCTCCAATCCATCCGGAACGATAAATCCTCTCGCTGTATGCAGATGACCCATCTCGTGAATAAAGCCGTGGCGTGTGTTGTGTCAAAGGCGTTTATGAATCCAATAAATTACAGTTAGAGCCCACCTATCGGATTTAGACGTTTGTTTTATGAACAAATAACGGCCCGCGGAGCCTAGATTTGACAATTTATTTCCCGGTATCATTCTGGCCTCTGTCGTCCGCGATAAAACATATTGTCGTGTGCTTGTTTCATGTACGAGTGTGCCACTATTATACATTACCAATGTTTCGCTGATGCAATCTTCTTCTTCTTCTTCTTCCTTATTGTAGACCTATGTGGTCTGTTCTCCAGAGAGTTGCTCCTCCTGTGAGGTAGATTCCCAGCCGTCCTTCCATCTTTTAGGAGGTCTTCCACGAGGACGAGTCCCATGAGGTTGATTATGCAATGCAATATAGGGGAGTCTGGTGGAGTCCATTCTTTGAACATGGCCGTACCAGTCCCTTTTTCGCTGTCTGCTCCATCTTATAATATCCTCAACCTCACATATCTCTCTTATTCTGGTGTTCCTCACGCGATCCCTCAGTGTCTTGCCTGCTATCGTCCTCAGTGTCTTCATTTCGGAAGTCCTCAAAACTTGTTTGGTCCTTACTGTGTTTGCCCTTGCTTCGACGCCATATGTTATTATTTGTCTTACACATGCTTTATAGATTTTCATATTACTCTTAATGGCCATGTCTTTGTTTTTCCATATTGTGGATTTTAGAGCCCCAGAGATTGCAGCTGCCTTGTTTACTTGGGCTTGTATTTCTTCCTGCAGATCAGCTCCCCCCACCAGGTCGCATGATGCAATCTAATGGTATAAAATAAAGATCGCCGTATTTGGCAGAGATCTACAAATTATTCTAATCTTCTTTTTCTAAAAATTAATGTTGTTAATTGAAATCTCATTGTAGAAATTCATTCATTCATAATGAAAATATTTTTTTATTGAAATTTTATTTTTAATATATTATACAATATGTTTTGTTAGATACCACATAGGTTTATGGCTTCTGCCGGTTTCGGCAGCTCGCTGCCATCTTCTGATCTTCTTTTTCTCCTTAGCCATCTCTCCACTGCTGGACGTATGCTTCTTCAAACAGTCTCCATTTTTCTCTATCCTGCGCGACTCTCATCTTTTTTGGGTCGACCAATGCCTCTTTTTTCTTCCCATGGTTTCCGCGTCAAGACTCTAGCTGCCTATCTTTCTGTTCCCTTTCTGGCGACATGTCTAATTCTAATCTAATACACCAAAATAACAAATGATGATTAAACCAGGAATGTACTAAATATAATATCATATGTTATCTGGTGACCGTAGAAGAAATCTGTAGAACATATGATGTATATTATTATTAGTTAGAATGTTGTAGTCGGTTGGTAGTACGGCGAGGCAGAATGACGGCTGGGCGGTTAGTTAATCCACAATTCCTATTGCGATTAATCACTTCGACCAGTCCGTCGAATACGCACACACACACACACACACACACACACACACACACACACACACACACACACACACACACACACACACACACACACACACTCGCGGCACCTACAACAAATATGAATGAACCCACGCTCTTATATATATGAGTATAATAAAAGTATAAATCTCGACCAGGCAAGCGTGCGCCGATATTCATTTATCGTGACGCCAATTATTATTTTTCATTGACATCCATCCTGACTGACATTAGCAACAGCCAAGAGAGTGCTGTGTTCTCTACAAACTACGAAGTTTCTATGTTTCCGTATGTTGATACAACACCCACTTATTTTCTTTCGAACTTTACCTTTCTTTCAGTAAAAAAAAAAAAAACTAGAATAGAAAACGTGCATTGTATATAGGGTATTTAATTTAATAATTCATTTATAACACAATTATTTTATGATAAAGACCAAATTTTTCTTTGTGTTCGAAGTGATTCTTCTAGAAACCACGAGCGAAGCGCATTGCTTCTATTATAGTGACTGCGGCGACCTTTACTGACCGCCGGCGAAGTAATGAAAGTATATTTGTGACTATTCGTACTCTTTGTATTATTTATGTTTCCTTCGCAAAAAATAAAGAAAATGAAATCCACAGAAAGGACCCCACAGAAATTCCCGCGCTGCAAGTCTCCGTGTGGGCAGGCAGCGGACGCGGGCGGGACAGATGTGTTTAATGCGCAATGTCAAACCTTTCTTACGATACCAATATATGACTTCCACGATACTGTTTCAAAATAGTTTAAGTGCCCACAAGACCCGACAGCGCAAGTCAGACACTCGAGTACATGTAGCGGAATAGCGAGCCAATACTGGTCAACGCGGACGTTATTGGTAAACTCCAGGTGTTTATAAATAGGTGCCTTCGCTCAATATTCAAAATCTATTGGCCCCAAACAGTGTCAAATGCCGCTCTCTGGACTATGGCAGGCGAAAAGCCAATTAGAGAACAGGTCGCTAGACGCAAATGGCAGTGGATCGGTCACACTCTGAGACGGAACCCAGCCTGCATCGCTCAGGGTGCACTAGACTGGTCCCCTATGGGGGGAAAGAGAAAGCGAGGCAGACCTAGAGCCACCTGGAGAAGAACCCTCAGGACGAGGTTAAGGCGGCAGGCCTCACTTGGGATGATGTTAGGCATCAGGCATGCGATAGAGTCGGGTGCAGAAGGTTCCTTGAGGCCCTATGCACCACGGAGGTGTGACAGGACAAAAAGAAGAAGAAAGAGACTGGTCAATACCGCGTACTCTTACAGTTCAATCACTTCATTTCAGAGAGGTATACACGCTTGTGTCAATGTGTTTCAACACATCAACCCAGGAGCTCAAAAACAATGGTCCGACGTTAGAAAGGCAGGATACTCCATAAACTATAGAGTGTTCACCTTTCTAATTGTGTATCGATAATTCTAAAAATGACTATTATTAACAACTGATATTATTGTAGTGGGGTTGGTATTATGGTTTGGAGAACAGGTCACTCTTTTTTTATTTATTTTATTTATTCAATTATTCAATAAAGTTATAAAAAATTACAGAATCATTTTACAACTTATAAAACAACATTTTAAAAACAATTACTAATATAAAAAAAACACAAATGAAAAAAAACAATAACCTTAAAAACATCGGTACTTTCAACAACTTTAAACATCGGTACTTATATAATAAAACAACATTTTATAAACAATTAATAATAAATGAAAAAACACAAATGAAAAAAACAACAAAAACCTTTAAAAAAATCTGTACTTACAACAACTTTAAACATCTTATAAAACAACATTTTATAAACACTTAATAATATTTTTTAAAAAAACATTAATGAAAAAAAAACATTTAAAACCTTAAACATCGGTACTGACAACATATTTAAAGCATTTTCGACGAAAGATCGCAAGAGAACCGGCATCTCTTACTTCATTTGACAATTTGTTGAATAATTTGAATCCTCTATAAAAAACACCTTTCCCTGTACTTTCAAGTCTGGGTTTCCGGAGTCGGAATCTATCACGACCTCTCGTCAAATAGTCATGTATATCATAACTATATGCTACATTTTTAGTAAGATATGCAGGTACCATATTACTCTTAATTTCAAAAACAAAAATCAAAGTGTTGTATAGAAATAGTTTTCTTGAATTTAAATTTTTTAATTTGTTTAACATTGTTGAAATCCTACTATATCTATATATAGCTAACCAAGTATAGCCCTCATTCCTTTATTTTGTAAAACCTGTAGTTTGTCAATATCTCCTTTATTTGCTAAAAACAATACAGAAGAACAGTAATTAAAGTGAGGCAGTATTAAAGCATTGTAGACCAGCTTTCTACTATTTATATCCAATTTATTTCCGATTCTAAATAAGAAACCGACCTTTTTACAATTTTTATTAAACTTGCTTAGAATTCAAATGAAAGTTCAATTTTTCGTCGAATATAATACCCAGATACTTGATATTATTTACCACTTCTATCAATTCATCCTTAATTTTTAGTATATTGTAATTTTGAAGTTTTACTTTATTTCCCACAATCATGCACTTAGTTTTATCTACATTTAATTTCAATTTATTCGAATTCAGCCAGTCGTTCATTTCATTCAGCTCCCGCTGCATTACCTCCAAACCCTTCATTATATCATTACACTCCAAATATATTTGGGTGTCATCAGCAAACAATTTAATTTCAGCGTCTTTTATGCACTTCACAGCTCCTGACATATCAGGACCCCTGATTACTCTGCTATTTGGGTGCCGACGACCAATATCAATAAATATATTATTTTTTATAAATTGTAAATTATTTACAAGTTTCACTTATATCGTATTCCCATTCATCCCATCTATGATGCTTGTCGTTAAAACCCGCACCACTAAAAATATTGTCATCCTTAGTATTTATATTTTATTATCTCATGTTTTGATGCTTTTTCGAGGTCCAATGAGTGGGGCAATCTTGTTATATTTCAAATCTCCGTATTCTATTATTATAAATTCACTGCCTCTTGAATAATGTAAAACTCCGTATTCAATATTTTATATTGATAAAAATATTTTGAATGCAGTTAATTCCCTTGCAGGGCGAATCTTACCACTCCCATTAATATATTGTATATATTATATTTTATTAACGGGGTATATTCTTACGGCATTTCACTTGGATATGCTAGAGAATAACGACTCTATTGAGAAACCCTATGTTCTGGAGCAAATAGGTCTTTTTGCTTTCGGTGATGCCAGTTGGAAGAGCAAACCTGCTTTTGGTGATGCCAGTAGGAAGAGCAATTCGGACATTGAATCTAATTGTCTCGGATTTGGACATTTTTAGTGTCAGTGAGGCGATGTTCATAAAAAAATCCTACAAATTCTGGTCCAAATGAGTTGTCTAAATGTTTTTCGTTTGCTATGTCTCATTTGTGTATAATATAAGTAAATGCATAATAAAACGGACACTTTTATTAATTTTAAGTACCTACTCTTTTCAATGTGAACATTCACAATATTTGTTATTATAATTGTTTCATATTTATACAAAGAAGATTAAATCGTCGCTTTTTAATGTATCACCCTCTAACTTCAGATAAATATCAATTGAATCCCTCGATACAGCTCGTCATTCGATACCCTCGGATGCATTTTCATTATCTGCAGCTCTGCTACGATAGCTGCCCCATCGCCCGTCCCACCCGTCACTCCTCTCTCCTCTCTCCTCTCTCTCTGGAGACACATTTAACTCGCCCACGAGAGCCCGCCACAACGCGAATAACAATTCCGACAAGCTAATACTAAAGGTGCTCTCTGTAATACCTTACATTATTCTTGTAAAACTAACGTTATAGGTATTGCCCAAAGTAACGCGGCAACCTCCTTAGCGCATCTAAAAGTTTGTAATAAAGTTACTGGCGAGAAAATAAAAGCTACAACAAAGTAATCTGCCATTCGAGAAGTTTACTTAAGCGAGCAATAAGAAGTATAAAGAAACTATTTAAAACATATTTAGAACGTGGATGACAGGTTTCTTTGGATTCATATTTTCCGCTAAAAATGAAATGCTCTAATGAATCAATTGCAATCGTATCATTATATATTACGAGTATGTGAATACATGTTCTGTTTTGTATATATATTCTTATAATAATATACACATATCCATGTACAAACGAGTCACTTGACCGTTTATCAAAAATGGAATTAGCAACTTTCAAAATATGCGATTCAAATATCAAAAGGGAATTTTGCGCTAAAACTAGTTAGGAGGCAATTCAAATGCAGTCGTTACCTACACGTCTGGGTTGTAAGGCGGCGTTGTCTTAGAAAATTAATTCCATAGATTTTGATGTTAGCTAGTTCTTCTTCCATATCTCGAAACAAGTTTGGCTGACTACAAATATTAAATTAATTGATTAAAAAGACTCACCAATGAATTATTCCAATTTAATAATATTTAAATATTTTTTTAAATATTTATGTGCTTTAATTTTCAGGTGCTTGGCCGTCAGAAGAAATATTCGACAATACCTATAAACAGCGTCGATCATGGGTGAGAGTATTTCCAATCATTGTTATAATTCGATGTTAATTGATAATTACTATTATTCGCGGGAAGAACTAAGCAAATCTCTGGATCCGCCGTAACATATCCACAAAGCGACAATTTCGTCTAATTTATTTCAGATAAACAACGAGTGCCTAAAGAAGACCCTGAGAGTAAAATCGTTAAAAGAAAACGATCCACACATACATTCGCATCAGGAGATCCCGACGAAGAGAACCAGAAGAAAATTGTTTCGCCATCTAAATCATACGAGTTAGAAATTTCCGGATCTAAGTCATCTGATATGAATCTTAACGTGAAACCTCCCAACTTGACATCGCCTGCTGCGACGTTATCTAGCTCCAAGCCATTGGAAATAAAACCACCCGCCACAAAAACTTTACAAGTAAAACTGCATCAATTGAAATCCCCCAAATCAAAAAACTTACCTGAAAATAAGCCGACGGGAATGATGTCTTTACTAAATCTTACCAATTGTCCTTCAAAATCATCCCATTCCCCATCTTCTGCATCACCCTCTGGAGATTCAACTGCGATCAAATCCACCTCACCCCCTGCAACAACTTCAGCTTCCAGATTTCTATTTCAGTCATCTCCAAAAGAACATGTACCTGTTAAATCACCTCCTTTACAAACCTGGCATTCTAAATCAAGTACCTCTGAGGAATCTCTTTCAAAACTAGCCCCATCACCTGAATTTTCCTCGCCCTCTTCGTCGTTCACATTATCTCCGTTTCCTTTTCTTAAAACAGATTCACCCTCAAATGAACCTCACTCACAACCGTCACATATCGAATCTCCGCCCGTAACACCAACCACAATAATTTCTCCTCAAGCATCACTATCAGAACGCTGTGCATTACAAGAATCGCTTTCGCATTCATCGTCCTCATCGCCTTCGTTAACTTCTCCCTCGTCAAAATCCTTTTCAGAAGCAGTACAATTGCGCTCCCCGCAGAAACAGCCTGAATTGAAATCATTTCTGTCTCCAACCGCGGCCCCTGTTATGTCTCCCTCGATGCCTTCATCTGCTGAAGACTCCATTCCATCGCCATTTGTATCCTCTTCGCAGGAGTCATCCTCAGATAAATCGCCCTCTCCTTTTAGACCGACATCCACTACTCACTCTATATCACAACCAGCACAACTCATGACCTCACAGGCACTTTTTGCCTCAACATCTTCTGATCAGCTGTCTTTACAACCACATCCATCACTTCCCACAAATTCCCAGTCCTGTCCTTCAACACCTACATATTCGACCCAATCATCCTCTCAATCTTTGTTAATTCACCAATCCCTCCCACACTCATCGAAGTCAATATCCTTCCTTCCGTTACCCATTCCACCACAATCGCCTCCCTTAATGATTTCTATAGCAACTCAAACCTACGTCCAAGCACCTTCCATGCCTCTTCTCTCACAATTTTCTCCTCCGATCCCACATTCGATTAAGCAAACAAACTCCCAATCACCGCCATTACTGGAGAACACAATGCAACTAGCTCCTAGAACATATTCCTCAACAATTAATACCTCGCAAGATTCTCCCTCCCCACCTAAATGTGTATCAGAATCACCTTCGCTTGTATCGTTACCACAACCACCTTCTTCCGATTTATCTTCCTCTTCGAATACAGTTTCCTCAAAAAAATCCCCAGCAACCCAATACTGTTCTTACCCGTGTACGTCACAACAAGCACTTGCACACGTGTCACCATCTAAAGCACTTCCCGCGTCCGCCCCCATCCTACCACAAATGTTCATTACTGAACATTCTCTAGTAATGCAATCTTCCTACCCAATACCTCCCCTCGCATACCCGTCTACTCCAATACCGCAAACCCAAACTTTCCAGTTTCACTATCAGTCTCCCTCCCATGCCTTCCCCTCACATTCCTATCCACCGCACCAATCCATTTTTCATCAGGACCCTCAGTGTCGACCTCCCTTCCCTCCTTCGCAACAGTTTCCTTTGACCGAGTCTTCGTCACTCAATCCCTTAGAATTACAGCCGCCCGCATATCAACCTGCCTTGGACCAATTCACCTCATTTCGATCTTCATCTCACCAGCCTTTACTTTACCAGCATCCCCGATACCGGTCAGGTCCATACCTCTGTCCTCTGTGTGGATCTCCGGTGAACCCACAGCTTCTACGCCACTTTCAATCGAACCCGCTCAATCGATATCGACCTTTGCAGAGCCAGCGGATTCTGCCATATTCCTCCCCGAGTCAGGAGATCCCTCGATCCCCGTCAAGTCCGCGTATTCAATACCACACGACACCTAACCCATGTGTAGAATCCCCATTCCAGTCAAGCCCGCATATTCAATACCAATTATCACAATCGCAAACAGAATGTCAGTATTCTCATTCTCAATCACAATCTAGCCAAACCTACTTGTCTCCCGCAAAATTACCGTCCTCACCTCAATTAGTTCCACATCCTATACTAGCATCCCCCACTAAATCAATATTTTTGGCACCCACTCATCCACCAGTTAGGTCCCCTACTAAAAGGTCTCCTACAAATAAATACCAAAAACAACCTAATTTATTAAGTTCTCCCTCCGAATACATCTCAGAACCTTCCTCCTCTCAGATTCGGCCGGTTACACATCCACAGTCTTCTCCATCGGCACAGTGTTCCTCAATATCGCAGAGCTTAAAATACATTGATAACATTTTAGAGGAAGCCACCAGGTGTGCTCTTGAATCGTGCAATGTTACAGAACCACCCAACAGAAAATTGCACGACTTTAGGATGAAGTCTTTCGGGAACAAAGCAAACCATCCCGCCGCTCCGGAGGTTCCGTCGCTAGATTCCAGAGATTCTGATCAACCGTCTCCTTCTTTGCCTGACTTGATAGACACCCTCGACGAGGGGGAGGGTATCGAGGAGATCATCAGGACGACGGAAGCTCTCCGACAGAACAGACCCTCCGATCTTGAAGATTTCACACCCACCCCGTCGGTCCAGAAGGACGTGTACGAGTTTCAAGACAACGACTGAGTACTCGAATTATATTTCCTGCCTTGACTTGGTTTACTTGTTTAAATCATTCGTAATAATATGTCGATCTGTGATATTCCACAGAGAATAATTGTTCTTCTGTATATAATTATAATTAAGATATTTTACAAATAAAACTGACTTCACTAATCAACACAATTGCGAGAAGTGCAACCTAAACTACTCGTACATCATTGGACACAACAAAGAGCGGTTAAATGTTTAAATGCTTAAGATGATGTTACCTGCCAATTGCCTTTGCACATATGTACGAGTAGATCATTCATTTTACGTACACCCACACCAACTGCCGCTAATCAAATTCCCGCCGATAATACCATACATTGGCGGGAATTTGGCCACGTGTATTGAAGGAAGAAACATTACGCGTGACGTCAAATGTTTTACCTGCATATATTATATTTGTATAGGCATATATTATATTTGTATATGACCTGAATAATTTGGCAGAGCGCTGAGGTCGTTTTACGATAAACTCTGCCAGGCAAAGTCGCCGTAACTTTGTATCGTTATTATAAAATTAAATAAATCCCCCGATCATCTAATCATACTCTTTCATGTCCGAATAAACATTCTCTATATTTTTCAATGTCATTTTTATTTACTTAACACCAAAATACATGGATCCCTTTTCAAACAAACAATGTGTCATACTTTTTTCAATTTAAAACAAACAATTAGGTACGCATAATGTTAGGTGGATGAGCGGATGATATAAGAGCAAAACAGCCACAAAAAAACAACATACAAGAAACAGAAACAACGAGCAAAAAGTATGTAATAAAAAATAAAATTTAAGCTCTATGTACACAAATATAGTAAATACATATTTTGAAATGCGGGAATTAAAGCAGACACAGATCGCAATTTAATCAAATTGAACATTTGCCACTTTATATATATGGTAATATGAACGTGACTTTGAAACGCCGAGAATACAGATATGGTATATTCAAATGTATCTGAAACCTGTAAATTCGTACACTTAGGTACATACTCGTACAGCCCTAGTACATGTGTGGGGGTATGGAGACTCCATGGCTAATCTGTCTCGTCTCCTGGTCTTACTGCTCCAGCCTTCCCGCGTCCAGCCCCGACCTGATACCATCCACACGTGCTTCGAACATTTCTTAACAAGACACAATTAAAAGGCCATAAACGGAAATTGTGAAACGTATTAAATATGCAAAATGCGATGATGTTGTTGTCGAGGCGCGGCGGATTGGGTCTAATTGATATCTTTCTCCGCGTGATGGATAGCTCTTTAATGGCGCGATTAGTTCTGACTGCTTTCTCATTAGCTGCGCCACCGCCGCCCGCTTCGCGACGGTATCGGTACTCCCGCTCTTGGACTGCAGCTCTTGGCCAGATCTGCAAGTGTCCGATGTTGCTATTTATTCAATCTTACGAACTATTGTATAAATATTTTAAATCCTGCAAGTTTATTATTTATATAATGTACCTATTGTCTGGTTTAAAATATGTATAGATTTTAAAAATTCATTTGTAGACATTCAAATATCAAGGAATTGGCAAGGAAGGTTCTTCCACGTGCGATGTTACTATAACACCCGGTGCCCCTAAGAACAACAAAAAGTATGCCATACCTTCCACCACAAGAGAAAGGGGTGAAAGAGGAGTGCACTTGTTAGCGCCACCCCTGTGATTATAATGTAAAGCCTTCTTCCAATTGACACGAAGAAGAATACTCGTAATTATCACCTTCTTATTGGAATTCTATTAGATAAGTGAGAAATTAACATTTGGTGTTAGATGGGTTTTGGTGTAAACACATCGTTATATATTCTTCACTCCGCCTGCGACGAGGAAATTGTTTTCTATACTGCTGCTGGTCCCATGCCCGGATAAAGGCTACCATAAAAGAGGGCAAATCACCATGCATGGCAAAAGAACACATGATTACGAACACCAACACAGTCGCATCGGAACTTTAACTCCCCAATAGGCAAATAAAATAAAGTCCAACGATTGAAGAAAACGGAAAAGATCTGGATAATGGAGAGGGATGGTCAGAGATAGGAACGAATTGAGGACTCTTGTAGAGGAGGCCAAATCCCACACGGGATGTAGCTCGAGTAGAAAAAGAATCCGTAGTTTCAGTAAAAAAAAAATTTATATGTTGATGTTTCCCACTACTATATTAGTTCGCAATATCCGCGGATTCATTTAATTGGCTATTGGCTCTTACTATTGAACTCTTAATTTTACACTCCCAGCAATACCCAACGCCCATTCTATCATCTAGGATTGCAAACTCATTCGTTCTTCCCTTTATTGCGCAATGCTATTTCAATAATTTAGACAAATCATATAATATTGCACATTCTGATTATCTCTGCCACACTGTTCTTTCCTGACATATTTCTCTCGGATCCTCAACTTTAATATATCGTGTCATGCACGCACGTCGATTACTCCGACTTCTCACGTGGCCGAAATTTAAAATTAATTTCAATTTTTTATGATATACCTCTACACCTACATTTAACTCGTTAATTTGGAAAAAATTACCAGTCGTTATCGTCGACAACACATGAACCAATACGATGTTTAGGAGAATTCGTTAATAATAATAATTTTTTTTTTTTTTCCTCTTGAATATTCTTTCATTAACATGAAATATGAACGAACCGATCATGTTCAAAAGTTTGAATTTTTCCCCAGCGACATAAACCAGAGACAGGTTGATTCTGCACCTTGCAGCTGTCGAAATAACAAACGTTCTTATTGCATTTTCTTCATATCGGTTTAGTTTGTTTTCTGTGCATGTAAAGTTTTGTTAATAATAATGGTGTTATAGAGTTAGGTGCGGACCGCCGCGCCATGCCAATAGCCCGGCCTGCAGCGAAGAGCATCCGCAAGTCGACGACAGATTGGACAGCAGCAGCAGCAGCCCGCAGTCGGCAGCCGTAAATAACGCCTAACGACGGCGGTCCGCCGCGCCGCTGCATTCCTCCGGCCCGCGGACATTAGCCGCGATTAATCTAAACTAAATACCCAATTTACCTTTAATTCCTATACTTAACCGAAGCACCCGACGCACTCGGGCGCACTTTGCTGATTAATTTCGTTTTATAGACCCACTTTCGGGAAACATGTTGCACAATGGCTGTGAACCATTCACAGCTTCCGAGGCTAGCGCCCGCTCTGAGCAGTGGGCTGACTGGGCAGTCTGACACCGAGGAAGAAGGTGGGACAGATTTGAATCAATATAACCGTTTGAAAAGTTCAGTACACGTTTCAGAAACAATGTCTAATTTGGTGATCCTTCTTAATCGATTGATTCAAATGAAATTACTTCAAAATTTGATTAAAAATAATAAGGAATAGGTAAAAGACACAGACAGAGCTTCATTTGTTTCACTTCGAGATCTCCGCTACTTTGACAGTCGGAGAGAAATATTTGAATTGCGTATAAAAGGCCGTATACTGTACAGTAAGGCAAGTCCGGACTATAATATTATAGTGGCCCGTTGCACTGCGAGTAGAAACTCCGCGGTGGCTGCGCGGTGTTCTGTACCTACTAATCACACGGCCAAGGTGTGTGTGTTAAGAGTAATTAATGTTTTCTCCACCAAATTTTGTTATTAAACCTGGTTATAAAACCATTTTCGGTCAAATTACAAGAGATTACGGTCGTAGAAATCATAAAAAGGCTATAAATCATTACCTAACACTAACAAGACTGTCTTATTCGAGATCGGTTACTCTCGGACAGGCCATTTAAAACAACTCGCATTCTGATGAAAGATATCATTTGTAATTTGAGAGTAAAGAAGCGGACAGAAACACGGCCAGTGGTCAGATGTGCTATTCAGACTGGAATTGTCCACTTATCCCATAGCTTTGCCGTCCCTCAGCTCGATCTCGCAGAGAAGTGCACTCTGGGTGCATTTCATCATCATTCCTTTTAATAGAAATACATGTTCTCGTATGTGATCAGGCAGGTCAGTCAACAATTAAAGGTTACTTGGTAATACCCTAAAATATGTCTATACAGACAAATATTATGTGCGTGAATAGGAATGCTCGATCTTCCAAAAGTCAAAGTCTTTATGTCACTCGTTATTGTTTTTTTTTCGAGTATCCCAGACCCATACGACATGTTATTCACCGGAACTTGTTTATTTTAAATAATAATGAAATAAAATATTGTTTTTTTGATACCTACCATACTTCCACTTTTGTCTTTATTTCGACCACGACTGGTTTCGCCAGGCTCGCTGGTCGATGCCAGCCAGCCTGGCGTAACCAGTCGAAATAAAGACAAAAAACATCGTTTTATTAAATTATTACATTTTAAAGTATTTTATTTTCATTAACTCTATGATACTGTATTACTTTGTAGGAGTCATCATTAATTTTAAGTTTCCTCGGGAATACAAGTGACGAGACATTATTTAAATCATTCAATAGTCAATCTCCGCCCGTTCCCTGGATGCTGATTTATCTTTGTTAATGTGATGCACAAATTTTAGTCTGTGTAATAAAGCTAAAACAATGTAAGCGGATTGTCTGCCACGAACATTCCTGGACTCAAATCTAGGGTTGTTTCCATAGTAACTCCGCGGTGTGATTCGTTTCATCCTTACAATAATCAAATTCCGGTATTTACCATAGTTCCCCGAACACGAGCTGACCTCTGCATCACACCGGTAGGTACCTACATTATTTACAATCATCTCGGGATAATCGTGCGCCCGTATGAGCTGAATATCTGAACTGAAAAATAATATATCTAATAATATCGTCTTACAGAATCGACCGCTCGTCGGTAAATTTACTATTTTAATTAAACACTTTGCCGTGGCGCTCTCGAGGTGATTTACTTGTTGAAACGGCCATACGTAAAGCATAGAATTTCGAAACTAATCAAATAAATAAAGTGTATTTTTGAAATAAAATAAATATCATAGGTACTCCTAAGAGCGTGATTCTTGATTTCCTGGTTAGTTCTACCTCGGTATTACGCACACAATAAGATTAACCGCGACCTTCCGATTGTCCAGGATTTAATCAAAGGATTTCGCGGTTTATACCAATCTCGGTCATCAACACGTCGCGTCGCGTCGTGTTAGTGAGAACCTAATGAGAACAACGTTTATTTTCTATTTAAGGCATTTTGAATGAAGTAGCAGCGCAACTCGATACACAACCCCGCCTCTTCCCGCATTCTCTAGTCGGTTCTACACTCAAATCAAAGTAAATCGCCGCCATCAAAGTGATTTCGAGAGTGTATCAATGTGAGATGTAACTGAGAACAAGTCATCAGTCGGAGACTGCGAGTGCTACCGTTTCTCGAACAATTACTTGTTTTTATATATTTCATGTCTTGTCCATATTTAACCGGAAAAATAACATTTAATATTATATATTTCATTACCTTGCTAAGGCATTATCAAATACCTTATTAAGGTGATTCAAGTCACACCCATAAAATATAATATAACATCTAGACACCAGAAGTTTTCATAAATATAACATGTTTTCACAATATTAGGATTATTGATTCCACATTGCCATGGTATTTAACCAGAGCCGGTATTTATTATTTGATTTGAAATTGAAATGGTATGTTCTATCTTTATAATTCTATTAACTATGATCCCGTATTTAGTATTCACTCCCATGGATAATATAACAATATTCTTTGAGAACTCTGCCATCCTGGAGGTTATTTAATAGTGTTCTAGACGGGTATCTTCGGCAACGTCAACATACAAGTTTGATCGCCACCATGCAGATTCAACCTGCCTCCAATAATCGGAGAGTAATCAAAAGTCGACATTTATCAAATAAATTAATCAATGTCGAAGAAAACTCCAGAATATGAATGTATGTATTGGTATGTAAGTACTCAAAGTATTCTTAGAACTAGACCACGCGTTCCTAATTTAACGTACTCTTTCAAAGCGACGACCTTAATATTCAGGGAGGCTATTGCTCTATAGGTACTTTGAATTTTTATTATGATGGTAGATTTCGAATTTGGATATTGTTGGAGAGTGAGAGGAGTATTTCTTGGAATATATTGTGGTTTGGGTCCCACATATTGACCTGACTGCTCGGGTAGGGAATAGTGTGGAAGGGTCGGCGGAGACAGGAGGGTGAGCGGACGGAAGCCCAGTTTTGGTTTATATTTCTTCCATTTTGAATCACAATAAATCACCCATTGTATCACCATCCGAAAAGTACTGTTACAATGGCTTCTTCTTATTATTTTACGTTTAATAGATCTGACGATCTGTGGCACAGAAATCATGTTTCGTCGGATGATGAGATCCAGCTGTCCTTCCATCTCTTAGGCGGTCTTCCAGGTGGGCGGTGTCCGGAAGGGATTTCATAAGCGGCTGTATATGCAAGTCTGTCACCATCCATTCGGGCTACATGGTCCCTCCAGTATCTTCATCTGGATCTACTCCACTGAACGATATCCTCTATTTCGCAAGTTTTTCTTATGTCTACGTTGCGGACACGATCTCGGGGAGTTTTTCCAGTAATTGATCTTAGGACCTTCATCTCCGACCATATAACAATGGCCAGAACACAAATTCAAAGGTTTTTTATTTCATTATTTCAATTGATAGCTTGATGCCCCCCAGGTGTCGGCCTAGGGGACAGAACGCATGGTTCCTGATCTAGGGGACACGGGTTCAAGTATGGACAGGACCAGATTCCTTATTCGTAAAATAATAAGATATTTTCTGTTCATATTGTAGATTGTACAATTCATTTAAATCATTTGTGTTAGTCTTTTTAAAACTTGTTGCTCTATTTTTTTAAATTCAACACTTATCATAAAAAGTTAATTTTAATTAATATATTAATTGGAATTATGATGTACAACATTTAATATCTATTTGAAATGGCCTCAAAAGCCCACGGATGTAGGGCGGGCCTCTCGCTATGAATGGGCTGCTGCAGGGCCCCAATAGCTGTCGGTAGGTAGAATACCTACATGCGAAGTGCGCGCTACTATCAGCCTACTGCAATGTGTGCAGGCAGAGTAGGTGCTGCCTTGGGTACTAATAGTGCGCTTTTCTTCTTAAATGACATAGACTATCGTTCGGTGGCACTACAGTCGATCCATTCATGCCCGTATCGGGGCCCGCTCGCCTTGACAAGGACGCCGGCCAGTCCCCCCCCCACCTTCCTCTTCAGTCAGTCTTATTCCTCGTATATATTTATAATATTACCTATACACCAAACAAGAAAGTAGCGCCAATACGCTCTTAAAAAATTTTTTTTTTTAAATCAGCAAACAAATTTAATTTCCATATTTTTCCTTGCGAAGCATAATTTAATAAATAAATTAAACTCTTATAGCACATATTTTGTTTTAACACAACTTTATTTTATTTTTAACAAACTACCGACCGGTTTCGAGCCAAGTGGAGCTTCATCGAGGTATCAAAACAAACTATTTGTTTAGTGAAGTGGTGTTAAAACAAAATATTTAAATGTTTCGTTTATTGATACAAATGTCACACCACAAATCAAGTGCTTCATACGAAACATAATTAATTTGGTATTTAAAACCGTATGCCACACCCTCCTACCAGATTCAGTTTCATTGGCACCGGGCTAACGACACGAAAGTCGCTGAGTTAATTTTGTGATTTATGTGTTATTTCACCATCAATTAAATAAAACAATTTGTTTGCTTTTCGTAATTAACTTATATGAGATTACCGCAAGCCCCGTGCCGCCGCGCCCGGAGATTTCAACAATGGTCACTTAATGTTCTAATCATAATTTCCAGCAGTGTTTTCGGATAATAGATCGAGACGCTCACTGACTCCCGTGCACAGAAGTTCCCATCGGAGGCGGAGAGGGGAATCACTTATTGAATTGGGGTCGGAATAACATTTGTCAGTTGCTCACCGCATTATAATATTTGATACGACGACCTACAGAATTGTACAGGTATGTACCTACATATTTTATATTTTACAGAATATTCAATACCTATCCAAAAAAGCTAGAATAGCAGTGCACAATGGTGTTCTTCTACCGACCCTTATGTATGTAAGCGAAGCATGGAACTGGCAAAAGAAGGATGAAAGTAGAATAAATGCAGTAGAAATGAGATCTCTTAGACGAATGTGTGGATAGTGTTGAATGAAAATATAAGAAGTGAATACGGTGCGAATGATGGTGTCATGAACAAAATAATGAAAGGATCATTAAGATGGTTTGGACATATGAAAAGAATGAATGAAGAAAGAATGGTAAAAAAATTATATGTTAATGATGTAGGTACCTAAATGGAACCAGAAATAGAGGAAGACCGAGGAAAACGTGGCACGACCAAATAAATCAAATATTGAATGTCGGCCATGTGAGGAGTCAGAGAAATCGACGCGCGTGCATGACACGATGTATGAATGTCAGGAAAGAAAAGTGTGGCAGTCCATTCTTCAGCCTACCCCTTCGGGGAGTCGGCATGATGGTTAGTTATTTAGTTAGTTTCAATATTCTGTGTATAAATGATACATTTTACTCTACTCAAACAAAGGAGTAAACAAACAGAAATGAAGTAAACTATTTTATTTAAAATATGAACCATATGAAGAATAATAAATAAAATAACTTCTTCTTCTTCTCCCTCTTAGTTTAGGCCGTAGGTATGGCCTGTTTGTGACGGCGAGCTATCCTGGGATGATAATGTCCAGCCATCTCTCCATCTTTTTGGCGAACTTCCTGGTAGTCTCTTGCTGCTTTGGTTTTCAATTTAACAATTTTTACAATTCTTGCATTCTCCATTCGGTTCACGTGGTCTCTCCAAAAGCGCCTTCTGCTTCTTCCCCAATTAAATTAAATTCTTCCCTTAAGATAAAATAACATTGCTTTAAACTATTGAAGGGGTTAAAGATATTGGATTGAAACGTTGCATTCCTTTTATTTTTTCCGATCGGTGATAATTTATCAGAACGGAACATTCCACTTGCACAAACATTTATTATTGCAACTAGCTGACCCGGCAACGCTTCGCTATTGCTAAATTCGAGTACATAAATAAACCCAATATATATTAAACAAATACAATTAAAGTTCAATAACAATTTGTTTATTTATTGGATTAAATGCCATGTGTATGGATGCAAAAATGTGTGTCTATATCTTTAAAACAAAGTTTCAATCCAAGCAAACTCGCTGTGAATTATAAACTTGAATACATATTACTAATGTAATTGAAAAACTATTTTTTGAATATTTTATATGAAATTTAATAATCAAATAAACAATATTATATCACATTTGCAGAAAACATTCATTATATTAAAGAAACAAAACTCTTGATTTTGTTGTCCATGAAATTCACATCAGAGCCAATAAAGTAAGTTTCTACGATCGTGATTTCGGCACTGCGAGTCCGCTGGCGTGGAATAGTAATATAGATGATAATACTACAAAAGCCTCCCTTCCCGACTTCCACAACTGTATCCCTCGCCGCTCTGCGCCATTGACCTCCTGCCACTCGTTTAATGTCATCAGACCATCTTGCTTGTGATCTGCCAGAATTTGTGTAGCTGTTTCTCTTTCGCCACTCCAGGCCAGAAGATCTTATCACCCGTTGTCCTTGCTTTATGACCGATCCCATTCCATTTAAACATTAGTTATTTTACACGCTGCATCGGCAACTTTGGTCCGATCTTTGATTCATCAATTTTGGGCCCTGGAATTAAAAAAAAAAAAATTTAATTGCCATAAGGCGGACACCGAAGAGGCAAAATTTAAATTTCCATACAATGAATGAATTACAACTGTTTTTCACTTGTTTGCTGAAGATATTCTTCATATAAAAGGCAGTTCATGCTATATGCATAATAATAATAATAATAATTAGGCTAATTTGTCAAATTAACTAACTAACTAACTAACCATCACGCCGTCTCCCCGAAAGTGTAAGCAGAGAGAATGGACTGTCACACTTTTACTGATGCGGCACTCCATCCTTCTCTTTTCGCCCCGCGGGAGGCGCGGTGTGATGGGTTGCGAACCTCATCGCCACCAATAGGCATCACCCGCGCACACTTCGATCGTCCAACACCCACAAAATAAATCTAAAACAAATAATATAAAATACAATGATATAAAATAAAATAACAAAATAAAAATAATTTTACACAAAATGTTCTTTTTAGACGGTGCACATATTGTCTATTTAATTTATAATATGTTCCACGTATCCACTGTTTTTTAATTTAGCACATAATGTAATAACACATAATGTTTTTTTCGATGTTGCACATGTTGACTTGGACAATCCGGACTTTTGTGTTTATTTAATTTATGTTACACGTATCCACCATTTTTTAAATTATCTGTAATAAGGCACTTAACCAGCAAGAACTTAAAAATAATATTGAAGAAATTATTCAAATTGTTATTGGAACAAATGAAAAATTTATTTCTACACCTGTCAAAATTCTTTACAAAAACGATAAAACAAATAAAACCTTTTAATCTGATTAATTTGATTAATTTGTCAAATTAATTAAACTAATCAGATTTTAAAGGTTGGTCATGTTAGAAGTCGGAGGAATCGACATGCATGTATGACTCGTTGTATGAATGTGGAGGAAGCTAGAGAGGTTTGCCAGGATAGAGTAGTGTTATGGTCCATTCTCTCTGCCTACCCCTGTGGGGAAACGGCGTGATAACCTGCTACTGTGAAAGCCCGAGCAACACAAAATTCAGATATGTAGGTGGCACGTTTGGGAATGTGCTTAATTATTGTCTATAAACTGTAAATTTAAAAACCTTACCTGAAATTAATAATGGAATTTTCATATATGAATGAAAACTACTAAAAGTAGCTTATGTGTGTAATGTAAAAATGTAAAAATGTAATGTAAAAATTACTTTTAAGTTGATCAGATTGAAGTTTTTGGTTCGACATCATTATTAAATCATTAGGGAGTTTATTAAATTCTGTAGAGGCTATAAATTGTAAGGATTTTACACCGAATCTAGTTGAACCAATGCTTCTTATTCTGTGAGCGCGTATCATGTTGGTGTACGTCCGTATTGAATATTGGTCGAGTATTAGAGTGCGTTGATGACTTTATTATTTGTAGTATAGTTTTAGTGATCTCTAATTTTGGATGGATTTGAAATGGAATTATTTTCGTCTGAGAATATAGGGCCCTTACATGAGTGTACCACGGTAGACGGAAAATATTTCTAACAGCCCGATTTTGGATCACCTGAATCTCAGTAGCTTTCTTCTTTGTAATAAAGCCCCAAATACAGGAAAGGTAAGACAGATGAGAATGTATCATGGAGTAGTAAACATAAATTGTCTATATTCTTACGCATATATCGAGGTGTGGGATCCATCCTCTGGACATGCGAACTCCAGTATCTTCTGCGTTGTTTTCCCCATCCTCTGCACATGCGCAATCCATTATCTTCTGCGTTGTCTTCCCCATCCTCAAGCAAATGAAATAACCTGAAATCAATTTAATTATCTTTGAATATTTTAAATCTCAGCATAATGTAGAATTTAATGGCCAAAAATGGAATATTACTGGACTCTTCCAACTGAGGCAGCTAATGCTGCATATAAGGATATGTTTACCTATCACAGCATTTGTTTTCAGAGAAAAACTAAAACAGCTGAAGTAACTCATAGTGTATTTGGGTATGTGTGCTGCTGGAATTACTCAGTGGAATGGAAAATAAAGAAGAATTGCAACATGCAGATGCACCAATATGGCTCATTATCAAAATAATTTCAATCCCAATACAAAAATATCCCCATTAGACCAGTGGTCTCTCACAACCAGGCAATTATTTTATCAAAACTTAATATCTAATCCCAAAGATATAGATTTTCGCCCTGCCAGAACAATTTTACATTAAAATAACATTATTAAAATAGATTATACCAATTAACTAATTATTACACAACGAAACGTCATAACCTAAAATGACACGTAAGTAAAACGAATAAATTGATATTGTATATCATTAGAACTTTCTTATCGTTGCTGTGGTAATTTTAATATTTCCCTGACCAAAGTACGCGTATAAAGAACACCTTTATGTTTGAATTCATCAAATGTCATATTAATTGTATTTTAAATAACTAATTAAAATCATAATAATTAAATAACATTAATAAAATAGCGCAATACCATTCAAAATTCTGCCAGTTGTATAGCCGTTGCTCGCCCGCTACTCCAGGGTGCATGTTATCATCCGTTGTCCCTGCTATATGACCGATTCCATTCCGATCTCTGATTAATTCATATTGTTTCCTAGAAATAAAATAAAAAAATATTGGAATTGGCATAAGGCGGACATCGAAGAGGCGCATTTGGCAAATTTTCAATTTCCATACAATTAATGAATTCCAAGTGTTCACTAAGCAGTATATTTAATTTTGGAGACGCGTGAAACATAAATGTGGAGGAAGCTAGAGAGGTTTGCCAGGATAGAGTTGTGTGGCGGTCAATTCTCTCTGCCTACCCCTGCAGGGAAACGGCATGATGGTTTGTTCGTTTGTTTAATTTGTATAGCGCCGTTTTCGTGAATAGCTCACCTATTACATGCTGGAGATTTTAGATACATTACCTGAACGGCAAAAATAACTACCAAAAACTATGCTAATAAATGGAGTTACGATTGTGCTAAAGAAATAACAACCTTTTTACAAAAGCATTCAAATAGCGCTAAGTCCAACGATCGTGAATGGTCAGCATTACACATCAAGAAGGTCCATTCTTCAAATAATCTCCCTAATTTATAGATCTCGTAGATCCCTAGGTTATATGGCCTATCCAAACTTCATAAAACAAACACCCCCCTATCAGACCAGTGGTACATAAATTGTCTATATTATTATGTAACAAATTAAACCAATTAATCCAATGTAAACCTGTACATACCATTCCAAATTAGTTCATAAAGATAACAACATGTCTTGTGATATCATCCTCTGGACATGCACATTCCAGTATCTTCTGCGTTGTTTTCCCCATCCTCTGCACATGCGCAATCCATTATCTTCTGCGTTGTCTTCCCCATCCTTAAGCAAATGAAATAACCTGAAAACAATTTAATTATCTTTGAATATTTTAAATCTCAGCATAATGTAGAATTTAATGGAGTGGAATGGAAAAGAAAGTAGAATTGCAACATGCAGATGCACCAATATGGCTCATTAACAAAATAATTTCAATCCCAATACAAAAATATCCCCATTAGACCAGTGGTCTCTCACACCAGGCTCCTCTAGTGAATTATTTTATCAAAACTTAATATCTTATCCCAAAGATATAGATTTTCGCCCTGCCAGAATAGTTTTACATTAAAATAACATTATTAAAATAGATTATACGAATTAAATAACTAATTATTACACTACGAAACGTCATAACCTAAAATGACACGTTAGTAAAACGAATAAATCAATTGTCTATAAACTGTAAATTTAAAAACCTTACCTGAAATTAATAATGTAATTTTCATATATGAATTAAACTACTAAAAATAGCTTATGTGTAATGTGAAAATGAGCCGGTTCTCATTCGCCACTCCAGGGTACATGTAATTCACTGATCATCCGTTGTTTGACTGATCTAATTCCATTTTAACGAAGTTATTTTGCACGCTGCATTGGTAATTTTCGTCCCATCTCTGATCTGTTACTTTATTTTCGTAGAAATAAACGGAAAAAGTCATAAGAATTGTGTCATTCATTCATATTGTAATTCATATTGTATATCATTAGAACTTTCTTACCGTTTCTGTGGTAATGTAACAATTTCCCTGACGAAAGTATGCGTATAAAGAAAACGGCAAAATAGAATAAACTGAAAATATATTTATGAATTAGAAATATAAATATTATATTATACTTACGGAAGCAAGTTTCTTCACATTCTTTTAGAGAGCCTCGACGTTACTTTTAATCCCAGAAACTTCATAACCTAAAAGTACCGAAACTTCATACCTACAAAATATTACGACGTACAAAGAGTTTGACAGTTCAGAGACCACGTGACCAATCGAACGGCTAGAATTCTAGAAAACGAATATCATTAAGTAATCACCGTCGAACGTAAGAGAAACGAATAAGTTTCAGCCACACGAAAAAATAAAATTTCGTTCATTACCTCAAAATGACGCGTTAAAATTATACTCGCCAAAATTAAGAAGTATAATTACCTGTCTACATTAATGTACATTAAAATATGGCCAATAAAATAGACTGTACCAATTAAACAACCAATTATTTTAGTACGTAATAAGTAAAACGTATTAAGTATTATACATCCCAAAGTAAAACGCAATATATTGGACTGTCAGAATGAAAAACACATTGTTGCCACTACACAAAATTACATGGAGACTGAATTCTCTCCAGACCGTGTCAAACGAATATAGACTCAAAAGATTGATACTCAGGTGATACGAACATTAAGGTCTATATTCGTTTGCACTACGAAAATTTTCAATTAATTGATTAATTTATAAAGTTAATTAGAGCTCGATTAATAACAAAAATATGCCTATGACGACCGCTGAATTCCACTTAGTCCATTCTCCAAATTTCAAAAGGATCAGCTCAGGAATAACCTCAGAAATAGTCCACACACACCCGGAAGATTGCCTTTTATTTATATAGATAGATAGATAGATAGATATATAGATATATAGATAGATAGATAGATAGATAGATAGATAGATAGATAGATAGATAGAAGATAGATAGATAGATAGATGGAAAGAAGAAATCCTAATATAGGGACTATGGAGGATTTAAACAGAAAGTCGCTTACTGATTGATTGATAATATTTAGATTATTTTAAATATATTGGTTTTTAGCTTCCACCGCGATGTTCTCAATCATCAGCTGCCGGAGGTGTACGTTCACTACACACAGTAGGTAGGTCACTACACACAGAATAGTTCATTTACTGATGGCTAACATCGGGGCCACGTGAACTCAAAGTTCTGTAGGCGGCTAATTGTTAATTGTAATAGGTTTCCTAATCTTTGATCATTTATAATCTATTTTCTCTGCGAGTCATTCGCTGCGTCCTTGAACTAATTGTCTTGCATATAAAAGCTAATCCAACAAGTAATTATCAATTGTGTACCAAATCTAGTTTAGACTTAGGACGGGACCACTTGAACGAGTGTTGCTGCGATAGGTCGAGTCAGAAGTTATGTTAGGGTTCGTCTCGCCTCGCAATAGTGCAACTGGGATTGGGGCTGTAACATATTAGTCATGTCTCCGGCAACTTGGCGGGTTAATACTTTTAAGATATGTAAATGTGTATAAGCCAGATATACTGCCCGCCCACTACTCATACTCGTTACTACTTTTACTTTGAGAAGAATCTATGGTATTCCCATTGGACTATTTACGCTAAATTAATAGATTTCATCTCTTATAGGTATATAGTTTAAGCAAATTTAAGATATTTTGTGTAAATTTTCAAATTAAAATAATGAAAGGCCATTTGATATTTCGTCACTCTACCTGCGTGCAGCTAAATATTTATTCTCTTCAAAGAATACCTTCTTCTTGTTCTCCTTTTACTTCAGCCTTCTTCCCTCCACTGCTGGATATAGGCCTCTTCCATTGTTTTCCACTCGTCCCTGTCTTGTTCCTTCCACATCCAATTATTTCCAGCTATTCGGGCAATATCGTCAGTTCATCTTTTAGATTACCACCTATCTGTTCTATTATTATTATTGTTGTTATCTTGTTGAGTCGCTCTTTACATTATGACAGCAAGAGCCAAATCGATGTAAAGGGTATTATAGCTATCATAATGATTCTCGTGACATGTGATAGGTAGCTAATCTATCGCCATTTTATTGTCACGTGAATTCTACACCAAACCAAAGACAGTGTGACAATCCACTGCCCTCGCCGGGAATCGAACCTGGAACTTTCGGGGTGGCAGTCAATGCACTTGCCACTCGGCCACGAAGGTTGTCTATAATTCGGGATTCAATAATCACAGGATCCGAGAACTCTTTTGAAATGTCATTTTTGTATAATTAATGTAATTTAGTAACAACTAAGTAGGTAATGATAGCCAGCTTAATTCCACTTCAAGTTGAAGGCAATACAACGAACTTTACTAAATAGAACGACCTTGTCTCATCATCAAAAGTCTTCATTCCTTGGCTACTGGCGCAACTATTTTCCATCTTCATCTGCAACACCTCATTTCACAAATGCTTCGCATGTTGATGGTTGTGGTTTTTATTTTGTAAAATCCATTATAAATTATATTGTAAACGCGATTGTTTTGTCGTTTGTTTGCATCGCTTGTCTTTTTCATATAAACTATATATATGCAGTGAACGTTCCTACCGTATTAAGTTAGCTCAACCAGAATTAATACAGACTTGTTACAAAAATTCCAGTAGACCCGCCTTCTTCTGATTTCCCAATAAATTTAAAGACAGAGGCACAACTTCTTGCTAGACTGACCACTTCACACGATATATGCATGTTACAATACAATATTAGAACGCGCGTAACTCTCTGGCCGGAGGGGCTCCGCTGCGAGCAGGACGATACAGAGACCATACTGTATAATATATCACTTCTTCATATTATTCAGATTGGCGAGTCAATGCTATAAAACAAACGGTACTAGACTCTTTCTAGATCAAACCTAACAAGTGGTACAAATTTTCATCGTCATAATTACGATAACCCGAGGTGAATAGGTAGGTCCGCCAGGACGAGACACCCCGACTGCACTCCACCCAGGAACATACATACTACGCGGACTGTACTGGCATCTCGCTATATTCAAACTGCTCAGCATTGTACCGTCTTGTCAGTTAAATTAAATAAACATATGAAAACACCTTAATTTGTTTTACAATGAATAGAATAAAATATACAAGTAGACAATAGCTTCATAACACGAAGTTGTAAATAAATTCACTAAACAGAATTTAAAATGATGAAGGTTTCGCGCTTGCCTTTGCGTTGCGGAGATTAGGTACTCTACTCGGGAGTTGTTATTAGCCCTTAACGGGTTTTTTCTTACCTTTGCAATTAAGCTTCGTTTCATATAAATAGGTTTGGTTTTCTAAACTAAGCAAAAATGATTTTTTTCATTCTTTATTTGATTATTATATATATTTTTAACGATGAGTTTTCATAAGCACCTGCTGTATAAAATGTAAATCGCGCAAGTACCTACTCGGGTTCGACTCCATAGAGCAGTAGATTGTCTCTGGCCAGCAGGGGCGATCAATAAGACGGAGAGTTTATTCGCATCGCTCGTAGGAGGGAAATCTGATCCGGTTATTCGTTATTTATTATTTATGGCCGGGAACTGTGAAATGTGAAGTGTCTCGCCCTCGCTGCCTTCGTTCTCGGGACAGACAGTAAAAAAAATAAGAGTGAAATGTTAGGTATCCTAAAGCGACATTTTTGAATACCGAGATCTCCCTCCCCGGGCGTGGATACTTGGGGTGCCAATTCGAAGTAATAAAATGCAACTTTCATGTTACGTACGTATAAAGCATTTGGGCCCACTTAACTTTACTCATAGGGAGGGGAGAGGGTGGGGGGGCACAGGAGGATATGGCTCCGGTTATATTTATATTACATTATTCCTCACCAAATTAGTCGATAGTTACGAATTTCCTCACCTCGATACACATTCTCCCATGAATCAGACGCAGCGGGCTGTGAACCTTATTGGCAATCTGTAACAAAAAAAAAACTTATGTTAAAAAGTTCCTAGAATATTACCATATGTCAAAACCTCCTAATAGTAGCAGAAATGAAAGCATTGCGAGCTATCGTGATTAGAGATAAGATAACCAACGAAGAGATTCGCAGATGCTACAAAATTGATAACATAGTGAGATGGAGTAGGCAGAGAAGACTATTCTGGAGAGACCACATCGAGAAGATGGATCCAGCGATTCCTAAGATCGTGCTGTGTGACACTCCAGAAGGCCGTCGACCACCAGGACGACCACCAGAGAGAATGAGAGAAAGCTGCACGTCTTCATCACAGGAAGAAATTTAATATCCTATATAAACAGATCGCAAGAGCTACAATAAGGGAAAGAAGAATATTATTATTCATATTATATATTTCATAATTTTATATGGAATTAACCCTGAGTCTGAGAATAATACGTGCAATAACCCTATTTAGTTCTTTGTAAATTAGCCGCGATTCTTTTTATTTTTCACTCGTGTTATACCTGTACTTTTAACTGACAATGAGTACAAAAAAAGACGGGAGCTCGCCGCGAGTTCGCCTGGACTCGGGACAATACTCAGGGTACAGAATCTGACGCCAAACGATGCCTACTATACTACGCTATCAGAGAGTAGCTTACATTAGTTAGTATTCCATTATATATGTAGGTATATATATCCAGTGAGTCGCCGTTTGTGCTGTCAGTTTTCCCTGAGGGGGTGGCTTATCTCCTCACTGGAGTAGGAAGTGAGGGACCCGTTTGAGAGTGTCTTTCCTCCCTATCAGCTCATATAATCTCAGTTTTGGTTTTTCTATGTATGTAATAAGCTTCGCTCCCTGTACCCTTTGTTCCATTCTTAAGTATTCTTTAATTTTATTTCTACAATCCCACATCTGCCTCAGACTCCTGAATGTGTCATATTTTATTGATTCTGTGACCCTTTTCACTGCTTATGATGATTGCTGAATATTCAACAAAGTTTTATTTTTAGTAATGTTTGGTGAGGGACATAAGAGACACCGGGGTCCCTCTAGCATCGCTCTCGGGGGACTATCTAGGGATGGAGTGTGCGAGCGAAGTTGATGTAAGGACGCGACCATGTATTACGAATATCAATAAGTTGTTTGGTTTAATAACCTACCGTGAAGCAATTAAAATATGTTCAATGAAAGCTTTCGAAAACAATTGATTCAATAAATTAATATTAGTACCAGCATGAAAGATGATAGACCAATTTAAATATCTCGGAAGCGAAGTAACCAGCTCTTAATGACCTCCCCAGAAAAGTAAGGTCACAGGTAGATAAGGCTGCAGCGGTTGCAGGCTGCCTGAAAGATGTCATATGGAGAAACAAGGACATAAGGACTGACAGCAAGTTACGCATTTATAAGACCTGTGTGCGACCAATCCTCACATATGGGATTGAATCGAGGGCAGACACTGTCAAGACAAAGAGCATGCTCAGGACAACCGAGATGAAAACACTCCGCGCTATAGCTGGCAAAACCCTACGTGATCGAGTTAGGAATACAGCAATCCGAGAAATCTGCGAGGTTGAAGATGTGGTCAGATGGGGACGTCGAAGACGGCGATACTGGCATCAACATGTAGAAAGAATAGGATACAACACATAGCTCTCCATGGAACGCCAAACGGACAACGCCGACCAGGAAGACCCCCGAAACGGTGGAGAGAAAGTTGGAGTTCAGCGTCTCAAGAGGACCCGCCTGAAATAACAGACTCCCGAGTCTACCAAAAGTGAAGAAGAAGAAGAAGATATATTAGTACAATATTATAGATTATCAATCTGCCGATCTGTCTTGTCGTTGGGTTTAACTTATTGGTAATAATTGTAAAAAAATCCTCGATGCGAAGTGCACGGGAGTCTGACCCACCCACAGGCCGCGTCATGGCACCATGCTCGTGTACAATAGCACGCGTATATAGGTAGCAACGTAAACATGTAGTATAGGTACATACGATTATGCAGCTATTATGATATTATATCATACGAACTGTGTAGTTTAGGTCCCACGAGATTTAACAACTTCCTCCGGTTCGCCTGAATGTTTAATAACCGGCAAACATTATTACAAGTCCATGACAAAGATACATCTTGTGTGATTGATGTCTAATTATCGGAAGTCAAACCCTTTCACGCACCACCAAGTATTCGGTACTCAATACGCCGCGCTGCTGTATGTATTGTGGCCGTGTTCCGATTTATGTATGTCATTATAACTATACTAGAGCCGCTCAGAAGTGAGTCTTGGGGCCATAAATCATTTCCCTATGTCTATCTCGCTTGCACTTACGGGCCTTATGGAGCGGTTTAGGGATGGGCGTAACAATAAAATAAATATATCGATAAGTAACGTTTATTATCGTATCTTGTTCATAAACTTTAACGAGTTAACAAAGTTTTGATATTAAACTTTATTTATGGGTTTTACGTGCGTTTAAATTAGTATGAAATTAGTGACTACCAGATACTAAATTAAATACCAGTAAAAACAGAAAAATTGTTTAATTTTAAAATTTGTATACCGTATGTCTATAAACCCAGAAAGAAAGTTAAGTATAAAAAACAAAGTAGATCATATTGTGGCCCTTAAAAGAGCCGTTTATATTACAAAAAAATGTATCAATCCTCATCGGAGTCTTCTTCATCAGTGATCGACGATTATAACTGAGGGCTCTTCAAGTATATTTAGGAATGCGGAAAACCATGCCATATATGTATCGCCATCCATTTCTGTGTGATAATCAGCATCCTTCGATTTTACCGCTTTAAATATTAGCTTCGCTTCTGGAACAAAGCCAGTCCTTGCGGAACCAGCATGGCAAACTATCAATCTTTGACCTTTTCCTACAGGCTGATTCTTGAAACCTCCTTCATCGTTGCTTCCAAGCCACATACGCTTTCTTGAATGGTTTTGATTAATCCATGTTTCATCCAGATAGAAACGCGGCCGCTGATCGTTAGTTCTTCTAAGTAAATCCAATTTCCTTAAAAAGTCCATTCTGGCACAAACAATATCTGTTCTTTCCATTAAATATTTACGTCCTTCGGCATTTTTCTTATACTTGAACCCAATCTCCTTCATGAGTGTTCTCATCGAAGTTTTTCCGCATTTAAAATCAGGTAATTGCTCTCGGTATTTTTCTAATATTTTCGCCACGGACGGATACTCTCCACTATCATAAAATGAACCTACAGTCCGCTTCAATACACTTTTATCAAAATCGTCAATATTGGTGACAGTTTCTTGTTTCTTAAAATTTGCTCTTGGTGTACAGGGGCTGCTTGATTGCAATAATTCAGTCTTTATTCGGTCCACTGTCACTCTACTCACACCACAAATAAACGCGGCCATTTCACGTGGTTTGTTGAAATTAAGAGAAGCTATTTTATTCGGATCACTTTTCAATTCATTGACAAACAAGAATACGTTGTGAATCACTGTTCGAGTTTGAGGGCTAATATCGCCATGTAATTTCTTCAAATCAATGTTGGAAAATAAAGTATCCATAGTGCGTAACGAGTGGTGACACACGAATGAATTCATTTAATTGCAGTAAACACATTTATAACAAAAAAGCACTGCATTAGGTAAAAACCAATCATTAGTGACTCATCGTACATGTCATAACGTACATATCATTACAAAATCATTATAGTGACTCATCGACACCACGAGAGCAGGTAGCCGTATACCGATAACGGTCCTGGGGCTTCCCATCCCTATTTCTATTGACATTTATGGCCCCACGACTCCGTTTTAAACGGCTGTAGTATAGGTGCTTGTTCAGTAGTATCTTCCCTCAATCTGCTCTCTTCGTAAGCCCTTCATAATTTAAATTGGTCGAATATAAACAAACCGTTGAAGAAACCACCACGCGATTCATCATCCCGGATTGAGTTGGCATTTTTATTGTGAATCAACATTCCCCGTATTCCGTGACTCAAGTCAGTGAATAAAAGATATTTCGAGAAAATCTTTCAGCCCATAAATGTCAGTAATGTTTAACATTTCGAGTTTTTTTATCTCAGAATAGCTGAAGGCGCCCGCAATACCTGGACTAATATATAATATTGTAAGCGTGATACACGGCTTTACCATTCGTTCCTAACTAGCTCACTACACTACTCGCTCGAGTAGGTACACCTACCACGCAAAAAATTTAAACAAATATTTATATTCATAGTGGTCTACCACGGTATACCACGATAAATAGATTTTTTGTCAAATATAACTATTACACAACATTTTGAATGTATTCAAATACTTGTAGACGAATATTGGATTTTATTTACCCACTGCGGGTTATCAATGCAAGGATTCAAGGAGCAATTCAAGTTCCAGTTTGCATCTTCGTCTCTATTGAGATAAAATTAATCCTTGAATTGATAACCCGCAATGGGTAAATAAAATCCAGTATTCGTCTACAAGTATTTGTACCTATACATTCAAAATGTTGTTTAAAACAAAAACTGGTCCAAGTTAGCATATAAATTGGAGTGACATTTCCAGGCGTTATCTAGCAGCGCGTTAATGGCGGCAGCCTTTCACATTGCGTTATAAAGATCTTCTGCTTAATGCTTAAACCTAATCTTCATAGATGGCGCTGGTCTGTAAATTGAAACTGACATGTGAATTGTGGTGTTGGATATTAACATATATACAACTTCCAAAATTTGTCAGACATGGTGGTCATAAGAAAGGTGGAATGGGGAATGTTGTAATTACATAAAGCGTGCGCTTAACCCAACCAATGACAGGTCATAAGTCCTGTAAACACCTCGATCACCATATTCAGTTTCCAGTTTGCATCTTCGTCTCTATTGAGATAAAAAATAACTATTACACTTTTATCTAGGTAGGTACACCATACTCGTATATAGCCACGTTTTATAAAATTTATACAGACTGGCCAATAACATACATATGACCAAACAGTAGTTGCAGTAGGTACTTGTCTTGTGGGTCTGACATCTCCCTTGCTCGGGTCCATCTCACTCTGCGGGCGGGAAGAGGAAGCGAAGCAGGGGCGCTCACAGAATGTAGTCTCTCCACAGAGATCCGAGGAGTCTTTAGAATTATTCGTCATACTTGCCGTGATTTAATGGGTTGAATCAGTCCTCCTAACTCATCGGATATGGATATGTGTTAATCAAACAGATTCCCGCTCTTTTAAGGACCGTTAACTATTGAAGTCAAGGTGAGTCAAGGCAGTTCGCAGAACTACACAAACTAGTCCTCTCGTGGCTCATTAGCTCTTATTATGCCTAGCTCATTGTTTGTGTGCGTTTTGTCGCCGCGGTAGAGCAAACCTGGCCGAATCACGCAAGTTATAGTTGTTGCTCGAGTAATAAAGAAATATTAACACTTAGGGTGGAGGTGCTTCTGTTGAAAACACATTACCGGTATGAACAAACGCGATCTGCGGCTCCGGTAGTAGTGCGGTGACGTCACCCTCCCACGCGGCACGGTGCCGACACAAATTCATCAATGGGCAATCTTGTGAATGGATTATCCGAGGCAAGTGGGAGCGCTCGGGAGCTGGTAAAAGTCCGAGAGCACGCATCGCGTCGGCAACCGCACTCCCTGATTGTGAGAGTATTCGAGACCTACGAACTTCATTGATACCTCATTTTCAGTTCTTAAAAAGCAAATGCTTATTCTGATTCCCATTATTTATTTCAATTTAATGCTAACCCTATATAATTCATACAACATATGTTATAATTTTGGAATTTGAATTGAATATTTAAATATTCTTCTTCGAGTGCCCTGTCGGGTCCCCCCAACGTTGGCGATCACCTCAGCGAACCTGTCCCTGTCCTGCGCCGCTCGGAACAGCTCCTCCACACTTCGGATGCCGGTCCACTCCCTCACGTTTCACAGCCAGGACACTTGTAACCTTCCGGTTTTCTAGTATTTAAATATAATAAGTATCTACTTATAAACACAAGTTTATAATTTGATTATGTATGAAGAATGCGTGAATAATCTGTTAATTTATCTGCAGTTATAATAAGTAAATTCCCCAACGTCTACATCGAGATTTAATCATCGCGGTTGTTGATCAGGATAAATAATTTCACTTGGATGGTGTTATCTTTAAGAATATAAGAAAAATATTGATCAAAACACAACTTGTTAGGAATGCCACTTAATCAGGCGGAGTTTCAACAACTGCGCGATCGTATCGGAGTGTCGTTAATTCTACGTACCTATAACATTGAACATTTACTTTTGTATGAAACACTTCGTTTGTTTTTTCATAACTTTATTTTTGTTTTATCAAACCAACCAGTTTAGCTCCAGCCGGAGCTTCGTCAGAGTTACGAAACAAACCGTTTATTTTGTAACCCTGATGAAGCTCCAGCGGGAGCGAAACCGGTTGGTTTGATAAAACAAAAATTAAGTGGTGAAAAATCATATACTTGAGTGTTTTTAAATTGTTGATTTTAATATTAATATTTAATTGTAATTAAAACTACAATAGGTATTACGGCTCTCCTCGGCGCGGAGTGTGGGCTGACGTTTCTATAGCCTTGCTCACTACTCACTTCTCCGTCATTATCCGCCTGCAGTAGGTAGGTACCTACTCGGCGAGAGGCAAGTGGGAAGGCACCCTCCTCCATGTCCGCAGTACTTGCCCGCCTTTGACCGCACTCTGAGTTGCATTGAGCCCTGCACTTAACTTGACCTCGTTCGTTTATTACAAACTTTACCTCAATCTTGCTACCGATTATAATTTAAATACATTTTCCTTCAAAAATGAATACACAAACATGCACGCACTGCGCCTACCTAAGCATGTACCCGGACTTGTGAACACGATTGTTATAAACGCAAACCATCACGCCGTTTTCCCCCAGGCAGAGAGAATGGACCGCCACACTACTCTATCCTGGCAAACCTCTCTAGATTCCTCCACATTCATACAACGAGTCATACACGCACGTCGATTCCTCCGACTTCTTACATGACCAACCTTTAAAATTTGATTAAGTTGGTCATGCCATGTATTCCTCGGTCTGCCTCGACTCCGTGCTCCATTTACATCACTAACATATACTTTCTTAACCATTCTTTCTCCATCCATGCGTTCCATATGTCCGAACCAACGCAGCGATCCTTTCATAATTTTGTTCATAATACCTTCTTCCGCTCTACATTCCTTCCTCTATTTCTGGTTCAATTTACATCATTAACATATAATTTTTTTACTATTCTTTCTTCATTCATTCTTTCCATATGTCCAAACCATCTGAATGATCCTTTCATTATTTTGTTCATGACACCATCATTCGCACCGCATTCACTTCTTATATTTTCATTCGACACTCTATCATACACAGAGTATCCACACATTCGTCTAAGAGATCTCATTTCTACTGCATTTATTCTACTTTCATCCTTCTTTTGCCAGTTCCATGCTTCGCTTTACTCGAAAAATATTTGTATAAATAAACGGGTGCGAAGGCAATGAATTCTCGCAGGAGAGAACTATTCTTCTTCAGCCTGTTGTGGCTGCCCAATCCTTGACGTAGGCCTCAACAACAACAACAACAACAAACCATCACACCGTTTCAGAGGCAGAGAGAATGGACCGCCACCCTACTCTATCCTGACATACCTCTCTAGATTCCTCCACATTCATACATCGAGTCATACACGCACGTCGATTCCTCCGACTTCTTACATGACCAACCTTTAAAATTTGATTAAGTTGGTCATGCCATGTATTCCTCGGTCTGCCTCGACTCCGTACTCCATTTACATCACTAACATATACTTTCTTAACCATTCTTTCTCCATCCATGCGTTCCATATGTCCGAACCAACGCAGCGATCCTTTCATAATTTTGTTCATAATACCTTCTTCCGCTCTACATTCCTTTCTTATATCAGCATTTGAGATTCTGTCGTATATCGTTCTATGACACATACGTCTTAGGGACCTCATTTCTACCGCATTTATTCTGCTCTCATCCTTCTTCTGCCAGTTCCATGCTTCGCTTCCATACATTAGGGTTGGGACCAGAACTCCATTGTGAACGGCCGTTTTCGCTTTCATTGATAAATTCTTGTTTCCAATAACTATTTTTAAAGCTCCATTCACTTTGTTACCCGCACCAACCCTTCTTTCGACGTCACTATCCGACGAGTATAACATAGCAAATTTGCGAACACCATACAATAATATCGTCAACTAAGTAGTGTGCTGTAACTATAATACTAGTGGCCTAATGGTGCAAATGTTTATTTAACAAACTAACATAAATAATAATAAATTGAACGACTGTCGCTCTAGTATTTAGTGTCACAAGTCAAAATTCTGTGTTTTTGGAAAAATATCACAAACTGTACTAATTCACTATAACTGACTTTTATTTTTTCAAAAAACATAGTAATATTGGTAAAATAATTATTTTTATCCTAAGATGTTTAAACGATAAAACGGAAAAAGCCTTGCTCGGTGCTTAGAGCTTGGCTGCAAGTAACCTAGCGACCCAACGTACGGAGTAGGTAGGATTTTAACTTGAGTTGAATCTATTGTTTGATGCCCTGCATTTTATTTGTCTGGGCGGAGTGGACTTGTTTAATTTGCAGTTCTGCGAAGTAATATATCTTTAGGGTGGCAGAGATTGCCAAAAAGAAGTAAGAAAGAATTGAGAGGGGTGAGAAGAAAGAAAATAGAAGTGGAGTTCCTATACATGGGATTCCACGGACTAGCTAATAAGTATCCCGACATTTGCCTTACAACTGAGGGAACCATGGAACACCTCAGTCGGGACGCGACGTACCTGTAAAAGGTGTAGGTAGGTACTATCGCGATAGTCACACTGCACACTTAACGCCACGCTACGTGACTAGCTTATCACTAAGCGGAGCACTTCTGTGTGGCCCCCACGCGATGCGCCGCTAACTAAAGAGCGCCGCGCCGTGTAGGTAACGATGCGTTCTTATTAGCTGCGGTCTGTCTGGTCGCTCCGACTACTGGCAATAAATTAAAAATCTCTCCGTGATAGAGACATCTACTTAATAAATTAACAACTGGTTATCTACAAATAACAATGAGTTAAAACTAAATTAGCCAATTTGCATACCTTCTCCATTAAAACAATAAAAATATATCACGCACCCCCCTCTCCCTCCCCCTCCCCCCTAGCCGAGTGGCCCGCGCATTGTATTAATTACAAAGCTAAGCTGAAGTGCGCTGCGCCGGCGTATTTCACTACGTAATACAATAAATATCAAGTCGGGTAGGTACTAGAGTTGAACAAACTTTGGAAGTGCGTTGGAATTATAGTGTTAAGGTAGGTATATCATATTGCCTACCGTGTATGGTAATTATAATATAAACACGCGTGTATTTAAATTTCATTTGAGAATACGAGGCTTTTGAATTTATACTTCTTTAGGCGCATTTAAAGTCGAGGGTAAAATTGAAGGCTGCGCGCGCACCCTGCTACGGAAGTCGACATAATGAAGTTAGCCATTAATCAAATCAAATCAAATCAGTTTATTAAATTAATAGACGTTACAAACAGGAAAATGTTTAAGGCATCTATTAAGTACAGGTAAAATATCATAAAAATATTACAACAAAGTACCAGGAACGCATTAGAGATGGTTCGACATTAGGAAGACAAGATACTTTCTAAAGTCAATAGTATTTGCCCCCTGAACGTACTTTCACTAACATGAAAGACGTCGATCTCCGAGGAGACCGCGTTCAGCAGACTAATTGCTCTTCCCACCGGTGTCACCAGAGGCAGATTGGTTCTGGCGGCCGGTAGGTAAAACAATCTGTGCTGTCGCTGTCGGAGATATCTATCGGGGACAAAAAGACCAACATCCTCCAGTACGGCCGAGTTCTCGAAGTATCCCCTAATTAATCTGAAGAAATTGGTTATTAGATGTCCATCTCTTCGAAGCTGTAAAGAATTGGTTCCGAGCATTCCCAGAAGAAATGCCGTGGGATAGAGCCACGGATAGCTACCATACTCCCTCATGTAGAGATACCTCAGAAATTTTTTCTGAACCCTCTCCAGCATAACGGAATATCTCGCCTCGTGAGGACTCCATATCACAGAACCACTTTCGAGCCTGCTCCGAACCAATGCGTTGTATAGGACTCTGAGCACATTGGGATCCCTGAAAACCCTTCCGGTCCGGACGATGAATCCCAACATCCTCAGTGCAATGCCACAAATCCTCTCGATATGTGCACGAAAAGTCAGCCTACTCTCATAGATGATTCCGAGATCCTTCATCGTAGATACATGTGCCAGTTGCTGGTTGTTCATTGTGTATCTATGATATACAGTTCTCAATGCTCTAGTAAATGATAGCATAACGCATTTGGAGACATTGAATTGCATTTGATTACTGTGACTCCAGTTAACAATATTATTGATATCCGACTGGAGGCGAAGACAGTCTTCAGGATTTTTAATTTCCAGGAATAATTTCAGATCATCGGCAAATAAAAGAAATCGCGAGAAGTTTATCACCTTCGCAATATCATTTATGAAGATGGTGAAGAGGAGTGGCCCTAAGTTTGAACCTTGTGGCACCCCTGAATATACAAGAAAATGTTCCGATTGAAAAATTCCGTTTTTAATTAATGATAAATAAGGACCGGAGATTTCACGCGTGCCAACTCACGAATTGCAAAAACATACCATGAAACGAGACATGAATGTAGTTAGTCATAAATAATCTAAAATAGTACCAACGAACCATCGTAATTTGGAATATATTGCGCAATATTAATTGTAAAAACTTTTTAGTAGGAAGAAAGAATCGGTACCAAATATAATAGTACAATAAAAAGAAAATTAACTTAATACAAATAACCGTTATTGATGTTACATGACCCATCAATGATATACCATATGATTAAGTCATTTTTCTCACATTGTGTAGTGAAAATTTTATCAGTGACAAAACATTAAAAGTGATTTTTTTGTTAGTTTGTTACGCCAAATAAGTATAATTCATAAGTACACACGCGGTTTAGGTGTTTGTTGCTTACATAAAAAGTGCTATTTACATTTTGTGCCAATTTAGGGTTTTGCATTCACCATATGGGTACGAGTAGCTAGCGTTAGATTTACATTATTCCAAAGAATAACCTGATTTTCACTGAAAATGTGTTTTATTTATTGTTTCTTGAACAATGGTGTTAAACTCCATATTAAATCATTAAAATTGATTCAAACACATTTTATTTCAAGTTTTATTACAGTATATTTTATTAGAGTGGCATACAATAATATTAATAATAATTAGGCTAATTTGTATAGCGCCGTTTTCGTGAATAGCTCAGCTCAAGGGCGCTTGCTCAATTAGCTCAACTAAATAAACGGCTACGCGTTTGATTTCGTCATATTTGAATCTGCATTCCTAGCAAAGCGAAACATGTAACTCCTATGTAATATATACCTAATAACAAACTTCTATTATACTGAGGTTTTTTACCAAAATTATTTTTATATAGGTACCTAAGATTGTTTGTTAAGGAATGTTATGTTGCATACGAGTATGTATCTACTTACACGCATTAAATTGTTACACGATGGAATACTTTTACCTCGTTCCGAAAAGTCAACACACCGAAGAACTGTTCCATTGTAGAAAGATCACACCGAAGTGCTTCGATTGGTGACTCGCTTGCTGTCTGTCCGAAAATGAGACGAACAGGCGACCGCCAGTTCTCCGGGAGTAACCGTCCTTCTTGAAATTGTTCACTCAGCGCGGCGGAGTACGTAGGTACCTACCTACTCCCGTGGGCGGTATCCGATGTTAAATATTTTATTGGCGGATCGGAGTCGGACACGATTGGATGAAATGTGTTATACTTACTAATCATGTTAATTTATGGTATTAACTGTCCACAAGCGTGCAGATTTTTACCTTCACCCACGACATTCTATTGATTTCGAAAGTTCTAACTTCATAACGAGAATCCATCAGGATTGAGAAATTCTACTCTATCTGTATTTAAAAAAATAGAACACAAGATGTCAATGGAGAGGGGGTTCTCGCTTGCAGTTTTATAAATATATAAATATATATTCAACTCGAAATAACACCCTTAAATTTTAACAATTAATATTTAATATTAATTGTGTACAATAGTGCCATCTATTGGCATACAACATAAGCTCACGAAACAATAGATCGGAGCTACCATTTTACTCGTCTTTTCATCATTGCTGCTTTCTGTTATCGATAGATAATTGAACGGTTAAAGTAAAATTGGCACTAAATACCAAAATATTCAAACTGAATATGCAATTTCATTCTATATGGCCTATAGAACGAAACTGCAAGTTTCATTATTTTTTTGGTATTTCCCGATACTTCAACCATTCAATTGTACTTTTCTTTACTATAATTCCTGTGTTACCTCTAAATGCTTTTACTTTATCATTGTTTCTTGTAGAGTCCGTCCGCCATGGAGAGAATCTTTGCAATAGTGTGAGGGACACCTCCTATATTACACAACTTGTGTAGTGGCAATGGTTGTAGAAAGCTATCTAATTGGTTCCCATGTCTGCCATTCAGAGAGCATATCTTATCATTTCTCAAGTACTCGGTGAACAAAAGAACACTCCCCTGCTGAAATTCACAATTCCAGTAACAAAGATTTAAGAGAAAAATGGGAACTTCAAGACATCATTATCGGGACACAAGAAATCCAAATAATTAAATTCACCGAAAAACAAATAATTATTTTGAATTTTAACATTGCTCTTACTTAACTGACAGAATCATTAGCTACCAATAATCTTTGTTTGAAATACAACAAAATTAGAATCATATAACATTAATGACACTGGATTATATAGGATCATAATTTTTATATTTTCACCATTTACAATACAATGAACAGTACCAAGAAATTAAGATTTTTTTTTTGTGAATTTTATTTAGCCATCACCATTTTTATTTTTGTGAATATGTGTTTATTCCAATGTTTGAATATAAAATATTATTGGAATAATTTTTTGGTTTTCTATTCCAACACCCGCACTATCTCTTAATTACTATTTTCTTTGTTACTTCTTAATATTCGTACCTTCTTATTATAATTATTGTTTTTTAATGTATATTTGTACTTATGTACCTACACATATTATGTTACTAATAATTCACTTGTACTAACTTATCATATTTAAAATGTTGTGAATAATTGTCACAGCACAGGCTTCGCCTAGTATGATATTTATAGATAGGTTAAAATGTGGGGGAAAAAATAATAAAATGGTAAAAAGAGTCAAAAAAACAAAAGTCAATAACATTATGTGAGCTGTTGGGTTGTTCCGATTCGTTGCATAATTCAGGTATAAACAGACACCAGTGATAAGCGGGTAATGCTTCTGTAAAAGTTGGCTAGATCATATTATTGTCAGTGGAGCTTAATTGATATAGAAAGGGAGGAGGGTTCGAGATTTTTTGTTACTTTCACATGTGTACAAGGAATTTTCTGAATACTTTGATTAAATTAGAATCAGATTTCCCTGGCGGAGGTGCTTCAGATTACAAACCAAGAGCAAACAGAAAAAGAACTAGTTATGATTTAATCATATTTATTTAAAAACTAAAACTTGGATGTCCTTACTCTAAAATAATATACAAGAAAGATACTTCATAAAGCGCAGCTAAGATTTTCAATCAAAATTGAAAGTAGAGTTATAACAAAACATATGAAATAAAACAGGTACATAAACAAATTGATTCCTTTCCTTGACATTTGAGATGATGGCTCTGGCTATCAGACACTTCCTTGTGATCTGCGGCACGATGCAAGGCCGGACTGCATGTATCCACGGAAATGTTCAATTAGAGCGACTACTTATTTAAGCCGGTGTTTCCTTTTATTATAGTATGGATTATATCAAGATATATCTAGTTTTCAAATTTCAAATCAAAAGAGTAAAATATAAATAATCTTACAATTAAACCAAAGTTATCAACAACAATAGCTCGGCACGGGCCGATTCCAACAATAATTAAAGAGTACTTTCCACCACAGAGAAAAGGAAAAGAGTGTATTGCGGGGCACCCTATTCTAGAATAAATACTCCGATATCGAATCTTACAAGCATATCAAAGACAAAAAATCTTACATGATTCACCTCCAATATGTCATCAAATACCTAAAAGTTTTTCTGGAAAACTTTAGTAGAGATCATTGGATATCACAAATATAAATAGGGCACTAGTCAGTTCTGCCGCTGCAGCAATACCAACAGCAGGAGTGTTAGCAAACCGCCATTTCTACTAATTTAATTCGTTATGAAATAAAATAACAAGACAGACAGAGTGTGAAGCGAGTACACCTAGACGGCGGGTCCGTGAGAGCGCAGGCAGTGAGCGCGCAGCAGAGACAGCTTGCGGAAGCGCGCCCCGCAGAGGGGGCAGTCGGCGCGCACCTTGCGCACCCCGTGCTGCTCCCACTGGTGCTCCCACTTGCGCTTCACGGACTCAAAGCGCCCGCCGCAGAGCTCGCACTTATAGGTCACGCTGGGCTTGCCCTGGTGCGAGACCTTGACGTGCTTGCGGAAGCTGGACTGGAAGTAGAACTGCTTGGCGCAGTGCGGGCAGCGCGTGGGCGGGTGGCCGCGGTGGTACTCCATGTGCGAGATGAGCATGCGCTTGGTGTTAAACTTGCGGCGGCACAGGTCGCACTGCAGGAACTTGTTGCCGTGGACCTTCTTGTGCTTGGAGTAGTTGCTCGAGTCCCCGAAGGCGCGGTGGCAGAACTTGCACTTGTACAGCGTCAGCTTGGCGTGCTCGCGCAGGTGCGCCTTGAACTTGTCCACCTGGCGGAAGTCCTCGCGCCCGCAGATGCAGCACTCAAACTGCACCGACAGGTTGGTCTCCTTGGCCTTGGCCGTTATGTCCTGGACGATGTGAGATATTATGTGGCGCTTGAGGTCGCCCATTCTTTCAAACTCTTTCTTGCACTTTTGACATTTCTGAAATGTTAAACAAACGTCCCTTAGCTGTGTGACTCGGGCCCCCCGACAATCTTGTTTGCGTGATTCTTTGTTTTTTAATTGTTTTATTGGATGTAGGATTATTTACTAGTTACGGTTTTCTTAATGTTACTCTGAAAATCTGGAAACGATTTTCATCGAGTAGTTGAGGACGGAAGGGGAATTCTGTTTGCTGAAAGAAAGGTTTCCACATGTAAATGTGACCATCTGCTCCATGGCATGCAAAATTCCTATCTGAAACTGTGATTAAACATTCTGTGAATGCCGATGATGTGATGTGTTTTGGAACTAGTGATGTTACGGTTCTACAATGCAAATGTGAAGTGTACCAACTAATGGACCTTCGTGTACGTCAAAGACAAGTAATTCAGAAACATTGTGGATAGATCAAGTGTGCCCCTAGGAAATAGTTGAAACATTCTCAAACGTACCTTATCCTTTTTTTCTTGGTCTACTAACGAGGAGAAATATTTGTCAGGTTCAGTCTTGACTTGTACAGACGCAGCCGCAGCCAACATCAAATCTCTCTCGTCCACATCTGCCTCGGGAAAACTGTCGGAATTATGTTCTCTCCCATTCTGCTTGTCTCCCGCTAGTTCCGGTGTAATGCCAATTAGTTGCCCAAAAAGAAGATAATCGGGATTTTTTGTTGTATTATACTTCAGCATATTTTTTTGCATGAGTCGTTTCATTTCTGCATTGTTACATTTCTTGGGATGCTTTTGAGAACTGTAGTGTCTCTTCCCCTTCCGAATGTTGATCATGTGACAGCTGGCGTGGCTGGAGAGATCGCTCTTCTTCAGGAATGCGAGAGAGCAGATGTTACATTTGTACTTATTTACGCGGTGATGTATGCGGGCTTGGTGCGACTTGAGTACATGTTTAAAGGCAAACTTAGAGTCACAAAGGTTGCACACAAAGGGCTTCTCTCCTGTGTGAATCCGCTGGTGGATCTTGAGATGGGAGCGGCCGGCGTAAACTTTGCCGCACACCTCGCACTCGTAGTTGGGGTTCCCGTGCAGCTGGCAGTGCATGTTGTACTTGGTCAGGGACTTAAAGGGCTTGGCGCAGCGAGGACAGGTGAGGTGCTGGCGCGAAGTAGGTGCCCGTGCACCGGGACGGAAGTCGGCGTGGATGGTGCTCATGTGCCGCCGCAAGGAGCTCTTCTCCACAAAGTATTTCTTGCAGATGTCACACTGATGCTGCTTGGCCATGTGAGTCCACATGTGGCGCCGCAACGTGGGCTGCTCTTTGAACGCTTTAAACCAACAAACAGAATTATTACATAATGGATGGAAAAACATATCAATCCATCTCATCAAGAAAGAAACCAAATGGGAATGATCCAGTACTAAAATAAAGTAATATGTTACCCTTCTGGCAGATCTGACACACATAAGGGCGCGCCTCGCTGTGCACAAGCATGTGGTGGTTCAGGGCATTGAGGGAGCGGCAACGCCGGCCACACAGGTCGCAGCGCGCCTCCCTGCTGCCCTCCCGGCCCGCGCGCCGGTCCAGGTCCAGGATGGAGTATTCCTCCAGCCCATCACCTGCCTCATTCCCCTCATAAACATAATCTAACTTGCCCCGGCTCCGGTACAGCTCCCCGTTTATAACAGAATGTATAATCAGATCATTCTTGGAGATCTCCTGACTGCTTTCGGTTCCTTCCAAGTTGTGTTCTGATATATCAAACACTTCTCGGTCCAAGTCGGTTCCTATACCAGAGAAGGGAGCGTGAGAGAACACGCTGCTGTAGTCCAGCTCGCGGCACAAACTGTGGATGTCTTCGTTACTTTTTAACTCAGTACACATGTCCATATTCTCACTCATGTATACATTTTTTACCTAAAACAATATATGATAGTTTACTTTATGGCATGAGAGGTCTATCCCCTTTTTAATACTATATTTTGAAAAAATTATAACCAAAATTTTTAATCCTTAACATATTGCTTAGTAAAAGTGAAAAATGAAGATTGTACCTTTTTATTAAATTTTTAAATAAAAAATATAAATATTACCGAATCTAGCATATTATCATTCTCCACCTGACACTCCGAGTAGTAACTGAGGATGCCGCCTTTAGACTCGTATGTTTTGTCATTTTTAATGTGAAATGTCTCTGGATCTCTGAGGCTCCCATCCAATATTTCCCAATTGTTACTTAATGTTCGCAACTGGCTACCACAATTCACAGAAGAGTTGTCATCAATTAAAGATCTGGTACGAAATGGCTTAGATTTTGTTTTAATATCTTCCACAAATTCAGACGAATTCTTGATACCTTTTGCTAGTAAATTATTATCTTTGTGTGCTTCTTTAATTACTCCATTCGTAGTTCCACGGTCCTCGAGATGTATGGCTTCTACTCTTCCAGATTTATCATTTGTCTTGGACTTGGTACTTCCATTCATGACAATTCTGACTAGTCCATTCAACAACGTATGTGGCCTTTGAAAACTATCGTGGATTAATATTTGCGCAGGAAGAAGAAATGTCCCTTCATCCTCATCGAAATTTAAGTTTTTGGGTCGAAATGGAAGTTTTAGCACAGGGAGCTCTTCTAAACTTAAATCTATTGTTTGCTGCATGTTATTGAAATACTTTTTTTCTGTTCTTTTACCTAAAACAAAACATTTTTAAATAATCACATATAATATTAGCAATAACTCTTTAATTTTATGCACTTAATTTAATTTTAATAACTTAATAACTTGTGAAAAAATTAAAACTAATTTCTAACATGAAAAAAATATATAAATGTGTGGACGGAGAAAACATACTAATTTAAAATTGATCCAACTAATTATAATAATGATTCAATTCAAATGTTTTATTTTGGTTTGATTAAGTATAAATTATCTTAATATTTATTTAATATGATATTTTTTAACAAACACTTATACATACGTTTGAAATTTGTAGCTAAAAGCACGCTAATTTGACATTTAGATTATTGTTAAAATACAATCTACAAAATTTTTCAATATTTTCGTATTGTCACAAAAAAAACAGTTTTTTTTCACAGATCTCTCATGTATATCGCATATTGTATAGCTGCAGTCCAGTTCTGGCCTTCTGGCCGTTCTCGAATAATAACCGATTTACAAAAATCTGAATGTTTGCAATAGTATGAATGACAGTGTGTTTACAAAAAATCTAGAAGCTATTTTTATTTTTGGAAAACCAAAAAATGTTCTAACATTGAAATAAATAAACATGTCCTTTTTATTCACAAAATGGTATCGGTTTAATTGCAAAGATTATAAAAATGAAGTTCAATTAAATTATACATTTTTCATTGATTTTTTCTTGGTTAAGCGACTAATAATAATAAAGAATTGTTTTCAATTACGATATTACATCCTTGCATCTCTAGTATATCATAATTAGTTATTTAAACATTATTTCTGTATTTAAACTGTATAGATTGGAGTGTTCTACCGTTCAAATTAATATTATAGTTTCTTAGTGTCAGCATGTACATTATTATGTGTTGGTATTTTTATTATGAATGATTTGGAAATTATAAATACAACGCCATATTACTGAATTATCGAAGTCATCAACCTATTCCTTATTTTTGTAAAGCTTAGTCGTTTCGAAGACATAATAGGATCCGACAATACTTTTATTGTAAATTCATGTACTTACAATAATTGTTTGTACTGTTATTTTCGCCAATCCTGTTGTCTTGGAATCTTAATCCAATAACGGGGCGATATAAAATAAAATATTTTATTATTCTTAATTGTTATTTTAAAAATAATTCTGTCAGGAAAGAACAATCCATCCTTTCTGCCTATCCCTTATGGAAACGGAGCGGTGGTTAGTAAGTTTCGTTAATTATAAAATAAGAGTAAATTAAAAATTACTATACATTTAATAATGCCTTAAAAGTGCGAATCATGTCATTCCCATAAAATATAGTGAAACTTCTAGGAAAGTGGCGTTTTCATTCGTATTAATTACTATTTAGTAATTTAAATAATTCATTTAGATATTTGCAAACATTTAAAATAATCTCCTTTGCTTGACCTGAAAGTGGCTTTCCTTTTCTTAATTTCGACATCGTAAATTTGCGATTAATCAATAATAAAAATAATATTTTAAAAACACTCCTGCAAAACGAGTTATTTTCGAATCACCGAGTAGGTGTATGAGAAATCAAAGACTTGCGCGACGTGTGCTTTGCTCCACCAATCAAATCACATCCCCACACTAACACATTTACAAGCGTCTTTCGGTTTTGTGAATGAACTCTACTAGATTAACAGTGGATAAATATAAATTAATGTATAAATAGTTTCGATTTTTACATTTTAATTTTTTTTATTTCATAGATTATTTTATATATTATTTATATACCCCCGTTTTTTTACTCTATTATAATGATATAGATTTTTTTTAAAACGTATTTTTATATATGGCAGCCCCAATTCAATATTGGTAGGAATTATACCAGAGCCGTCTCGAAAATCATATTACGAGTATAATGTCGATGTCGAGACGACGATCGTAAGTGGTGATTTTTTATGAAGAAATTAATATTATCTACGTCTTCTATTTCATCCACGCCGCTAAAATCTAGCTGCCTTCTGTCGTCCAGTATAAAATGAATGTGTATAGTATGTGAATGAGACAAGAAACAGTGTCGGAAAAGTCAAGCGCAAAAATATCGAAAACTCAAACCCGAATCAGAAAAAAGTTTTCAATTAGCTTTAAAATTATTAACAAAAAATGTAATGTTATCTACAATTTCATAATTATTTTATATGCATGAATACAATAAACAAAAAATATTTTAATAAAAAAAAATCTTTCATAAGAATTTCGGTCTCGCTTTATTTTTTGCGAATTTCAGAGGAAAAATTCGTTTTATGTCGTATGTGATCTTCGTCGTATCCGTGGCAAGTTAGTCTTACATGTCTTCAGAATTGTCCTTATAACCGTTTTATACAGGCAAAATCACCCTGTATAAAACAATCATCCGAACAGTAGTGACCTATGGGTGTGAGGCGTGGACAATGACAGCGAAATCTGCAGAGCGACTGGATACTTTTGAGAGAAGGGTGCTGCGCAGAATTCTGGGGCCTGTGAATGACGGTGAAGGCTGGAGAGTGCGGCATAATGACGAGCTGTACAATATTTACAAAGCTCCCAGTCTCTCCACACAGGTCAGACTGAATAGACTGAGATGGGCCGGTCACGTGCAGAGGATGCCGTCATCGCGAACCCCAAAAAGATTGCTGGAGTGGCACCCAGGTGGTAGAAGACCAATTGGACGACCAAGGCTGCGATGGGAGGATGAAGTTGGGAGAGATGGAACAAGATTGTTAAGAGTGTCAGATTGGAGGGTCGAAGCGGAGGACAGGAGGAGTTGGAGGCGAAGAATACTGGAGGCTAAGGCTCGATATGGGCTGTAGGGCCATCGATGAAGAAGAAAGAACCGTGAGTATTGTATCTCCTATTTCGTACCTGCTGTACCATTATAATGCCGTATCATTTTTGAAGAAAGAGCCAGCAACAAGTGCTACAAAAAATATTTGTGCTACATTGGGGGGTGTTTTATTAGGTGTACAAATAAGTTTCCGTCGTTTTTTTTTTAATCAATATTCGGCTTCAATTTAGTTAAACCATCTCGTGGACCCCCATTTACATCTCATGCACCCATCATTTCTTTCCTATTGTCATTCCTTGCAAGTCGAAATCGACCCCTGGGGGTCGATATAGAACACTTTGGGAACCACTGATCTAGATGTATCAATGTAAATTTAATTCCTCTAGCAATTTATTCTTTATCATATTTTTTATTATTTGTAAGATTTTGACATATTGCACCATAGAAAAAGTATACAAGATTAACATTCCAACTTGATTCTAACCACAGTGCATATCTCTTGACTTTATTTTTGTCCGTACTTTTTCGTTCTAAGTAAATTTCTGATAATATTTACAATTCCTTGAACACAGATGTATTTTATTCTGGCAAGTTATTAATAGTTTTCCTTGGTTCATATTTAGAAATGGTTTTAGATGAGTTCCGGTAGTTTAGTTAACAGTTTTAAGGATGGAAGACGATTCAGTGATCGGAGATTGGATCAGGCAGAAAGTTCTCGGGAGTGGAAGTTTCGGGACTGTCAGTTGGTGGCGGAATCTAAAAACAGACGAAAACTTTGCGATTAAAATATGCAAATGGGGCCAAGACGCGCAGCTTACTCCCAAACACAAGGAGAGGTGGACCAAAGAAGTAGAAATGATGAATATCATTCAAAACGATAATATAGTCGGCACAAAAACCTTGCCCAAGGATTTGGAATTAGGACTGGAACCCAGCAATATCTCTAAACTGCCGATGCTGTGCATGGAGTATTGCGGCGAGGGAGACCTGAGGCAGATGCTCAACAAACCCGAGAACGGCAATGGCCTACCAGAAGTAGAAGTTCGAAGTATATTGAGCGACATGAAGAATGCACTGAGCTATCTACACCAGCTTAAAATTACTCACCGTGACCTCAAACCTGAAAACATTGTGCTGAAAGCTTTGAATGGAGACTACAAGTCAGACAGCTCCCCGCGTAACTTCATGTACAAGCTCATTGATCTCGGCTACGCCAAGGAGATCGACTCCGCCTCCGTGTGCGCCAGCTTCGTGGGCACCCTCCAGTACCTGGCGCCCGAGCTGCTCTACAGCAAGTCCTACAGCAACACGGTGGACTACTGGTCCTTCGGGCTCGTGGCCTTCGAGGTCATCTGCGGCGTGCGCCCCTTCCTGCCCAACATGGCCCCCGTGCAATGGATGAAACTTGTCAAACTCAAAACTAATCAAGATATTTGCATTTACGAAAATATGCAAGAAGAGGTACAATACTCTACAACCATGTTTGAAGAAAACAATATTTCTAGCTGCTTTAAGGGGCTCATGGAAAATTGGCTTCGCATAGCCTTGGACTGGGACCCCAAGCGGCGGGGCCACTGCCCCGAGGAGCGCTCTGTGAAGTTTACTCTCCCCCCGGACTCCGACTCGCCTCCCCCTCCTAGAGACTCCTCTCTGGTTGTGTTCTCGCTGCTCGACAGTATTTTATCCAAAAAGGTCCTGACCCTCTTCTCTGTAAACACATACGAGTGCCTGAGCTACGAGATAGAGGATAGCACTCTGCTGAGCACCGTGCAGCGCTGGGTGGAGCGCGACACCAAGCTGCCTGCGGCCAACCAACTCATCATTCCGTACTCCAAAAGTGAATTGAAAATTGACGATTTTGCACGTGAGTACTGGAACCCGGCACATCCAATCATGTTGTTCATTTACCAAAATGCTGCAATAATAAAAAGGGAATTCCTTCCAAATATTCCTCGTAAGTTGCGTCTGTGTATGGAGCATCCCAAACTCAAATGTAAATACCCGCACCTCTTGGATATATTCTCATCCACCCTTCATCTGGTGAGCATGCAGAAGCGGCTCTACGAGACACTGCTGGTGTCCTGCAACTTGGTGGTTGGTCACCTCAAGCAGGAGATTCGCAAGTTGTGTCTGAATCACAATGAATCCGATAAAAGCTTGTGCAAGTTAATGGAAAAATCCAATTTACTCTCCTCAATTCTCAATCTCAATAACGAACGTTTAGTCAAAAATGGCTTCACAGATCGTTTATCGGATTACATATCGAAATATCAATCCTGGTCTAGTAAAGCTCAAGCAGTGTTGGACAACATTAGTAAACTGCGCGAAGCGTGGAATCAGCTCTCCAACCGGCTGCAATCAGTCACGCGCCGCTGTAACGAAGTCCACGATAAAGACCTGTTTTCGAAGATGAATAACGCGGAATTCAAAGATCTACAGATTGCTGCCTACCAATTGGTGGTGCAAACCAAAAGAATTCCTAGAGAAGGTCGGGGAACTTTGTCCCCATATTCTGACGCAGTCAAAATAATTTACAAGTGTTTGAAAATAAGAGATAAATTATTGGCTAACCCCGAGACACAGAAGATGTCCCAACAAATAGTGGACATCCACGTGGAAACCACCAAGATGGGTGCGCCCATCCTAGCCGCTGGACAGAGTGCTGAGGAAATATCCGCTCTCATCACAACTCTCATATTAGAAAAAGAGGATATTGCAATAGCCTGCATGGGCTCTTGTGTTTCCAATAATTATAAAAATGAGCTCCCTAAAACTATTCTAGGGCTAGAAGAGAACTACCAACCCTCTTCAGTTCCCAACTTTAAGATCGGGGCGAAGGTCAGCTGCGGCGCTCCGCTCGCCGCGCCCCTCCACACTCGCGGCCAGGACATGGAGGAAGTCAAGTCCCTCATCAATGACACCAAAAGTCTGCACGTGACTTCTAAAACCGTTTTACAGAAATCATATGAGAATCATAGAAGTATTTTGCAAGAGATTGACTTTGGATTCCTAAATGATAATTGAAGTTTTAAATTAAACAAACTATCAGATGTCTCAAGCTTGTCTCATGGTACATGCCAAAAAAATTATCAAAAAATATAAATGTAACATTTCTATGCAACTAAAATATATAATTAATTTGCATGGAATTGCTTCATCCATGCACTCTATATTGGTTCGGACATATGGAGAGCATGGATGAAGAAATGATGGTTAGGACAGTTTACGTTCATGATAGAATGGAGTATGGAGTTGAGGAAGACCGAGAAAATATGGCATGACCAAATCAATCTAATTTTAAAGGTCAGCCATGTTAGAAGTTGGATAAATCGACATGCGTGTATGACTCGCTGTATGAATAGGGGGCAAATGTTATATGAGCTTGTAATGTTAAATACATTTGTATCTTAGATATTGTCTTCCACTGCAAGAAGATGTCCGATGATATAGTGATTTTAGAACTTCAAGGCCAATGGGAGAGAAAGGCCTAAAATTTGCTCAGTTCTCTTTTTAATTCTTGATCACGTATTTGCCATGAAAGTATAAACTATAGTCACACCGACATTGGTGCTAATGACAAATGCCTTACGAGCCAATTGTATGTTGGTTCAAACTTGACTTGTGACCTGTACTTAATAGGAGTTAAGAAGAGTTATGTGCGATGTGCCTTAATCTCGGTTCTTCCAAGTTTTGAACTAATTAAGACTGTACTCATTCAAATATCTCTTGTCCAAGGCCACGCACCCTGGACACACACCCCGCACGCCAATTCCACAAGGATCAAATGTATTTCACTGAAAAATAAACGTTTGGTAAGGGGCGAACTAAGCATCGAACACAGATTTTATAGAAATGTTTATCCAAAGAACAACATTGAGATGTAAAGGAAAATTTGTAAGGTGGTTTTAAAGATGGAATGCTCAAACCCTAATCCAGGAGATGGGAGGGTCCTTTTTAACAATGGGGGACTAAACAATTTAAATTGCCATACCGACATTTAATATTGGTATATTTTTAATTATTCAAATACGTAATATATAAGAAATATTTTTTGTATTATAATAAATTATGTTTTTTTTAGTCAGAAAGGTCTGTGATGAATATTTACTATAATTAATATAAATGAAAACACCTGTTTTCTATAAATTTTATTATATATTGTGGGACTGACATGTTTCGCCTTGCTAAGGCATTATCAAACGTATTTACCATGCCAGAATATAGAATTGTGTAAACACATTTTAACTTGTAATATACGATAGTACGTACTGGATTGATAGGGTTAATAGAGTTTCTGTAACTACTTCAAGAACATCAGTAAGAACGCGGTGGCATTGCAGGCCAAACCAATCGGTACACTAATTGTTGCATTTTTTTTTCTTATTTTATTATTTCAGTATGCGTGTGTGAAGTGTTGTTTGAATTTGATTATTATATGAGTAAATATTTCAATTCGTTTTTAATGTAGTTACATACACGTACATTCATGGACATTTCATTCAAATTTGACAAAAATGCACCTCTTCGTAGTATCTTCATGTATCTTCAGTAATCTGCGAGCTACAGTAAAACATAAAATGAGGTCTTTTTTCAAATCATATATATACCTAACATCAGAGGTGATATCTTGCGGAAGGAGGGATATTCACTCAACTTCATAACTCAGATGTCCAGTGATCTAGGTCTATTTGTCCCTGATTATTATCTTCGTCAAAGACAACGTAGATTATTTTATTTGCCTCGCTGCAGAGACAACCTGCCTATGGTTATGCTTGTTGGTAGGGCAATCTCTTTGCTTAATCAGGTCGCCTGGGTAGTCGACATATTTAGTGATAGTGGGAGTTGCCTCAGGGATGCACTATCTCTTTTGGGATTTATTATTAGTTATTTTGTTTCCTTTGTAGAAATATGTTTTTGAGTTGCATCATAAATGTATGGCATTATGCCTGGCTGTAGCAATTTGAACCCTGCACGAGTATGTATGTAATTCCATGTTTTTACTAAATAAACTAATAAATATTATTTAATGACTTTTTTTTACTAACCACTTGGCAGGTATACGCGCTCTTGAGTGGCATCTGGATGAGTTCTCGAAATATCCCCATATAAATGGTTTATGAGATGCCCATCTCTTCGAAGCTGCAGAGAATTCGTCCCGAGCATTCCCAAAATAAATGCCGTGGGACAGTACCACACAAATCCATGTATTTGGGGGAATTATAGGGAAGTGCTCAAACTATTATATTTATAAGACAAATTTTATATAAAATTCCAAGATAATAAAACAACAGAATATGTTAAAAAACTTATAATTTATTTTCGGTTCCTTTGTTACTAACTTCATATGCAATAAAAATATTATAACCTAGAGCAGCGCCAGCAGACTGTCAGAAGCGATCGGAGTTTTGGAAATTTAAAGCAATATATTCTCACAGTTCAACTGTCTAGAAAGTACGGAAAAAGAAACAAACACATTCCACAATTTGGTGAAAATTTGATTTTGTATAAATATGTACAAATACACGAGTAGTTAATGATTAGTTATAAAACAAATAATATTAGGTACTTGATTAAATCTTGGCCATTTCTCTCTAATTATGTATGGACGGGTTGAGCCACACGGGGCCTGCAATGTCGTGCTGCAGTATCTACAGATTTGGCCCATTCTGGTCGGTTTTGTGATGGTTTCAGCAGCTCATAGAAGACCACCCCCTTTTGATGCCATTGATGAACCGGGTGAACTTTTCGGTACCCATCCTTTTATACGCTTAGAGTTATCGTGGTGAATTCATTTTTCATCCCCTGCGATGATATGATGCATAAAAACCCTTTCTTTGTTGTCTTTGAAGCCCCATCTCACACTAGGCACCTTTCAACATCCCTTACTTTCAACTCGCACGGCAGCCAATTGCCAGTCGCATGTAGGCGTTTATGAGCACCCAATCCTCATCGAGTAATGCCTTCAATTCAGATAACGTAGCGCCATCTCATAGAAAACGGGCGAGACTTGTTCAAGTACCCAAAATTATTCCCGTTGTCTAAGAAATAAAATAAATAAATATACCAAATACAAAACAAAAAACTTGTCAATTTTACACAATTTGTTTCAAAACTGTTTAAAACACAAATAAAAAAAATAACAATACAAATCAATTTTATATAAAATAATCACATGGTTCGCGATTCAAGGAAACTAAACTACGGCCAGTCCTTCCTACACCAGCAGGTTATTATAACCAGTCTAATTCCAACCGACCACACCATTATACACACTCGACATCAAATTTCTCTTGGGGCCCGTGTCCAATGTGTTACAACATTTAAAAAAATCATGTTTATTAAAAATTTAAAGGGATTTCAAAAACCTGATACGATACTAATTAAAAAAATTAAAAACCAGAAAGGCTTATAAAAAAAAATATTATAAAAACCGATACTATAATGATAATGCTTTGAAAATAATCCTTTGTCGGAACTTCCCACAATGCGCACAGTATTTATATTACAACACATGTCAGAAGACTTCTGACAGTCTGTTGACACAAAATGCAGATAATGTACAATAGTCAAATACTGTCTTCCATAAAATAGAAAACAAGGTGCGGTGTCCCGCAGTCTACGGCCAAAGCAAGGTCCGAGGTTCCACAGAACCTGTTGATACTCAATCACGCTTGCTACTAAAGTCATGTTGTTGATAGATGACCAAGTAATGAGTTAGTGATGTGTAAGAAATAACTAGAACGTCATGTATTATAAAATGGCACGCCGACTGCGGAGCACTGCACGAGCCTGCGCTGGCTAAAGGGCTGGGTGCTTGCTGGGGAAGGATGCATCCACGATGTAGATCTGCACCTCGGGGGTCGTGGCCTCATCCCCCCCCACCTCCTTGGGCTCATTCTTGGTCTCCACGCCGGCATAGCCGGCCTCCAGCAGCAGTTCGGCCTTGTCCAGGTGCTTGCTGAAAGGCAGCAAGCCCTTGCCCGGGGAGGAGGGCTCGCTCGTGCCCAGCAGCTCCCCGTCCTTGCCGTAGTGCACCGGGTAGTGGTTCTTCAACTCACTCAGCAACCGGAAGCTCTCGAGGCACACTGTGCATCTGCCACAACAAACTTCATTATTACCCAACAGTGTCGTATATAGAAGGAGCTTCAGAATAACACAACACATTTGTATTTCTCCTGCAACAACTCCCTGCAAAGCTTGACCCAATTGAATAACAGATTTATTTATTTAACAGTCAATTGGTTTCACCTGTAAAGTGCTCAGATTCCATGATTAATATTGATTTTATTTTTATTTTCAATGTCATCAATATTTCAAAAATATCAATGTTGTTAATTGACATTTCTTGGTAGAAGATCATTATAAATAATGAAAATAAAAATTATAAAAGACCAAAAGTTGACAGCGAGCTGCCGAAACTAGTCAAAGCTAAAATCAAGTGGAATAAAAAAAAACATTGTAAACTAATTTTATATAAGAAATACTATTTTCATGAATATTCCATTTAATATAATGAAATAAGCTTTAAAATGTTGTAATGTCAGCATTTAATAAAAGTATTTGGTTAAACCATCTCCCGTAGTAATAGTATGTAATGGTGAGTGAACGCACTTGTAAATGTTATCCCCGATGTGCGAGCGCGTGTGCTTGACGAGGTCGTTGCTCTGGGTGAAGGCGCGCTCGCAGTACGTGCACTTGTACGGCTTCTCGCCCGTGTGGATGCGGTAGTGCCTCTTCAGGTGGTCCTTACACGAGAACCTGCGAGGAAGCAAGTATACATCAAAACCTAATTAAGAAATAACACTAAAGCACTAACTAACTCACCATCACACCGCCATGAACGCATGCCCATTTCTTGATCATGTCATTCCATTCACAATGTTAACATATAATTTCTGTACCATTATTTCCATGTGTCCGAACCATCTCAATGAACCATTCATTATTTTGTTCATAATGCATTCACTTCTTATATTTGAATTTGGCACACTATCAGATACAGATTTACCACACATATGTTAAAGATATCTCATTTCTATTGCATTTATTCTACTTTCATCCTTCTTTAGCCAGTTCCGTGCTTCACTTCCAATCTTAGCTTTTTTGGATAAACTTTGGTTTGCGATGACAATTTTAAGTGCATCGTTCACTTCGTTACCTGCCCCAACCCATTTTTCAATATCCCTCTCCACTCGCCCTGTGATTTAGACTATTGACTTAGATAATGGATGTTAAACTTTCATCCATTTTGTAAAAAGATTTAATTTTTTTGTAATGAGTGTCCCATACGGATCACGGCCAATTATTACACACACGCATTTGCGTAACTGCCGAGCTACAAAGTGTTGGATTCTCAGACTGTGTCTGAACACATCTTTGATCTTTATTGTGTGTTAGGTGACTCATATATCGTTATTAGTTATCAATGGCGCGATGTTTTGGTTTCATTTATAAACAACATTTTAAAGGTAATATTTGTTTTCTTAAACTCACCATGAAAGAAAAAAAAAATTATTTTTATAATATAAAAAATGTATAACATTTAACTACCAAATACACTTTATTTGATTTTTTTATGTATTTTGTGTGAAGAGCAATTTAATTGTTTACAAGTGCGTTACGATGTTTAAAATTCTCGCCGGCCAGAGGGAGCAAATTGTGAAAATCTTAGCCGGCCTTTAAGGACTATTGTTGACGTGTGCGATGGTGCATTGTCGTGGAGGAAAATCAACTTGTCATGTGTTTGCTGATAATCCGGCCTTTATTCACCCAGAGCATGGTACAATTTGGTGGTATTAACAGTTTTGCCATAGACGATACCCTGCTGATCCGAACAAACGCACAACATCGAAGCGATTTGCTCTTGGGGAAGATGTTGATGGTTGACACTGTCAAAACAAAATATATCCACTTTTCATCGCCAGTCACAATCCGATGCAGGAACGTTTTTCTTTTTTGTCGCACCATCTGCCTATCGTTCAACTCATGAGGCACCCATTTTCCGATATTTTGAACCTTTCCCATGGCACGTAGGCGCATGAAAATAGTTGGTCAGTTAGTTAGTAATTTTAGGTTTTTTTAATAATCACTCCCACTTTAACTAATTAACTAAAAACCCTACATATTTCTCTCCAACAAGCACGGGAGACATAATTAGATGCGGCATAATTAGGCTCTGTGCTCACCTCATGCTGCAGACGTCACACTCGTGTGGCTTCACCCCGAGATGGATGAGCTTGTGTTTCTTGAGAGAGTTAGGCTTCGTGAAGGCATGCCCGCACACGTCACACACGTACGGATGTGCCCCTGAGTGTGTGCCCACGTGACACGTCATCTGACCTGCAACCGCAAGTGACAATTTGTTTACAACATATAACTCAGACCCATTTCTTCAGACTTATCAGTATTGTATCTTCGGCAATGCCAGCAGACTGTTTTATCTCCCAACATGCAGAACCAACCTCCCTCTGGTGATGCCGGTGGGGAGAGCAATCAAACTGCTAAACATGATCGCTTTGGAGATCGACATCTTTCATATTAGTGAAAGTACATTTAGAAGCCAAATACTGTTGACATTAGAGGGTATCTTGTATTTTTTAAAGTCAAACCATCTCTCATGCATTTCTGATATTATATTTTACTTCTTCTCAATAGATGCCTTCAACTTAAATTTTTGTTTGTAATTAATATATTTAAGAAATAAACTGCTTTGATTTGTTAATATAATAGTAACATAGTAAAAACACGCAATCCATTGCAGTACCTAGCCATAAATTGGAGAGGCTTTTTAACAATAGGAAATGTAAATAAAGTATAGACTAAAATACACTTTTTCTAAATCAATCTGTACCACAATCATAGAATGCATATCCAAAACAGAGGGTTATTAGGGTGTGCGTACCTTTTGTGGAAAATCTTTTGGGGCAGAGGTGGCAGGAGAAGGGTTTGAGGCCGGTGTGGCGCATCATGTGCTGGCGCAGGTTGGAGCCGTTGTTGAAGCCTTTCCCGCACTGCGAGCACAGGTAGGGCGTCTCTCCCGTGTGCGTGCGCATGTGGTCCTTCAGGTTGCAGAGTTGCGAGAATGCTGCACACGCAACAAACACATTACTACTGTTGTTTGGACCTATCGCACCCTTAGTAAGCGATGGATCGTTAACAATTATTATGAAACAGCCTGAGCATATTGACGACCTTTGTGGCCGAATGGCAAGTGCTTTGACTGTCATCATGGCAGTGTGATTGTCACACTTTCTTTGGTCTAGTCCAGAATTCACGTGACAATAAAATGGTAAAGTGATAGGTTAGCTACCTACCACATGTCATGAGAATACATCAATCTGGCTCACGCTGTATTGATGTAAAGGCAATTCAACAAAATAATAACAATATTGATGAATATTTACATAAAGCCTATTTGACCATGAAATATTTTATTATCAAAAAATAATAAAAAACATCTCAATAATCATCTAGAAGTTACATAAACTATAGGGTGGAAATGAAGATTAGAAGGAAATAAGAACCTTTGCTACAGAAGGGACACACGTTGGGCTTCACGCCATTGTGCTTGTTGATGTGGTCGAGAAGCTGGTCCTGGCGAGAGTAGCGCTTCTCGCAGATGTTGCACTTGTGGGGCTTGTCTTCCGAATGCAGCTTCATATGGCGGTTCAGAGGATTCTTGGAGGAGAATTTCTTGTCGCACACGGAGCACGAGAAACTCTTCTGCCGCTCCTTCTGCTTATGAATGCGCATGTGACTGGACAAGGAGTGGCGGGTATTGAACACGGCCCCGCAATCCTCGCAAGCGAAGGAACCGGCCTCCAGGACAGGTGCGTCCGCGGCCTCCAGCACGGTGGTGTGGACCACTCGGTGCCGCAGTAGCAGCCCCTCGCGCTTGAAGCGCTGGTGACACTGCTCGCACTCGAAGGGCTTGCTCTCCGCATCGTGGATGGCCATGTGGCGCGTGAGCCCCGACACCTTTAGGAAGTCCTTCTTGCACACGGCGCACGACACCTCCTTCTTCACCTTGACGTGCATCTTCACGTGCCGCTCCAGCCGCGACAGCTTGTAGAACACCTTCCCGCAGGTGTTGCAACTGTGGCTCGCGCCAGCGCTGCGCGTCTTTTTAACTCTTCGCCTCTTTTTAGATTCCGCCTCGGACGAATAGGGCTCCTCTGCATAGGTCTCATCGGCATACGGCTCATCCACATCGTTATCATCAGCAGCGGCGTCTTCCTCATTGTCATTTCCATCGTCACCTTCCTCTTTCACATTATAAGGAATATCCAGGGAAATTTCTGGTTCCACTTTAATTTTCAATTTACTATCTTGGTTTTTAACCAACTCGCGAAGGATGGCGTCGTTGGTCTCAGACTGAGTGCGAAAGGCGTATGCAGAAGTGAGACTCTCGATGCAGCCCGCGCACAGCTTCTGCGGCATCCCGTCCTCCTTCACCACCTGCCAACAAAACATTCCAATAGAGTCCTGTAGGCAGACCCAGCTATTATTAGAGAGTATTACAGCTCTCCTGGTGACTCACCTGCACCGGGGTGCATATCATGTAAATATCTGCCAGGGTGAGGATGGCCTTCGACGGGAGGGAGTCGTCCATGTTGTCAAACAGGTCCACCAGCACAGGATCCTCCTTCATGCACGACCGGCAAATAAGATCGACTTCACGCTTAGAATAATTTAAATGAACGGATTCAATATCCATTTTATACAGATGTTAAGAAATGCATATATTTTTAAGGCACGAACGCTGTATAAAAAAAAATCTTAGTCTCGAACTTTCATCTTTCATATTTGGATTATATGAGCTTGTTTATATCGCAACTAGCTCCAAACAATTTATTAAACTCATCCATTGTTTTAAAAGTTCAAAAACTAATATTGTTAATACATTTGTTAACTCTAAGAATAATAAATACAATATTTTGTATCTGTTATATTAAGCAAAATAACACAACCCCACACTACAGCATAATATTACCAACGCAAAAATGACATTTGTAACGCCATTTGGTTTCGGGGTTGTCATCCAATTAAATTACGTCCAATCTACGCAATCTGAACGTTAGAGGGGTAATAAGATAAATTACAAGCATAAAGTGATATTGATATGTGTAGATACCCACACGTTCGTTTTATAAAGTAAATAATTGTGAAATGTAATAAATATATGCTCCCTATAATGTTCAAGATAGATGGAATCAGAAGGAAACCTTTGGAACGAAAGCCAATAGCAAGCTTTAAACGCATCATAACACAAAATAATGTGCAGCATCTCAGCCTCAGTCTGCGCTGACATCAATCAATTAATCACACAGCAGGCCACGTGCCTCAGAATAAATAAATTGGAACGAAAAACGAGATTTCTGCAGATAAAGAAGACGCCTATCGTTACAACATTACAAAGGGTTCACTAGAATCCCCACAATGCTTCCCAATAAGGTAAAACACGTCATGGCACCAACATCGAAAGAAAGAAAGGTATGAACCTGGGGGCAATAAAACGCGTTTCGGCTTCACGTAATTCTTGCAAACCATCATTCTCACGAATACGACCAGCACCATTCTTAACTTGACGCGAGGATCTCAACCTCAAATCAATTTAGTTCAAATTTGCTTCTACTTAAATATCTCCCCTTTCATTAAAGTGTGTTAAAGTATATTTCATTCATTGCAAATCACAATTCACACACAATGGAACCAAGCACCTCCGCTTCCCCCTTGAAAATGGGACGGAGACGACTAAGATCGGCCTAGCTGGAAAAGGCCACTTCTGCCATTGAAAATAGCAGAATTAAAGTGGCCATAGAACAAGAAATTTTCGAATTCCTTAAAAGTATCCAAGACGAGAGTACCGCCATGGCGGAACTATTACTTACTAACACAGCGGAGCACTCTTCGAAATTGCTCAAGCTCCAGCTGACCCATGCTGTGCAACTATATGAAACTCTTCTCACCGGAACGTCTTCCGGGCAATGTCTGACGGAGCCAGGAAATGTTTTTGCAGGTACCCCAAAGAAGGCTGCCGAGGCTAAAGCTGCCATTACAGAGATGGCCAAAATTGCTGTGATCGACAGTACCGTCGCACACTGGATCCATTTGGCAAAAACAGGGACTTAGGGGTCGAACTCCGAATATTGCCCTGATTTTTTTAAATTAGGTCCTTTGTGTGATTCCAAACCACTTTTAAATTTGAACTTTTCTTGATATAACTGCTAATTTCCAAGAAAAAAAATGTTATTGTTGTTTTTGTATGAAGCAAAACTGATTTTTTCAATTATTTCGGAATCAGGTGGATACGTCAAAACCAAACTTAGTAGGGATTATAGAGGACATAATCCTCTACATTACTTGTTCCAACATCTACTTCATATCTCTGCCCGTTTAAAAGCAGCAGACATTATAAATATTAATTAATTATTATGAGTATAAAGTGGTTTCGGATTTTTTGTTAGATGCATAAATGATCATCGCGTTCCTTTACAAAAGAATGGAGTGATTTTAGCATATTTATGCATCTAACAAAAAATCCGAAACCACTTTATACTCGTAACAATTAATTAAAATTTATAATGTCTGCTGCTTTTGAACGGGCAGAGATGTCGTAACAAGTAATGTAGAAAATTATGCCCTCTATAATCCTTACTAAGTTTGGTTTTGACGTATCCACCTGATTCCGAAATAATTGAAAAAATCAGTTTCGCTCCATACAAAAAAAAAACAACATTTTTTTTCTTGGAAATTAGCAGTTATATCAAAAAAAGTTAAAAATCAAAAGTGGTTTGAAATCACACAAAAGACCTAATTTTAAAAAATCAGGAAAAAATTCGAAGTTCGACCCCTAAGTCCCTGTTTTTACCAAATGGATCCAGTGTGCGTCGCCGGATCGAGCTACGCTGCCATCGTGGCCATCTCCCCGACGTCCGGCTAGTGCTGTCACCGCCCGAAACTCCACATGTGGAAAGTCTCCATCTGAGACCTCCCGCAACACGAAGCCCAAACCACGACACGTAGTTTTGTCGTGCAGGGCAAAACTCTGATGGAGAGCGAGGCCGTAGAAAAGGCCGTCAAAAGCGGCGTTAAAATGGCCGCGCTCGGCATCGGGGTCAAAGGGCTAAGGAAGGCCAAAAATAAAATCGTAATGGAGTGTGACACTGCAGAGCAAGAAAAAATTCTAGTGGAAACAACAGGTTTAAGGTCGAAGTGCCTTCTACTTCTTTGTGTTCCTCTCCAATCGGAGGTTAAACAACATCATAGCTCTAAACAGGAATGTTGTGCCACAACTGACCATTCTCTAAGGCAGAGGTTCCCAAATTTGTTTGTGCCGTGAGCCCGTTGCCGATTTTTTCTATTTTGTGTAGATCCCCTGCTTTCCTAATTGATTTTTCGAATTGATTGCTAAACAAAATTGGTCGCTGCCCAATTCGAAGTCGCTGTCGAGCTAAAAAATAAGATCGCCAACGATTTCGTATTGCGTTTCAATATTCGGCTTCAATTTAGTTGAACCATCTCGTGGACCCCCATTTACATCTCATGGACCCCCAATGTTTTTTGCAACTGTCGTAGACCCCTTGCAAGTTGTCGTGGACCCCTGGAGTCTATACAGAACACTTTGGGAATCACTGCTCTAAGGTTTTCGCGAATTTACACTTCGATACGCGGCGTTGCGACACATTGGTGTATAGTTTTATTGTATTAGTGATTTATTTTGTACAAATAATTTATTTGAGTTTATAGTATTTATTTAACTAACTAACTAACTAACCATCACGCCGTCTCCCCGAAGGGATAGGCAGAAAGAATGGACTGCGGCACCTTTCTTTCCTGACATATTTCTCTCGCTTCCTCAACATTCATACATCGTGTCATGCACGCGCGTCGATTTCTCTGACTCCTCACATGGCCGACATTCAATATTTGATTTATTTGATCGTGCCACGTTTTCCTCGGTCTTCCTCTATTTCTGGTTCCATTTACATCATTTATTTTATATTTATAGTATTTATTTTATACAAATAATTTATGTTAATCAATACATAACATAAATAATTTAATAATGTATAACGGATAAATATCGAATCCTTAAACTGTATTTAATAAAACTGTATATAGATATATAAAAGTTATAAGAAGTAATGTGTATTGGCTACACAGCATAGGTAAGGAAAGGTTATTAATTATATTAGTGTGCTCCCAAATTTATTTATTAGTATCTATGGTAAATTTTCTTTTATCTGTGTTTCTGTCGTACTCTTGTCTGTGGTAATGTTGTTGTCATTCCAATTCGTATTTTCCAAACTTTATAAATTATATATTATTCATATTTAGACATAGTTATTAACGAAATGGAAGCTTCTTCCCTCGGGCAGCCAGACCCCTCGACTTTTTGCAGGACATGTATGGTTACTGATCTGTATTCATCCAATTGTTTTACAAACTTCATTACGACTCCTATTATTGCCGAAATGTTGACTTCCTGCACTTCGGTTAAGGTAACCTATATTTTTTGATTATTTTATTGAGAAACTATTATATTATTTACATGTCCGCTATATTATTTCCTGCATTTTAGGTCCAGGCTGACGACAGTCTACCTAAACAATTGTGCGATTCCTGCCTAGCAAGCCTCACCACCGCATTTGAATTCAAGCAAAAATGCGAAAGATCCGACGAAGAATTGCGCAAACTTTTCAAATATTACATTTTAAAAACAGAACCTCAAATTTTAATAAAACAGGAACCGACAGAAATAAAAATGGAGCTCGACTTTCGGGACGACGACGAGGACGATGACTTTCAGGCTTCGGACTACGAGCCCCTCGGCAAGAAGGAAACCACCTTCAAAGTCAAAAGGAAAAAGAAAAGGCTCTCTGACAAAAGGAAACACACCTGCCAAATATGCCTCAAAATATTTCTCAAAGCCAGCAAGTTGGAGCGGCACCTCAAGAGCCACGCCAAGGAGAGCAGCAAGGACCACCCGTGCGCCGTGTGCCAGCGGGTGTTCGACCGAGCCTCCAAGCTGGACCGCCACATCAAAATACACAACCCCGATCTTAAGCCCTTTGAATGCACCCACTGCGGCAGGCGCTTCAAGCGAGAGAGCCTCCTGCTCTCCCACCTCATCACGCACCCCGCAGCCGTCAACGGCCAGCTGGAGGGCTGCGAGCCTCCTCCGGGGCCCGAGGAACAGGCCGCCTGCCCCGAGAGGCACGACTGTGGCCAGTGCGAGATGACCTTCGACACCACGCACTCCCTCTCCGCGCACATGAGGAAACATCGCGCCAAGAATAGGATACTCTCCTGCCACATTTGCAAGAAGGTAACAACAATTCGAACTTCTTATAATAATAATATAATAATAAATTGGATAATTTATAAAGCGCCATTTTTATGAATTGCTCATAAAAATGTTTCTTATATAAGTCATTGAAATGCAAAGATCAACTTATGTTTGCAATGTACACCTTATGTAACACCATTTACTCCGTGCCTTACCACTTAACCCTTCATTCAATTTCCCTTCCTGATAACCCCTTTGTATTCCCAAATATACAAATTCATCCACTTGTCCCAGTAATTCAACTTGCATTCATGCATGTTCTATTTATTAAAAATCATGCAGAGTTCGTTCTTTCTATTTCAAAAAAAAAATCAGCTTGACATTCATTTACCATCTCTCACACTTGATAGCAAGGCTATGGCTCCCTGCAAGCGGCAGGCTCCACACTGTTAGTTGTGGTGGTGCAGGAATGTCGCACAATGATCAATGCCATGAAGGAATTGTAGAAATGAGAGGGCGTTTGTGTTGAAGGTATTCAAGAAGTCGAGCCACCTGAAGCGGCATGAGCGCACGCACGAGGACAACCGACCGCACAAGTGCCCGCAGTGCCCCAAGTCCTTCTCTCTGGAGCGCCAGCTCACCGAGCACAGCAACAAACACAAAGGCGTAAAACCGCACCTTTGTCCAGTCTGCAGCAAAGGTATGCAACCACCGTCATACTGCAATGTTCAATCCAATTAATGATCCACGTTTCTTTTGATTTAGTGCTAATTAAGGCTGCATGCCTCAACACGCCGTATTGCACCGCGGACGCATGGCTAGAGTTGTCATTTTTTGTGAATTCAATAAAATTGCAGTGAATTGAAAACTACTCTGTTTTTTTAATGAAACAGAAGATTCATTTACAGAAGTTTTATTTTATTTTATGCAAGACACAGACATGCATCTTTGTCTGAAATTCAAAATGGAACAATCAACAACATTTTTCAGAATACTGATCAATAATATATAATAAATAAATTTATTTTTCTCGACATATTTCGAAGGCTTACCATCATCATCGGGAGAACGATATAAACAACGTAAGTCTTCGAAACATGTCGAGAAAAATAAACTCAAAAGTGGGAAAACAGTGTTTTAATTCATAAAAATTCATCATTATGGAATTCCGCAGTGTTAATGCCTTAAGTTTATCTAAAATTATTAAATAAATAAATTTACAACAACCTTCGTCCTGGGGAATCTATTCTTCAACATCAACACTTCTTCGTCCTTTTGTTTTCTCATTTTGTCTATTATTCCTTTTTTGTTCGTCAAACAAACCATCACGCCGTTTCTCCCCAGAGGTAGGCAGAGAGAATGGACCGCCACACTACTCTATCCTGGCAAACCTCTCTAGCTTCCTCCACATTCATACAATGAGACATACACACACGTCGATTCCTCCGATTTCTAACATGACCAACCTTTAAAATTTGATTAATTTGGTCATGCCATGTTTTCCTCGGTCTGCCTCGACTTCGTACCCCATTTACATCATTAAAGTATACTTTCTTAACAATTCTTTCTCCATCCATGCGTTCCATATGTCCGAACCAACGCAGCGATCCTTTCATAATTTTGTTCATAATACCCTTCTTCCGCTCTACATTCCTTTCTTATAACAGCATTTGAGATTCTTTCGTATATCGTTCTACCACACATACATCTTAGGGACCTCATCTCTACCGCATTTATTCTGCTCTCATCCTTCTTCTGCCAGTTCCATGCTTCGCTTCCATACATTAGGGTTGGGACCAGAACTCCATTGTGAACGGCCGTTTTCGCTTTCATTGATAAATTCTTGTTTCCAATAACTATTTTTAAAGCTCCATATACTTTGTTACCCGCACCAACCCTTCTTTCGACGTCACTATCCGTTCGGCCATCTGCTGTGAACATGCTACCTAAATACACAAATTCCTGTTCCAAGTTTTCTTCATTCACACTTATATTAAAAACTGTCATTTGCTCTTCCCTTTCAAAAACCATCACCTTTGACTTTCCGACATTCATCATTAAATCATTTGACTTGCATACCTCATAAATTGTCGACACCAAGACTTGTAATTCGTCCGCACTATCCGCAACGAGAACGGCATCGTCCGCGTAAAGCAGTTACAGACAGATCACTCATCTTAGCACCACCATGTATACCTTTAAGTTCTTTCATACACTTGTCCATATACAGATTGAACAACCATGGAAACATCACGCAGCCCTGCTTAACACCCTTCGTGATATCAAACCAAGGCGTGATGTCCCCATTTACCCTAACACTGGCAGTGCTCCTTTCGTAGAGAGAAGCAACCGCCCGTATCAGTTTTGTGCTCACTCCATATTCGGACAAGATTGACCACAGTTTATCTCTGTTCACTCGATCATAGGCTTTTTGCAAATCGACAAACGCACAGAAAAGCTTACGGTTTTTGGCCATAAACTTCTCCGCAGTCGTTCGAAGTGCAAAAATCTGATCCATACATCCTCTTCCGGTTATAAAAGCGCCTTGAACATCCCATACTCTTTCAGTCGTCGTCTTTTTTACTCTTTCTATTAAAATTCGGCCATAGAGTTATTGCCTGGTGTTTTCCGCAGTCCATACGAGACCCCTTTCCCTTATATAAAGGCATGATAACAGCCCTCCTCCAGTCGAGCGGCGTATATCCTTCCTCTAAACACTGGTTAAAGAGTCTATATAACCACGCTCCAACAACCGGCCCACCGTTTTTAATAAACTCCAAAGCGACGCAATCATAACCAACAGCTTTTCCATCTTTCATACATTTTACTATTACGTTCAAACTTATTTCTGTCATATCTCTTTCGCTATTCGTGCAGCTCACATTTGTAACGCTCCTTCTCATTGAACTCTCAGTCATTTCACTGCCATACATATCTTTAAGGTATTCTATCCATCTTCCTTGTATACTGTCAAAATCCGTAATCATTCTTCCCTCACAACTCAAAATTGCTTTCGCACAACCACTTTTGGGAGGATTCCGGGCTTTTTTGACTTCCTTCCTGAACTTTTTTATGTTGCTCTGAAAGTGATTCGTTAGCTGTATGTTCCTTAATAATAATAATATGCTAACTTTTATAGTGCCCTTTTTGTGATGTAATCACCTCAAGGGCGCATTAAGACGTGTTTTAAATCTAAAAATCAAAATTTTCTCGATCGGTTAAAATGTATAGTAGAACAAAGTATAAATGTTTAAATTGGGTATGAAATATGAAAAAGATGGGTTTTCAGTTTAGATCTGAAATCTGTCGGATCATTTATGCATCTGAGGTGTGAAGGGAGATTGTTCCAAGCTGATGGACCGGCTACCACGAACGCTCGATCCCCGAAATTTGTACTGGGGTAACCCTACGGCTCAACTAATCTTCCTATTGCCGAGGAGTTGGCCGAGCGAAGTGTGGATTTCCTTGTATTTAGGCGTCCGTTATATCTTTGTATTATGTGTGCAGCGTTCGCGCAGACAAGCACACTGAATGCACACCTGCGCGTCCACACCCGCGAGAAGCCATACCTGTGCGCCACCTGCGGCAAGCGCTTCGACAGCAGCACCAACCTCAACCAGCACCTCAAGCGCCACCGCGGAGAGAAGACCTTCTACTGCACTCTGTGTCCTGGGCGATACGTCAGCAAAGGTGAACCACAGATCTAAAGAGAGTGGAGATCTGATATCTGAATGTCCATACTCGATGTTTGACCAGAGAGCCATGTATGTTTGTTACAGGGGAACTGCAGTCACACATGTCCACGCACACGGGGGCACGGCCCTTCGTGTGCGACACGTGCGGCTCCGCCTTCACCAAGACCAACTCCCTGGCTAAGCACAAGCTCATCCACCTCGGCATCAAGCCGCATGAGTGCGACGTGTGCAGCATGAGGTACCTCACTTGCACTTCTACTCTTCACTCTTCACTCTCCATTCTATCGGCTCCTTCCTGCTGCTAACGTTACTTTTTTTATGGAAAGGTTCAACAGTAAAGACCACCTGAAGAGGCACTACCGCATCCACACGGGTGAGAAGCCGTACAAGTGCGAGTTCTGCGAGCGCGCCTTCACCCAGAGCAACGACCTCGTCAAGCACACGCGCTCTCACCTCGGAGACAAAATGTACCGGTGAGTCCGGCCCCGAGTTACTCTAATATCTGATTTGATAGTAACCTTCAATGATAAAATGTTGTAATTTTGATCTCGTGACATATTTTCAGGTGTAATATCTGTCCAGAAAGCTTCCGATTGAAGACGGAGCTCCGCAAACATGTTTCCATTCACTTTCGGGATGGAAAAGGCCCTTCGGACTCCCCTCCCATCCCGATGCTAGCACCACCGGTTCTGATGCCCCAACCCCTGCCCGCAGACTGTGAGCCCAAGAAGGAGCAGCCCGACCTGGAGGAAATCCCCTATCTGAGGCCCGTGGGGGAGGTGTACGCGGACATCCACTAACACATTCCTTCACTCGCCCGTGCCCTTCTAAATATCATTTCCGTTGCCTGCACGGTGTTCCATGCATGAATTTCAATCCATCTGCCCTGAATATTGCTCAAATATTTTATTAACTTGGAGATTGAGTAGATCTATTTTGATGAATTCTAATTCTAATGGAATCAAATGATTCTCAAGTTTTGTTTCAATCAATTGGGAAATATCACATTGTGGTATGAAATTATAATTGATAACCACTTTCATTTATAAATGTGCCCATTGGTTTCATTTGTGACCAAGCTTCATTCCTCATTACTCCCAAATGAGTGTTAGCTGCATTCAAAAGTAAAGGTGGTTTTCGTGCTGTTTCTAAATTAAATGAAAAATGCATGCAATTTCCCGTGCAGAAAAAAATACAAATATCTATTTTTTTAACAACAATATGAAAAGAAAGGATAGCGAAAGCTCGCAGGCAAATGCGGGTATGGAACTAGCAATAAGAGCGATGAAGGAGCCGCTTGTGATCTGTACAGAGTTGTGGCTCGTGATTGTATATTTTTATAATGCATAGTACATAATATGATAGTGTAGTGCGCAACGGCCTCTACAAGTAACAAGAATATTTAGAATAATGAAAGAATGTCACATTCCTAATTTCCATTAGAAGCAACATATTACTTTCCTAGTTATGGGAAATTATAACATCAGGTGTCATGAGACAAAAATATTCTAAACGCACTGTAGCAAGCAAGTTGTTGGAGAGCTGGCAGGGGCACAACTTGTGCAAATATTCTATTTCAGTTTGTAAATATATAAAATAGTACTGTTGGCACCACTCGTGCTTCATACTCATTCTATTGTTTGTTATTTTACAATAAGGGTACTAAATTCAGCACACACAAGTCGCCATTTACCCTCGGAGCACGGAATCTCCGGCGCTGAAATGATTTACCCTTCCGAGTCTTCCTCACACCCTCTATAAGATATGTATGTGTATATACTGAGTACTGCATTTATTCGAAAATAATTTAAAACACTTTTATATGTTTATTTTGCTCCACTCTATTTTGTTTTATCGAACCAACTGGTTTGTGAGTGTGGTGGTGTAAAAACAAAATATGAAATTGTTTTAAAATATTTTTATTAATGCCACACCATAAATTAAGTGCTTCATATGAAAATGTTTATGTGAATAATGAAAATAAAATAAAAATTGTAAAAAATCTTTTTAAAATGTATTTAGTTAAAATCCACTGATGTTTGCGTCTTCGACAGACATATCGAAGACACAGACACTTGGAAGACACAAACATCAGTGGATTTTAACTAAATATACATTTTAAAAAGATTTTTTTATGACAATTTTTTTTTTCATTATTTACAATGAACTTCTACCGTGAAATTTTAAATAACATTGACATTTATTTGAATTCAACATTTTTTATATTTTTATATTCAATAAAAGAATGTGTGTACTGTTCCCCTAAAGTGCTTAGCAATCCCTCAGTACGTATAATGTATGTTTTCAAATACATGTTTATATACTCGTACATCATTATTTTGGAGTTAGAATTATTGATAACAAATCACGATTTTTTTTATGAATTAAAACACTTTTTCTACTTTTGAGTTTATTTTCCTTGGCATGTTTCGAAGGCTTTACACCTACACAAGAAACTCTAATAAATGACTGGCACTTCAAGAAAGAGTACTCCATCGTGTTTGGTTGACGATTCCAATACTCATTTTGGACGAAAAATATATTTTGCAAACATGGGAATGATGTTTCTACCAATTTATACGGAACACCAATAATAAAATCAGAAATTCTTCACGCAATACAGACCTCGAACAATCGTAAATCATTCGGCCCAGACGACATCCCAGTCGAGGTGCTGACGCTCATTGACAATGATAATATTGACTACTTATTGAGACTTTTTAACGCAATATATGACACGGGGAATATACCCCACGACTGGCTGAGGTCCACATTTGTGACGTTACCTAAAAAACAACATCCTAAAAAATGTGGAGACTGCAGATTGATTAGTCTCATGAGTCCCGTCCTGTAACTATTTATTATAATAATACTTGCCAGAATACGTGGTAAATGTGAGCAAGACTTCGACGATACTCAGTTTGGTTTCAGGAACGCTTTTGGAACATGCAAAGCACTATTAGCTTTCAAAGTATTGCTACAAAAGTGCCAGGACCAAAGACAGATGTCCTGGCTTCAAAACATAAAAGAGTGGACCGGCATCCGAAGTGTGAAGGAGCTGTTCCGTGCGGCGCAGGACAAGACTGTGTTTGCCGAGGTGATCGCTAACGTTGGGGGGACCCGACAGGGCACTTAAAGAAGAAGAAGATACCGTTCTCCAGATGATGGAGGTTTAAAGCCTTCGAAACATGTCGAGAAAATAAACTCAAAAGTGGAAAAAACGGTGTTTTAATTCATAAAAAATTGTCATTATGGAATCCCATAGTATTAACGCCTTAAGTTTATCTAAAATTAATAAATCATTCACTTATTTTATTTGTGTACATTCACAGTGTGATTTTAGAATATCTGTTTCACTTCACCGACATGCATTCTACTACATAGTTGGTAAGAGAAATAAACCAGTTGTAAAAACATCTAGTTTTATTTGGTATCCCACGGGGGGTCTTCATGTTGTGGCGAAGAGGTAAAGCAGTGATTTAACAAACTGAATGATTTCAGAGCCCCCGAGCTTGGACTCCCCGTACACCCTATCCACAAACGTGATGGGAACCTCTCCGATCGTGTAGTCCAACTGACGAGCTCTGCAACACACCATAAAATATTCCATTTTAAACTAGATATCCCCTTGAAAAGTATGTATTTTGGATGCAAATTGACCAATCTGAAATAATTATCATTTAAAATGTTTTGTTACCAAAATCTCTTGACTTTAGGAAGAATATATCCGAGGCATTTAATTTTTTGTGGTTGAAATACTAACGACATTCAATTTTGTACAGACACTTCAATATTTTATTATTTATGTAAAATTCGCTATAAAAATAAATATGTGACTAAAATAGAGCATGCTTATAGAACTTATGGAGCTTACCTTATGATCATCTCCATTTGGAAGACGTAACCTTTTGAAACGCAGTTGCTAATAATTTTTAGCAGTTTGTCTTTTTTGTAGAGACTGGAAAAAGATAATTAAACACATGTAATTAGTTGGCTACAGTGCTATGCCCAAATTCCCGCATATTGCTCGGACACTTTGTACAAGACGCTGTTATAGAAGTTGTGTTGGGGAGATTATTATTATTGGAGTGACATCTACAGGCGGTTTCTAGCAATGCGCTAAATTATGCGGTCTTACAGATTTACATATATACAAGAATGGGGATGTTGTATTACATAAAGCGTGCGCTTAACCCAACCAATGACAGGTCATAAGTCCTGTAAACACCTCGATCAACCATATTCTGTTTCCAATTTGCATCTTCGTCTATATTGAGATACAATTGATTCTTGGATTATTATTTACATTTGGTACCATTTTGACACTTTTACCACATTTAGTAAGTTCAAGAAAATTTTCTAATATTTATAATCGCACCTTCCACCATAATACTTTTTTTATAAGGTAGTAATTGTGGCTGCAGAACTCACCGGAAGGAGCCAGTGAGGTCACTGGCATGAGGCCTCAGGAGCAGTTGTGTGAGGAAGTTGGCCCCGCGGCTGACCAGCTTCCTGCGGAAGTCCCATCCATAAACCCCACCCTCTCCCACGTATCGTGTCCCCGATACCACATCAAAGTCTTCGCTCTGCTGTAAACTTATCATTTTGGGAATGAACTTTGGCTGTAAAATATAATACGTAACATTAATCTAACTACACTTTGTTTTCAAATAAATTTAAATTAGCATCAGTGGTTTAAACAAATAAAGTGCGAGCACAAAGTTAATGCTACCAATTTTAATAAAACAATAATCATTCGGTAGTTAGCCACTATCGTAGCGGTCTTCGCTTAATAGGATAAGCTTGGAGCTTCAAATGAATATCCTGTTTGGCTGGCACAAGTTTCTGCCGTGTTAGATATCTTATTTGAAGTTTTAAAAAAAACTGTCTCACGTGGTGACTCAAGTCTGCATCCATTATGATAATGAAATTTCCAGTGGCATGCTGGATGCCATGGACGTAGGCAGTGCCCAACCCCAGTTTCTTCTCACGTGGCCTCAGGACTATCTTGTCTTCCCCATATATATTTTGCAGCTTCTTAGCGGCTAATAGAGTTCCATCTGGACTTCCATCATCGATAACTATAACTTCGTAGTCCACATTTCTAAAATACCAAAGAAAACATTAATTCCCGTAAAAAGATACACCTTAAATAAAGGTATTTGTTATATGTACGGATGTTCCTAAGATTTATAAAAAAAAACTATAATACAATACATAACCTAATAATGATAATAAAATAACAATGAAACTTACATTTCGTCCATATACTTGACAATAAGCCAAATAATGATTGGCAAATTTTGTTTTTCATTATAAGTAGGAAGTAAAATGGAATATTTATTCATATTCTTTACTTCGCCTTCCTTGGTACTTCTACCCGCCATGTTGACACTGTTGACAGAAGTAGAAAACGAAGACTCTTTACGGAGAACGCGAACAAAAGGTATCTCGCTCACCCCCACAAGTGAAAAGATTATTAAAAAGAGAAAGATACAGCGTGTCATAAAGTTCAAAATATTTTTTAGATTTTTGTTGTCGATTTTGACAGCTGTCTGTCACCAGATTTAAAATTCAGATTTGAGACTGTAATTTAATAGTTTTTATTCAATTTCACAACATATGTTACCACAGTTTTATTGTGAAATAAAATGATTAACATACAGTGTGACTATTCACCAAAACACAACGTGTCGAAAACCACGATATGAGTCTAACGGTATATCGTAGAACAAAGGTTTACGATTATTTATTTACATTAGTAGATAAAATATCGTATTAAAATTCAAATAAAAACATGGGTAAATCTAGTAAGGTCGTAATATGTGGAATGAAAGGCGTGGGCAAAACCGCCATTCTTGAGCAACTGATCTATGGGAATGTGACACCCTGCTCAGAGTTCTACCCGACTATCGAAGATATCTATGTGGCCAATGTTGACACGGATCGCGGCACGAAAGAAAGGCTGTGTTTCTACGACACGGCGGGGCTCACGGCGCCCCCAACAGAGAGTTCCTCCCCCTCAACTTTCCACGGCCTTCAGAAGCACTACATGGCCTTTGCAGACGGTTATGTTCTCGTTTACGACACCTGTAAACCGGAATCACAAACTCTACTGATGTACCTTCACAAAGATATTGAAAGGAATAAAGACAAGAAAGATGTAAGTAAACATCGTTCCTAAAAGAATTCCATGTACCCGTTCAGGCCATAAATATATGTATATCCATTTTTAACAACTTTTGCTCTTAATGTCATGTAAAATATTTCAAATCACTTACCAAAATAGATTAATAATTAAGTCATCTTTTAAGGCCACCATAATAGTGGTGGGTAACCGCACGGGTGTACCTGACACGCAGCCACAAGAGAGCACACTCAGCAAGGCCAAGAGCTGGTGCGCGCGGGAAAAGCTGCGACACTACGGGGTGAACTCCCTGGAACGTGCCTCCCTCTACGAGCCCTTTGTGTTCCTCAGTTCCCGCCTCAATCCTGCACCTACCAAGAGCAGCTTCCCTCAACTGCCAGCACTCACTAAACTCACACAGAAGGGCACTAGTCGGGCTGACTAGGTATATTATTATCTGTGCTTCGTAACTGGACTGGTGGTGGCAGGCAGGAAGCGTATTTATTAGGGCAATGTAAACTGTTGAAAGGCAATTTTTACATTTGACATTTTTTTATCAATAAGAATGTTATATTTCAACTACTTGAAATCAGCATGCAAATCTACCCTCAGGCAATATGCTAGCCCTGTTTCATCGCAAGGCCTGGCTGACTGACTATACAATAAAATATAATTATCCAGGGAAAATATATTCTTAAAGAACTATATTTTTAAACACTTATTTATTTCATATATTCGGGGATGGTTTCATCTTGTAAGGACAATATCAAGTCAGTTGAGTCAAAAAAGAAACTGCAACGAAAATAAAACAGATTTTTGTATTGTCTTCAGTCTAGTCATTACCTCCCCTTGTCTGCCTTCGAGTTCTCCAGCTGATCATCACAGTGTATGTTGTCTGTCTGCGTCTGGAGTGTAGGAAAATTAATAACCCTATTCACAATCTGATCATCTCCTCTTTGAAAGACTTATTTTCTCAATGTTCTGTTTTCTGAATCCAACCATTCTGCACCATGACTGTAATTATTTTTCATTATTACATTTAAGAAAATGTCCAGAGTTATGGTATTAAATTATGGTTATTTAAGTTTCTTGGTCGAAGTATTCTATATTTATAATTTATCCTGTTTTTTTTTAATCTCTATTTATTATTACATTTCACTGTGATTGTTTATTTTTGTTTTATCTTTTCTTGTATCTTTTTACATGAAATACTATGTTTAATTAATTTTATATGAATATTTAGACATTAATAACATGACAACCCTAAATGGGAACGTGGAATGTACTTATATACTCTATACTTATATCAACTGTAGTCATTTAAGGGAGAGTTTTATCGCAATATGTATTGCATTTAAAGACAAGTTTCATATTTAAAATTTTATCTAACTGGTGCTATGTTTTACTTTGAATCTTATTGTAATCTTTTGAAGAAATTGTTATCAATTTTATCTGGCTTTTATTATTAAACCGTTTATATATGAATTATTTATTGATTCTTGAACAATTACCTAAACTCCATGTGCCTCTTCAACCTCTTTGTATTATTCCTTTTTAAGGTCCATTTATACTGGACAATCATGTTGCTTAAACATTAAGATAAAAATAGCCTTGAATCATTTTGATGGTGTCTTGTTATTTTTTATTAATGCTGATTCCATTCACCTTCTCCACAGCAAATTAAAATGCTAGTAAAAATGGTATTCTGTAAAAAAGAATTATATACTGTAGGAAACACATCCTTTAAAGATTGTTTGTTTTTATTAAGTGTCAATTTTATGCAGGCGCATCCCTTATCAACTATCCAGATGGTGATTTTATTATAGCATTCGAGATAAGGATTCTGTGACATTCAAGGCTATTTTTATTGTGACTGTCCAGTGTAAATGGACCTTTAGGGTTATATCTATCATACAACTATGAAGATAGAGACTGCAACTGTCTCCAAAATGTCAGCCAATGTGGATACCATGGGACATGGATATACCCAAGTTTACATGTAAAGTTTTTAACATTTATTAAATAATCCATTGTTTTGGCAAAAACGCTTTGATATTTTAACATTTTCAACTGTTTAATTAAAACAGTGTTATGGAATATCTCAAATTGATTTTATTTCTTTTGAAATTCTCGCGACAACTGTTTCGCTAACCAATGTTAGCATCATCAGGTGTTACAGTCAAGAGTTGATTATAACGCCTGATGATGCTAACATTAGTTAGCGAAACAGCTGTCACAATACTTTCAAAAGAAATTAAATCAATTTGTGATATTTACAACAGTGTTTTAATTAAACATTTTTTAACATTTATGAAAACATCAGCTTTATTATATTTTATGCAAGTGTCATGTTTCGCCTTGCTAGGCCATTATCATAGGTAGACATTTGGTTGAAGTCCTAGCAGGTCAACATTTAGTATGAAAGTACTTGTAGAAAATATAAAAATTTATATTTAATTAATAAATATGATATTCCTAATGGTTTCTGTGCAGTAAGTAGTAATCATACAGACATTTGCACTCGTTACTAATTTTTAATTAAATTATTCAGACGTTCTTTGTTTTGTCTTTTTTTCATCCCTCTTACCCAAATTCCCATGAACCGCGAAATGACCTCCCAGAAAATAGGTGGTTTTCTGTTATTTGTAACGTTTAATTAATCGAGTTTTATTTACAGAACATGGATCGTTTGTGTGCGATTCAATTAGATAACCAATTGATAATGGTTAGTAAAACAGTCCATTGTAAAATTTAGAATTCAATTCAGATTTCGTAATTCCGCGCAAATAGACCATAGAAAAGGTGTGTCTACGTTATAATACCAGAGGAGCGCCATCTATAAACAGTTTTCCATGGTCACGGTTTCGGTTCTGTCACTTTGACGCTCTTGTTGATACATATGAGTTGGGTTATATATTAAAATATGTTATATATTAATATATTATTAATTTGTTAAATTTATACGGTTAATTGAAAATGCCTCTTTACGAAAGTATTGCTTTGATTCACGAAAAGCAAGCGGTCGTGTTAGATATCGGCGCAGCCTACACTAAGTTAGTATTTATGGTTTACCCACGTCTTTCCGATGTTCAATTTACATGTTCTGCATTATTAAACGAGAATATACTTTGCAGATTTGGGTTTACTGGCGAACCGTCCCCAAGATGCATCATTCCGTCGGAGTACACCTGTCCCAAAACGAAAGAAGTTAAAAATGTTTTTAATTTTGCGTCAATTGATGAGTTGTACAACACATTGGTAGAATTTATCCATCTTTTATACTTTAGGTAGGGATATTATATTTGATATTTTAACCTGAACTTTGACGAAACCCTGTAATCCTTTTCATAAATATTTGCTACTTTCAGACATGTTTTAGTGAGTCCAAAAGACAGAAAAGTTATCATTGTGGAATCGCTTTTAAGTCCAACACTATTCAGAGATACACTGGCCAAGGTGCTCTTCTGCCATTTTGAGGTAAATTTTGTTTGAAATAATCGGAAATTGTTTGTTTTGGTTCTAAACTACTACTTACTTCTTCAAATAACTCCTTACATAGGTGTCCTCGGTGCTGTTCGTACCGGGGCCGCTGGTGTCACTGTGCCCTCTGGGAGTGGGCACGTGTCTGGTGGTAGATTTGGGACAGGAAGAAGCCGTGGTAACGCCAGTAGTGCACGGCGTGGCAGTGCTGAAGGGCTGGGCGGCGCAAGCCCTCGCTGCCCGCGCCCTGCAACAGCGCCTGCGCCAACTGCTCCGCGAGGACAACCCCCACCTGCAGCTGCAGCTCTCCGAGAAGGTCATCGAAGACATTAAAGGTGACACCCAACTGTCAACAATAATATCAGAACTACTCTTCAATCCCAACCCTAACTGGTCTTCCATTCCATTAAACCCTAAATCCCCCCTCATCCTCTTTCGGAGGGACACTCCGGGCCATACATTTAGCCCCGTCATAAAACAACTACCAAATCACTTATCTTAACAACAAATTATTAGACTGTCTTTGTAGAAATTCAGCATCAGCCATATTGAGTATGTATTGATTAGAAATAAAAACAGGAAACACAAATATTCATGGTAATATATACGAAATTTAAACGAGTTGTGTGACCACGTTGCAACGTTTTTGTTTTGATATTAAATGACGTGAATTGTGACGTCATACACTGCTAACCAATCAGAAGAGTTAAAAATTTTATGAATTAAAAAAAATACTATTAAAATCAGAAAAAAAAATTCTACAGATTCTATATAAATTCAATCATACCTCCTTAGTGCAAAGAACCCATTAACATACCTTAACAAGGCGAAATGTGTCTTTCCTAAAACGTCTAGATAAAATATAAGTTCTCATTCATAATAAACATAATTCCTAGTAACCTCAATTAAAGTATTTGTTTGCTTATTTTGCCTTTAGAAAGTTAATCTAAAGTTTGGATGCCATCTTGAAGGTAAGTTATGTTTTCAGTTGTCTCATGGTTGTTGATAAAATGTATTGTGAGGGGCGCGTCTATTTATTACAATCAAATATTATTTTTGCTTTCAGTGAAGACCTGTTTTGTGACAAGCATGGAGCGCGCGGAGCAGTACGGAGGCGGAGGGGAGCCCCCTGCCCCCCCTCCGGCGGTGCGCTATCCCCTGAAGGGGAGCTCCGCCATCACCGTCAGCGGGCGCACCCGCGAGCTGGCGGCCGAGGTGCTCTTTCCCCGGGACAATGACAATCTGGCGCTGGGGAGCATTATACTCGATTCTATACTCAAGGTATATTCTATAATCATAACCACTGCTATTTTATCCAAAGAGTTCTTGGATTTTTAAACTTTATAACATTTCCTTTTTCTGTAATATGACAAAGTAACTAAAGCTATGGATTTAACTTCACCAGGGGAGCTAACTAAACTAAATGTTCATTTGTTGTGTCTCATTTGTGTAAAATAGAAATAAATAAATAAAATATTACAAAACTATGATTTGCCCAGATGTACATTATGGACATAAAGGAAATGAATATTCTTGTTGCAGTGCTCTATTGATACACGGGTGCCGCTGTCAGAGTCCATCCTGCTGACGGGTGGGACGGCCATGTTGCCGGGCATCAAGTCCCGCCTCAAGTCGGAGCTGCAGCACCTCATCAGGCAGCCGCTGTATAAGGAGCGCTGCTACCTCAAAGAGTTCAAGTTCCACATGGCCCCGGCCAAGGAGAACTACATCGCCTGGCTCGGAGGCGCAATCTTCGGGGGGACGGATCTCATCAACACGCGTTCCCTCACCAAGGACACCTACAGCAAGGACCCGCGGGTCCCCGACTGGTCCAACCTTATGGACAACACTCTGCCACCCCAGGAGTCCAGGAACGGGATAACTTTGTGAGACGAACAATGTCCACAATATCTGACCAATATTTCGACATTAAGTATGTACGCAAGATTTGGGTGTTAGTAATGGATGTTACTGGACAGTCGTCCGAGGAAATATTCTTTATTATTCAGTGACTACGTGCCACACTGGCGTATCCAAGAATTACTGATGCTCCTGCGACAGTTCTATCCAGCAATTACCTTGAGAATAGCGTTGTGATAATGCTGCTTTCTGTACAGCCTCTTGTTAATATATGTGCCTATATCAATTTTCAAATGGCTTGGCAAGTGGACCTTATAACTTATTAAATATTTTGTTTGTAATGCTCTATAATTATATAAGATTTGGCTAAATGTTTACTAAGAAATAAATATTTATATTGCTTCATTTAATAAAAACAATTTAATACATTCTATTTCATTACATCCCACACTAGTCCAGTAGTTGCTGCCTGTCAGAACAGGCCTGCCAACTTGCAGGTGTGAAAAATAATTTTAACAGACTTACTGCCACCTTCTTGCTCGTTGTCTTGTGAATAACCAAATTGAAAAAAACTACTTTCTTCTTTATCGCTGATTTTGAAATAGTATACTTGTATCAACCCCTTACACTGTATGTTTGTTGTGTTTTTGGGTAACACCATGTGATAACTCCTTCTTGACCGACGTTTCGGAGATCGTTGCAATCTCCATCTTCAGGGTAACGTCGGTCGAGAAGGAGTTATCACACGGTGATACCCAAAAACACAACAAACATATTGCTGCCAACCGTGAAAATCTACGCAATTACCCTTACACTGTGCTGACACGCAGAATATAATAATTATTTTTCTATATGCTTTCCTGATTTTAAAATGCATTTTTTCCCAACAAATCAGTAATTTCTTTACCCATTATCATAAGAAGAAGGAGGCCGTGTCATCAGCCAATTGTGCATGAAAGCTTCTACTGCGTCATTGGTGTCAAAACCCTCCAAGTGCTTCTTTCATGGCGCCCAACAAGTGATACATAATCGCGGAATGATAGGTCCGGACTATAGGGAGGGTGTTCCAGTGTAGCCCAGGACAACTCTTTATGTTTTTGCTGAGTAAGGGCATTTGTAATGGAGACGGGTGTAAGGGCAGCTGCATAGGAAACCTAAGGTCGTCGCTAATGATCGCCAGAGCACTTCCAAAGCTGATTCCTAACTCTGAAGCAATTTTAGCAAACTCCTCAAGAAGTTGGCTAACAGCGTGAATGTTCTAGTCTGTTACACTGGTTCTTGATCTACCGTGGCGACTTTCATTTTTGACAGCTTCTCACCCTTACAAAAATTGACAGTGGCATGAATACACTTTATTTTTTTAACTGTCTCCTCCCCGAACTGTGCCTCAAGTCTCAAAATTTCGGATGGTTTCACCCCCCCTCATGGGCAAGAAACTTAACTATAATGCGTTGTACCGCCGTCTCAGACATGAAAGCTACTGAGCCGGTGGTACCATGCTGCGGGGGTGAAAACTGAACTAGACACACAGGGGCTCTAGGGGTGAAAACTGAATTAGACACACACAATCTCCCACCAGGAGCAGCACCTACATTTGTTCACTTCACAGCCAGTTAGAAACAAATCCGGTTTATACTTGATTCACCCTCGTAATATTATGATGAGCTGCAAATGTAGTTAGCTAATGCAAATGTAGCCAGCCACACTGTAGAGGTTAAGTAAATATTTTTTTTTTTAATTTTAAGATAAACTTTTAGATAATTTTTTTATAAATTATAAACTGTTTATATCGTTCTCCTGATGATGAAGGTGTAAAGCCTTTGAAACATGTCAAGAAAAATAAACTCAAAAGTGGAAAAAACAGTGTTTTAATTAACTTTTTAAATAAAAACACTATTATATAATAGAACATCACAACTGATTATATATCTTTTGAAATTGTCACAACAGCTGTTTCGCTAACCGATGTTATCATCATCAGGTTACACAATTAACTAAAAAGTGTTTTAATTCATAAAAAAGGTATTATTTTATTAAATTTGAATTGAAAGGCACAAACGATATATAATTTATATTTATTTCTCTCATACATTAGGTTCAATACATTTACAAAGTGAGTATATGGGGGATACACGGCCCGTCTGTACAGAGATACATAACTGCGCGAGTTGACATAATGTTGGTATAGAATAAAAAAGTGATTTCATGCATTGAATATTCTCAAACCTACGCTAAGGTCAGGTTAGTCACACCGATAATAATAAGCTTTGGCTTTTAGAAACTGATTCATACAACACGAGTGCGTGCAACTAATACAGACACCGCACACAAGTATTACCCCTAGTTCACATTAAGTACAAGGCACTTTGCCGGGCCTGTCCCGCAATCATCTTAATATTAGGGAGTTTGTAGAAAAATAACATTTATTGCTTTATTAACAATTCATTTCATTCCAATCTACACGAGTGAATACACATTACACCTCACAATGTCAATTGGCTCATGGGTTGAAGTTGTCGAGGGGTGGCAAGTAGGGACCTTGTAACACACTAACTTAAAGGTGGATATGTAAAACTCCAGATCAAAGATGGCACAGAAGCCTCACACCGGCAGAATACCGAATGCCCGGCCAATTCGCTGTCTTGCTGCAATACTGACTCAATTTTGTATTAATCCTATTACAAAGAGTGGAGCCGCCAAAATATGAAATAATCAACATTATATTATTATAACACCAATAACGTATTGTATATCCTAAGTAAATATATTTAAACATTCATAAATTAGTAACATTCAGGGGAGGCATTACTGGAGAAGGCACTTAGTATACATTGAGGACGGGAAACTTGGAGTCTTTTAGAATCAATGTGGAATGTTTGAAAAGATAACAAATATGGAAAGATAAAGTCTCAGCGGGCAGGACAAGACGCATCACCCGCATCAGCAACTCAATGGGCGGCCATCGCGGGTTCTGTCTCCGCCCTCCACCGCAACCGCTTGTCACAGGCAACACCACATTACGCTTCACCAACTCCAAACATGTGTACTTCTTTCAAGAGCACATGCGTTGGTGGAATCTAAATATCATTTTAAATCTTAACACAAGTGCCGTAATAAATATCTGTTGCGGCATTTCTAAACATACATTTTATGTTGAATTTGTGGTGTTACCATATCAAATAAGGCGTATTCTTTAGGTTATATACAAAACATAAGTTAGGGATAAAAAAAACGTAAAAGTTAACCACAAAAATACACATTAGTAACTACACAATAAAACGTTTAGATATCTCAAAATAAATACATCCTAATAACTATACGACATAAGCTTATTCGCACATAACCTGGACTGATCCCCATCCAGTGCGACGCGAGATGTGTGCCCGACTTCTTTCAGTTGGAAGTAGAAAATGTAATAGAATTTGGTAATTCAATTAACAGAAATAATCTGTAGAGTGAAGTAAAATAAATATTTCAACAGAATGAATCCATTTTAAATCCAGAGTTCAAAGAGCGTTATCGACAGCATCGCTGATTCAATGCATAGCGAGTGTCTTCCTAAACTAGCGGGTGTTTCTGAAAGTTCGGTCTGTTTTTTTGTATGAAAATCGCCATTTTTTTAAAGGTAAAATAAAAAAACACCTCAATCAAAATATTTTCCATCGTTAGCCACTACTTTTCCCATCTTTCTGGCAATAGATGAATCCATTGTTGAAAAAACGCCTCATCTTTTGAGGTAATCCAGGCATCGACCCAATTCTTGACATCTGCATATGAATGGAAGTGCTGCTCTTCTAAGGCACGTGTCATGAATCTGAACAAGTGGTAGTCCGATGGTGCCACGTCTGGTGAATAAGGCAGGTGCAGTATGATCTCCCAACCCATATTCTGTATGTGGGTTGGGAGTGAGCGATGCGATGTGAGGTCGAGCGTTGTCGTGTTGAACAATCAGCTTGCTGCCCCATTACAGTCGTTTTTCAGCCAGTGTCTGCTTTAATTGCATTAGTTGTTGTCGGTAGTCTTCCCCCGAGACCATGTCATTCGGTTTGAGGAGTTAATTTTTCAGTCTTCGAGGGCAAACTTTCTGAAACACCTAATATATAAATATGACATTTTAGTCAGCCGGTTTTATGCCACAATCTTCTGCTACCGAACCACACGAGTCGCGCATTAGTTCGGCACTTTGGTTATTTCAAGTGCGGAACTGCGCATGCAGGTTGTGCGCAATTGTCTCGCATTCATATAATCTCTCAAAAGTGTGCGCTGCAAACAATAATTTAAAAACACTCGGCTCAAGTTTACAACCTTCCCATCTTAAGGATGCACAAGTTCAATGTTAAGTTAGCGATAATAAATCTTATTTTGTAATTTCTAACAGCACATCCCTCGCTCCACTGGAAGATTCTAGAATCATCTTTGTACTATATTATACGAAAATCAATAAATTAACTTTATTCATTTCTTGGTCCACCGGACCTCTGGAGACAAATGATTGTGAAATTCCAAAAAGCTAATCTAGAAAACACCTTACAACGTAGTTTGGGAATATACATGGTACCTATATCAAGATTCGGTCTGCGTACATACTTTCATTACAATGTCAACCAAATGTTTCCCTTCTCCCTGTTAACCATCACAATACCTTTCTTAGTGAGAGTCTCGTGTTGGACGGAGCTGCAGTGGGTATATGCAATAAATATTATGGCAAGCACTTTGTCTTTAGAATACTGTCATATATTACAAAAAAATTGTTCGTTCAAACTAATCCCATTTCATTTTATAATGTATAAAGTGCATATCAAAAATACAAACTCGACTCGAGTCAGCTCCAATTCCAATGCATCATCAAGGCACAACATATCGCAGCGTACACTCATGTAACGCAAGAGGCCCGCGCTATTGTACCAGGAGGATTATTTTATACGACATAATGTGTAAATATGTATGTTGTAAGCAGGGAAGGCATTTATAATATGGCGCTAGACTGTGATTTTGTATCAACCACAGTCGGGGATCAGCAGAATCGTCTCCGATGAGCCTGCCACAAGTAGAATGTAAACAGCACGGAAATAAAACATTTTGTACTGATATATGGGTTTCAATAACTTAAAAATACACTGAGGAGAGTAGGCGTACGAATACAAACAAATATAGCTCTCATAACAAATGTACACAAAATTAAAAACCCCATTTGATCTTAGATTCGACTGCTCTTGTTAGCTGGGTTGGTCAAGTGAACAAGACCCGTACAGAGATATAAGTGACCCAATAGTATTTTCATCAGTTTGGTTTGGTTTGTTCTATTAAAAGAAAGGTTCGTATTACTAGAGGTTAGGTTAGTGTGGGAAACGCGGCCCTATCAGGGATGAGGGCGTCTCTGCCTCATGAGGGGCACCAGCAGGGCAGGGCTGCCGGCCTGGCGCAGGAATGCGTGCTGCAGCAGTAAGGCGGCAGGGGCCCGCTGGGCAGGTTCGCGCACCAGGGCCGCCTCCAGGAAGTTGATGAGTCGTGGAGACACGCGCGCCGCATTGCGTAGCTTCGGGGGGGGCATTAAACGAATGCGCCGCATCGCCTGAAACACAATCTCCATTCATAATAAACGCCTTACAGAGTATACTGCTAGATTCCTATTTCTAGGATATGTACCTGAAGAGGTGGCTCATCGAAGAAGGGGGGCTCGCCATCAACCATCTCGATAAGCATGATTCCCAGTGACCACACGTCCACCTCTGGCCCGTAAGGCAAGCGCGAGATCACCTCGGGAGGCATCCAGTAGGGCGTGCCCACCAGCGACTTCCTCTTGGGCACCTCCTGCGACACCTGTGCACAGAAGCCGAAGTCAGACAGCTTGACGCGCCCGTCAGCAGCTAGCAGAATGGAGTCGGACTTGATGTCGCGGTGGATGACGCCCTGCGAGTGCAGGAAGGCCAACGCCTTGAGACACTGCTTGCACACGGTGGCCATCTGCTCCTCGTCCATGCGAGCATGCGTCACCACGTCGGTGAGCGCCCCTCCCTCCAGGAACTCCATCACCACCCACAGCTCTCCGCCCACTAGATATGACGCGTACATTTCCACTATGTTGGGGTGATGATAGTCCCGCATTATCACCTGAAAATACCAACATGTTACCATCGGTACAGGCGGAAATATAATATGAACTCTCTCCAGGAGCAAACTGAAGATTCCTTCATCTGAGTGCAGGAACACATCCCTTACCACTTCATTAAAGAGCAGTTCGCGGCGCTGCTGGCTGCGCAGGTTCATTTTCTTGACAGCCACGCGGCGGCCCGATACCTTCTCCACAGCCGTGCATACGGTGCCGGTGGAGCCTTCTCCGATCTTCACGAAGCGCCCTAGCAGCGCACGAGGGTCCCCTGCTGACACCACCATCTGCAGTGCCGCACGGAACTGACAACACACAATCTCTAATTAGTACCCATGACTGTGCCATCATTATCTGCTCAATGTTGATGAAAATAAAGATAAGGGAAGGGGTGTCACTAGCTATCCATAAAGTTTGCCCTCGTATCATATAACAATAGATTATTATAACTAAAAACACATGTTAAACATAATATTAAAATATATACAATTTTAAACGCAGCATGTAAAAAGACAAAAGCAGAATAAGATTTTATAAAATAACACATCGCTCAAGTTTGCGTTGTTTGGTAACATTATAAAATACATATTGTTATTATCTGGATTATTAACGATCAATATTTATGATTCACTTAATGTCAATGTGTAAATAATTGTTTCAACATTTGCTTTATTCTGATACACATCAATTTCAATTTGTGTGTTAAAAAAAACTTTAATTTAAAACAGTGAAGATAATGTGAAATACTTGACTAAAAGAATTTAAACATTTGTGTAGAAAACTACATCTGGATTTAATTATGGAACGAAAAGAGGAAAAAACATATAAGGAGTAAAAGTAAAGTCCCTAACCAGCGGCCCATGAGAAGTCTTGGTGTGCCATACACCAATGTTCCCTCTAATTTTTCCAAGGTTATGTGCACAAAAGACTTTGGCGGTGCAACTTCAAAACATATTTTTGCGGTACATAACAGTATTTAGACCTACTAATTAATTTATTGATTGACAGTCAATACTTTTTAATGAAATACAAAAATAGAGAAACTGAATTAGCACACCAATACCAGTTCTCATTCTCACGGTTTTTCTTATCTAACGCCCTTATATCATTACGCTGGTGTAACTTTTGTGCACTCTGTCTTAATGGTTGTGTGCGCGGACACACTGCACTGAATAATACTGCACGTGACTGATGATGTCATATGCATGTGGCCCGAGTGTTTAGCCCTCTTACAAGAGAAGGCTGGTGACCATGTAATATTGAGACAGTTACCTGACAAAAAAATAAATAACAGATTTCTATTTTACCATCTGCACACGCATTCAATAGACACACAATTCCAGAAGGTAATATGCACCTGTTCATGTGTGAGCCTCTGTTCGTGCTTGGAGCCCAGTGCGGGGTGGGCAGATGCCTGCGAGCCCGTCTTAGCGGGCGCCGTATACCCGGGGTAGGGGGCGGGCTGGTGGGGGGGCAGAGCAGGAGGCAGGGCTGGAGGCAGGACCGGAGCCGGGGCCGGAGCTTGAGCCCCGCGAATGTAGGGCGAGGAGGTCATCTGCCCGTCCACTGGAAAACAATAGTAATCTTACTTAATTATGCATACTGGTAACAATTAAATTAATAAAATCTTTCCTATAGACAATATATCAATGTTCAGAGTTTCGATTCTGTTTGATATGGCACTCACGCGGACTGAGAGGATTCCCGTTGAGGCCACTGTTGCTGCCGTGGGCTGAATTGTGATTTTGGAAGTAGTTCTGGTTCTGGTAGGAGAGGGCGGACTGCCGCAGCTTCCCGCTGCCCGTATCTTCTTGCTGACTGTGACCACTCGGGGAATTTCTCGTCAGAGTGTTCTGATAGTGCAATAAGTTATCTTGGGGCTGCGGGTGATAGAGCTCTTGCGGCGCGCCCCATTCAGCAGGGGACTCGCGGGACTGTTTAGGGTGGGGGTCCCTGCGAAGGCTCGGGTACTGCGGGCCCCCTGTGGAGCCGCTTTCCTCGGGGACAGAGGGGGGCACGTTTGGCTGGCTTCTGTAATCTCTTCGTAGGCCGGGGGGACTGGAGCTGCGCAGAGAGTTGGATCGGGCCACGTGAGAGTTCTTGGGCAATACAAGACCATTGGGTGCATTCTGGTTGGGCTGTGAAGGCACATTTGCATTTTGCTGAGACACTCGAATGTCCGCTGTTCGGTGCTCCCCGCGGACGATAGTTTTCAAATCTAAAATCTCCGTAGGAGTAATTTCCGAAGGATCTACCAAGGGAAGGGGGCGATTGGTTGACTTCAAAATCTAGAACAAAAATTATACTCACGTTAGAAATGCAATGAGAACGTATATATTAGGAGCTGCAGTCAAAGCATTCAGCAAGAAAGTATACATTACTATAACTACTCCATTTTCCTGGTTTATTTCATACAATTTAAATTAATTGACATTTGATAATGCCTTGGGAAGGCAAAACATACAGAAAACAGTTAAAAGAAAATTAAAGTTAAGAAACAGTTAAAGAAAACATTGAAATGAACTCAAAATAAATAAATTTCTTTTTAATCAAACGGATTTGAACACAAAATTTGTTTTCGGTGTTGTTCAATTAACAACGGTCCGCAGGAACACCTCCCAAAAATCCACACAGTCTGATATTACTCACGGGGGCTAGTGATACTTAGTATTCATGTCAAATGTCAGACGCGATGTTTACACGCGTGGAACGCGCTGTCGGGACCTCGGGACCGAGCTCACGCGCGAGGACATGTAGGCTAGACGAAAAATGAGTGAGCAGAATGATAGAGGGAAATACCTGATTGTTTCCGACGATGGACGCCCATTGCAGCGGAAGCCCCACGTATTTCCCTTCTCGTTTGTCAAATCCTGTATGCACTCGATGTTCGAAATTACTTGGTGGAGAGATCAGGGGCTTCTTTTTCTTTTTAGAAAACATTTTGAATTAGCAAACCAACTAGATTATAAGCGATGAGACAAAACTTCAGTAATTATAGGTTAGGTCTCTCTCAAATTAAACTGAATAAACATTTTATCAAACCACTACGAGTAAAATTCATCAAGATACGAAAGTAAATAAAACTTTGGGTCTTTATGCGGCACAATTATTTATCCGTAAACTGAGTTTATAAACAAACCGTCGAAAACATGTAGCCATGTTGACAGCTCTAGTTTCTTTATATTTTGCAAGGGTGAAATGTATCACGTTTTCTCCATTGCGCGAAAGATATAGCACGAAATCAACCCGAACCAATGAATTTTACATATCGAAACCCGCGCAACAACAATACATAGTGATTTATTAACATTTGAACATCGCGACATGACATACGATACGCGATATATTTCTCGACTGTCGCGCGTTCTCGTGAGAAAGTCGTGCACCTGCGGAGGAATGCAGGCCAAGTTCGTATGCGAACGGTAAAACAGTTTCACGAGGCAAAAATTTTCTGATTATTTATTGTTCCTACTAAAATTATAACTGATTTGAAAAAAATGTGTAATGCGATTACGATTATAGATATTTTTATTAACTAGTTCGATGTTTTTTTTTTTTGTTAATTTGAAACACTGAACTATATTATTGATCATACAAAGTTTACAAGCGGCATCTATTTGCTCGTAGGTACATACATTCTCGCATACCAACGGCTATGCGCGTAAACACGCCCATTTTATTACTTGACAATAGGTAATTTGCTCCTGCCTAAAACTTCCCTAGCAATATTAAAAAACTTTGTGGTTGTTCATCGAAAATTATAAAACATTTTTCATGAGCAATTAGATTTATTTCCTGATAAATTTAAGTATTGCGGTTATTTAATAATATTTTTTAAGTAATTTATTTTTTATTTGGTTAAAAACAAAGAGTTTGAAATGCTATTGACATTGCCCTTTCATTGTTGTGGAGAAAAAAGAACTGTTTTATTAGTTAACATAAAATACACATAATTTCCCACGACAGAGGAGCCTCTCTAACTACCTACTCGCTGAGAAACAATAAAGGCTGTGTAAGTTGGATTCAGGTTCTCATTTGTACATTGTTTACCTCATCAAAGATTCTGTGTGAACGACAATTCACTTTTTCTTTTTAAAATGATGCCATATAATAGTTTCTATTATATACCACCATTTTAATCTCTCTAATAATAATAATAATATTTATTGTTTCTTGAACAATAATGTGAAACTCCATATTAAATAATTAATACGAATGAAAACGTCAGTTTTCTAGAAGTTTTATTATATTTTATGGGAATGACATGTTTCGCCCTTCTAAGGCATTATCAAATGATTGAATATTTGATAATGCGTTAGAAGGGCGAAACATGTCATTCCCATAAAATATAATAAAACTTCTAGAAAACTGATGTTTTCATTCGTATTAATTATATAATAATAATAATTTATTGGATGTTTTATCAAGCAGATATTGGATGCTTTATCAAGCACCATTTTTATAGATTAATCATTTTAAAGGTGCTGTACACAGAACTTCTGTCTAAACACATAGAGAGCTTTACACGTAATAGGTAGAAGTATTTAACATGTTGTCAAGTTATGTTAGATGGTCACATATAGAAATATTTATCAGAACTTATATTATTTATCAGAGCATCACCGAGAGCCTGAATGCAAGGCAGTCTAGATTGCGATCAGCAATAATAATATATTATAATAAATTAGATGATATATAGTGCGCCATTTTTATAAATTCATCATCTGAAGGGCGCTGTAGAAAATGCTACATTTTATGAACTAGTTAAAAATAAACATATTTAGTATGAGGGATTTGCCTGATGCATGCAGTATAACAGGATATGATAATTGAAAAGATGCGTTTTGAGTCTTGACCTAAACGTCTTCTGCATTGTATTTGCCGAAACACTGTCATCGCACAACCTTTGGCGATAGAGCCTTCACGGCAGTCGGCCCTTCAGCCTGGAATAATCTTTCTGCAGACCTCAAGTGCATTAAGAACCTGTTGGAGTTTAAATTGAGACTCAAAATGTACCTTTTCAAATGATGTAAAGCTGATCAATTGTTGTCAGGCCTAACAAAAATGCCTTAAATTATTCTTGGTTTCAATGAAGAATTCCATCTGGACAGTACAATAATCTGCACACCCCCTATATCTTCAAAACCACATACAAATGTTAACGAGCTTGCCCACTCCACTTCCGTCTCACTTGATGGGAGAAATGTATATTTAAATGGGTCTCAATAATGAAATGAATCTGGGTGGAACAAACAAAAGTTCATAAAAAATTAGTTTATTATATAAGTGTACACTTTATACAATAAATTTAAAGAAAACTATTGGCCGACCGCAGGGTCGTACTTTTTCCATTCTGTGGCAAATTGCACAACTTTTTTTCTCTGAGCTTCAAAATTCTCTCTGTGAGGTTTCCTCCACAAGCTGTGGTCCAGATCCAGCATCCCACCAATTATTTCCTGTGGAAAATAAACATATAATTAATTCATAAAGCCCGCCTTTGATATCCGCACAAAATGAACTGAACTTTTACTTTTCATTTTATTTGACATTCGCAAAAAAAAATTATGTTGAGTGTGAAACAAAAGACAAAGGACACGAAGAAAAGAAAAATCAGCAAATCAAGTAATCCAAATATTCAAATAGCCTATTCATTGTATTATAATTAATTATTTCACGACATTTGATAATGCCTTGGCATGTGAAACATATCATTCCCATAAAAAATAATAAAACTTCTGGAAAACAGATGTTTTCATTCAAATAGTCATTTCAGTAGATCACTGGTTTACATTACTTGATTAAGTGCTGTAACAATACTTACTTGGGCAAAATTGTTGGGGAAAAGTTGTTGATCCTCTATGACATGAGCGAACCCCGGATCCATTCCAAAATCAATCCAGAAATAAGGCAAGCCTTTGGGCACTCCCCTCCGAATGTCCTTCCCTCTCAAATCCACAACCTTCTTGTTGTTAGACCACTCCGCCTCACATTCCAGCAAGGCCTTCTTGAAGTAGATGGGAGCCGTGTCCCCCACGTCGCGGGGGAGGGGCACGCAGTGGATCACCAGGTGCGGGTGCTTGTGGAAATACACCGCGGTTTCAAAGAATACCACATCTTCATCCTGGGCATTGAACATTCTTGTCAGGGCCCGACGGTAAGACTGAAAATATAATAATCAAATTATTTTACTGAAATCTCTTGGTACTTGAGAGCCATCTCCAGGCGTTGTCTAGCACTGTATGATAATTGCTAATTCTCACTGTATGATAATTGTATGATAATTTTTTTAATTATGATAATAGTCTTTCACATTGCATTAATAAAGATTTCTGCTTAATGCTTACACCTAATCCTAATAGATGGTGCTAGTGTAGATTGAACTAAAAAATGTGAAGTGTTTCTCAACATGGTAGCATATTCAAAAAATTGTCAGACGTGGTGGTCGTAAGAAGTGCGGAATGGGGAATGTTGTTAACATAAAGCGATCGCTTAACCCAACCAATGACAGGTCATAAGTCCTGTAAGCGCCTCGACCACCATATTTAGATTAGTTCATAAAGAGATTTTATACAATACAAGTGACAGCTTAAACAATTAACTTTGACATAGACAAATGAACATTGTCACAGTTGAATGTCAGCCAATATAAATAAATACATTATTTTTTAATTATGATGAACTCGTGTCAAGAAATTTCAACAGCCAAGATATTTTTTGTTGCTAGTAAGCATATTATTTGTTATAAAACTACCATAACTTGATTTTAAGTTATGTACCATCGTATGGGATATATGCATATTCAAATGTAAGTGTTTTACGTGATTGCTCTTACAAAGGGATACAAATCTTATTACAGTGATACCTGCAGTTAGAAATCCTAGTTAGGAAGCGAATATTTGAACAAATCAAATACTCATTTGAAAGAATTGAATAAATGTGTAAATGAAATAAGTGAATGGTGAACAGTTAACTGATTCAATATTCTTACTCACTAATATTTCAGCCCACACATCTTCATCCACCATTGTAGAGCAAGCGACATGTCCAACAGTGGATATATAGCAATGGCCTTCTGTGAGGGACTTTCTGGTAGGCAGGGCGACATACGCACGGCTCCCCAAACTAGCCATCATGTGCTTGATCATCTTATCCGAGTCTAGGCAGTACTCGCACGCCTCCATGGACTTCTCGCTCCTCTTGTGCTGGGATATGGCTTTGTTCAGATTCAATTGATCACGTTTTGCATCAGACATGTTTTTCATTATCTTCTCAGTGAATATGTCCTCCAACTCATCGTTGGGGTTTGTATGCTTCGCAACGATTTCTGAAAATTCTCTCTCATCATCTTGTGCACTTCCAAACTTCTCCTTTTCAAACTGGAAATAAAAAATAAATAACTGTTGAACAATGTCAAACTCAATATGAAGTATGTAACATTGATGAAAAGGTCAGTTTTAGACAGTGATAGACCGGATGATCAAAGAAAGGGATCAGAACCAGAAGAACGAGTTGAATAACTAAATATTTATTGCAGTGGATTTCTACCAAGATTCATAGTTTTCTAGAAGTATTATTATATTTGACTTCACCGTGCTAGGGCATTATCAAATGTAGTTGGATTTTTTTACTTGACTTGATATATAAAATAAAATAAAACTTCAATATTCAACATTCCTTGTTTCTTCCTGATTCCTCTATTTTGCTCATTATACTTCCATCCACCGCAATTTCCTTCTTATGAAATAAATAAAGTATATTGATTGTGACAGTTTAAGAATACTAGAATTATTTAGGGAAATGTTTTTTTAGAGAAAAATATTTTTCACGATTTATATATTTTGTCTTGTTAGTACAAACAAATGATGATGTTAATAATGTCCTAAGTACACAAAACTAGTCCCGAACAAATAAATCTAATTAGTAAAAACACAATATGCAATTGACTGCTGTAAAAATTTCAGTCCCCCACTAATACTCGGGCAAAAATGGCAAAGAAACCTTTCTACCACAATATTATTCTCCCCCACCCACAGGTTGTGCCTGGCATCTGTCACGCCTTCTTGTGTGGTTCTTGTACCCTGTTGGTTAGTTCATGTTGTTTTTCTAATGACCAAGCCTTAATGTCTGTGAAAGATGTTGTAAAAAAAAACTCAAATTTAAAGTGTTTTCGTTTTTAAATATTTTTCTCAGTAAAAATATTTCCCTAAATAAATAAAACATAGCTCTGCAACACAAATTTCAAATATTTATTAAAACACATCTCCGTGTACTTAGGAAGGATAATATGTGTTTTATTAAAGGCAAAAAGAATTGATGTCTTGTCTTACCAGCTCCTTGAGGGAATATTTATCATCGTCTGCAAAGAATTTCATCCGGTCGCCTCCGTCCGAGTGTGTCACGGCCTTCTTTTTGCCTCCTTTGCTCCGCGGGTCACCGGTGGACTGCGGACAGGAGAGGGGGCGCGTATTTCCCCGCTCATCAGTCATGGTCAACATCACAGCAGCCCCTTCCTCCTGTCCCGGGGGCCCTGCCGGGTGTAGTTTCTTGTATGCCCTTGCGGCTTCCAGCTTGCTTGTTAGTTCTGATATTAGTTTAGTATTCCCCAATATCTCGGCCTTCACTATTTTAGCTCCGAGAGCATTCATCTGCTCATCACTCAAATAATGGTGTACTCCTTCACTTTCCGCTGTTGTCTTTATATTTGATGCCAATTGCGAAGTAGACGCTTCAATTTCTGAAGTCGGGGGCCTTTCTCGTGTATCATCATTCCTGGCTGGAGATATGGATCGATTTCTAATGGGTTCTCGGGGTTTCTTCCAGTTTCCGCTTGTCTCGTGATAATAACTAGAATCATCTCTATTGCGTCTTCTTTCGTCATATTTATTGCCATAATCATCAGAGTGATGAGGCCTCCTGAATTGCTTGTTAGGTTCTCGCCTATTGCTTGTATATTCCCGTGGCGGGGAAGGTTTATCAGGGCGGGTAGAAGGAAGGCCGGTGCCTCCATCTCTCCAGTAGGGATTCAGTTCTCGACTGCACTGTGCCGGATTATACTCGTCTATTTGGCCTTTCTTTTTTTTCATATTATCTTGGTCAGGTTTCAAATCTTTACGACTAAAAGTGGCAAAGGCTCCCGTCATGCTCATCCAGTCTTCCCGATCTATATCTCCCGATCTAACCCCGCTCTTCTCTTCGTTCTTAGTTTTGCCTCCCTCATCTACCATCTCAACCCACTCATCACTCTCATCAGAACCGCTTGATGACTGAAATAAAATAGTTTTTTGTAGAATAATTAATTGTATCTTAGAACTTTGCGTACAATCTCTTCTGCATATATATTAGAGCATCCATCCCTGTCCCCCTGGCGGTGGGGACTGCAACAATATCTGAAAGATGCATCGCAGAAAAAACCATGGGACACAGATAAACCCAAAATCTAAAAAGGTTAATAATTTTCCCTTATAAATACTTGTTTATCAGAATATAGAATCTAAAGGTAATTTTTGATTTGAATAAGAACTTGCTTAACAATTAACAACTTGGAGTGTGCCATTGGTCTAGCCGCTTTTGAAATATAGTGCTACAGATGCACAATGGAGATCCATTGGTCGGAACACATCCAAAACAGCCGAATTGCCCAGCAACGAGAAAACTGGATAGGCCATAGCACCAGGCCTCCGGGCCTGCTCATTACTATCGCCAAGCCTCTATGGCTTGCTGCAGACCCATCCGCAGGATTGCAACCAAGCAAAAGAAATAACCTAAACTCACCTTAGAGGGCGAATGATTACGGTGAGATCTTTTTGACTTCTTCTTCTTTGATTTCTTATCTTTCTTTCTTTTTTTCTTTTTGATAGAACAAGGGTCTTCGTCCCTCGAAACTCTCTTTTTCTTACTCGAAAAATCATCCTAAAATATCGGAATGCATCAATGGGAATTAATATTTCAAAATGATATATTTTTAAGAATTTTACAAAGTAAAGCATAACAAACATCATCTAGGAGTTTCTGTTTTGTTAGGAAAAGTGCATCGTGATTTTGGCTTTTAAAACTCGACATTATTTATTAGTAGCAGATACAGAATAGAGAATAATAATATGAAGTAATAAAATAACCGACAATATTGTTTTGTTGAAAGCACATAGCACAATCTAATGTCATGAGAACTGACAACCATAGATGAACAAGAGCACTTGTGTGCTTCCAGATTTATGGCGAGCCAATGCCGTCTTGAAAGTATTTACCAGGCCGTAATCACATAGATAATATTTGCAACATGGAGCTATTGTAGGCCGTTAGTATGTGTCTCGTGTCGTGATCTCGTATTTTATTTCGATTATAAATGTGAAATTGATATAGCCATGTTACATGGCATAATAGGTGAGATTGCACTAGACAAATTTTACATGACCGAAAATACGTTTTCTCTCTGGAGGCTTGTTTGATCTTAGTTAAGTTTAATTTTAATTAGTGATGAGACTATGAAAGACAATTTAAAAACAATAATAGTGTTTAAGGAAGTGAAGTGACAATTTGGTGATAATAAGAAAATAGCGTTCTGCCCCGGTATCGCAATTCAGTTAGGTACTGCCGGGCCGAATTCTTTCGTGAGTGGCCACACTTTGCGGGGAGGGATGACCTCACCCCCCCCCCCCACCCTGCGGAAGGGAGTCCGCGTTCGACGAGCGAGTCAGTCTGGGAGTGATGTACCTCCCTCCGTATGTGTACCTGTATGTACCTCCCTCGGCAAACGCGCGCCGGGGGAGGTAGAAAAAGATCGCGAGTAGTCACCGACCTACAGTGGAAGTGAATCAAAACGAGGAGGAGATCGTGATATACGTGCCGCATGGCGCCAGCAACCAAGGGCCAGATTATCATCATGGAGGCCCGATGCTGGCCACTGCTGTCGCTGCGAAGGGAACCCACGTCATCCACGGTCCATCATCCGCGTGATGCTTCCGTGCCGTGCAGCCTCCGGCAGTCCTCGTGCTGGCCCAACCAGCGGGGCCGTCACGCCGGCTTCCGTCAGCGTCGGTCCTCGCCAGAGATCAAGTAGTTTTATTCAGTGACGGAGTAGTTTTAAGTCGTTGGCCAACGAATAGCAAGTAAGTCCTCTTTAGTTTATAAGTAATCTTGTTTCTTTCTTTTTGTTATATTGTATCTTTGTGTGTTCAAGTATAATTGTAAATAGTAAATATTAGTTTCAATCTCATATTACTATACATTCCGGAGCATCTTAGAGATCGAATAATAATAATTACATTAGCGAATAAACACTGGGCAATACGTTGTGAGGAATTGTTTCGAGATCGGGAGTGAAATACGAGTAATCTTCATGTTTCACCCCGTGACGGCAACTTCTTCGTAACAAAATAAATGTAAAATACGACTACGATCGTATTATTATTCCTTATATACGTAATTTACGTGTAAGTTGATGTCACGGGGTGAAACATGAAATTACTCGTATCTCATTCCCGATCTCGAAACAACTCCTCCCAACGTGTTGCCCATGTGCTTCGCTAATGTAACCTCATTATGTGATCTCTGAGATGCTCCGGGATGTATAGTGATATGAGATTGAAACCAATATTCACTATTTACAATTACATTTAATGACACAAACATGATAGGCTGGCGCCATGGTTACTGGCACCATCCGGCGATATCGCGAACTTTTCTTCCGATTATCTCCCCGGCGCGCGTTCGGCCGGGGATAGATGTTCCTTCCACCGAAGGCTGGTGGCTCGAGAGCTCTCCGGAGTTCAAAAATTGCAGGGTGGGGGGTTGAGATCACGTGTTCGATCACAAAGTGTTGCCACTCACGAAAATTGTCACTTACTCTATTATTGTTTTTCCTATCCACTTTTATTGTTTTTCATAGTCTTATCACTAATTAAAATTAAACTTAACTAAGATCAAACAAGCCTCCAGAGAGAAAACGTATTTTCTGCCATGTAAAAATTGTTCAGTGCAATCTCACCTAGTATGCCATAAAACATGGCTATATCACGTACTACAAATATTTTAATATACTACATTTGTGTTTCCGCAGTGCCGGTATGTCAATTTTACTTTCTCCTCGTGCCGGGCCATTTGTTAAGTATTTATATGCATTTTCTTCATTACGTTTACTTTATAAAAGTACTAGTAATATATTGAACACACATTGAATTGTATAAATATAGTTTGTGTACAACTTTGGTATGTAAAATGTTCAAAATAATCTTTCGATATTACCTCAAAATCATTATATATTAACTTCAACATTTGTACCACAGAAAGCTCAAAAGTCATAATAATAATGCCTAATGCAATAATATAGTTAAAAATGTTTATTTTTATTAATTGTTTAAAAAAATTCCCGATATTTTTACCAAATTTCTCTGACATTTGACGCTGTCAGATCGATGGACCCAAAGTTATAATCTTAACATTGCGGCTTGATAACATAGATTCGAGACGGCATTGACCAAGCGTCGACAAGCGACCGGGTACGGCCACACCGAAGTGCCAGGGTCGGAGGCTAGGTTGATATAGCCTTGTTTTATGGCATACTCGGTGAGATTGCACTAAAGAATTTTTACATGGCAGAAAATACGTTTTCTCTCTGGAGGCTTGTTTAATCTTAGTTAAGATTAATTTTAATTAGTGATAAGACTATGAAAAACAATAATAGTGTATAAGAAAAACAATAATAGTGATAGTGACAATGTTGTGAGTGACAAAAATAGCTTTCTGCCCCGGTATTGCAATTAAGTTTAAGTACTGCCGACCGGATATGGCGAGATATTGGAAATCAGACTCCAGAGGAGGCGGACGTGCCGCCCCCGACGCCCGCTGGTCACCGGCGCAACGCGCCAGCAGGCATTCCCGCCAGTGTGCCGGGCGAGACAGCGTGTCTGGGGGCCCGGAGACCGGACTGCTTTTCGCTTCCACGCTCTTCCCCGTCGTCCGCCTCGCACGTCCCTCGTGGTGCAGACGCCATAAGCAGCACGTGCCGTGCAGCCTCTGGCAGTTTTTCGTGCCGGTCAGCTCGCTGCCACGCCGACTTCGCAGATCACCGTCCTCGCCGAGCGTCCTCACAGATCGTCGGTCCTCGCCGCAGATCACCGCCTTCGTTAGTGCTAATTCAGTGACTCGTTAGTTTTAATTCGTTGGCCAACGGATAGCATGTAAGTCTTCTTTAGTTCTTAAATAATCTTTCATTTGCTTTGTATTGTATGTTTTGTTAATAAATCTAATTTTAAATAGTAAATATTGGTTTCAATCTCAAATCATAAGACATCCCGGAGCATATCTCGAACAACATAATATTAACATTGGCGAATAACAAAGGAAAGCGTTGGGAAGTGTTCGGGAAAGTGAATTTCGATCAAATTCATCTTTCACCCCCGTGACGACAACTAGCTCCTAACATCCACCTAGCCTCCGACCCTGGCACTTCGGTGTGGCCTACCTAAGAGTAAATACATATACATACGTAAATATATATGTGTCTCTGTCATAAATTTAAGTTATAGCGTCAAGACGGCATTGGTTCGTCAAGCTTTGCCACAATTTCGAATCGGTCTCGATGCTGCGTAACGGTTCCAGGCCGCCTCACCAACCAGCCATTTTTCACATCACTCTGGCACCATGCAGACGTCGCACACTGGACCCATTTGGCAAAAACATGGACTTAGGGGTCGAACTCCGAATTTTGCCCTGATTTTTTAAAATTAGGTCCTTTGTGTGATTCCAAACCACTTTTGTGTTTTAACTTTTTTTGATATAATTATATATGCTAATTATATGCTTCGCCAGCAAGACGGCCATCGCACAAGGATAGCATACCAATCCCTCTTCTGAACTACAAGCACTCGCCTCCAACAGTTTAAATTCAGAATTCCACATTGGACGACCTCGGCCTCAGCGGGCCCATTTTATATAATAAATCTAATTTTACGAGTGTAAAAAAAATATTTGATTAAATATTTGAAATTTGAAACACTTTTATTTTAAGAATCTTTTTTTTTTTATGCGCGACAGTTGTTTCGCCAACCTTTGTTGGCAACATCAGCTATTACAAGCAAATAAAGAATAAATATGTAGACAGAAAACTATTTTGTTGAATGTCAAAGGTTCAAAAAAACATTCATCGAAGTCCTTAAAGAACGTTTGTATTTATGTATGTTAGTGAATCAATGAAATTCTGTATTAAATACATTTTGAGCTATACAAATTAAAGGGAGAATGAAAAATGACAATAAATTTTATTAATGCAGTTTATTATATTGGAGTGAAGCAGTACCATCTAGCGGCTGTGGAATGAATTACTTTTATATTATATTATTACTTGGTTCATTTTCCACAAAATTGAAATAGGATTTTATGAAATATTATTCCAAGCATCATGAAGTGAAATGTATAAAGTAATAAACTGGGCAGCAGTGGTTGTTTTTAAACGATCGATAAGTTAACAATTTTAAGAAAAATTTTGTGATTAGTCATAATTATTGTATCTACTTATTTGCCATATATACGAGGCATCTCCAGAAAGTAAGTGTACTGAATTTTTGTAGGTTACAATTTTTTTTATTTAAACAAAAAAATTACGTGGTTACCGTAGTACATATATAAGCTATTTTTCGACATAGTCGCCATTCCTCTCAATGCGGGTGGTAAAGCGGGGTATCAACTTTTTGATGCCTTCCTCGAAGTAGTTTCCCGTCAACCCCTTCGTCCACTTCTCCACCTCCTCCTTTACCTCCTCGTCGGTTGAAAACCTTTTCTCACCCATGTGCAGCTTCAGGGAGGTAAAGAAATAGTTATCTGAAGGTGCTAGGTCAGGGGAATGCGCGGGATGGTTTAGGACATCCCATTTAAACGAGGCGAGCAGTTCCTTCTGGCATTGCCGTGCAGCAGGCAGACTCCCTTTGTCGGCATGCCTCTCCTCTTGTTCTGAATCGCCCTCCGCAATATTTTTAGGGTCTCACAGTATCTTGCAGAGTTGATGGTCTCTCCTTGAGGCATATATTCAATTAAAATTATGCCTTGACAGTCCAAAAATACGGATGCCATGATTTTCTTGGCTGAAATTGTAGTTTTGAACTTTTTGGCGGAGGGTGAAGAGGTGTGACGCCACTGTTGAGAGTGCCTTTTGGTTTCAGGCGTGTAGTGTGCTACCCAAGTTTCATCTCCAGTAACGATGGAGGGGAGAAATTCATCTCCATGGAGTTTGCAGCGCCTCAAAAACTCTTGCCCGGCGCCGCGTATTTCGCACTTGGCGGGAGATTGGATTGACATTTTTCACGAAACGTGTTGTCGCATCGACACTTCTCAACGTACTTACCTCGAACCGGTCTCGTTGCGGAGGAGAAGGGTCAGGCTACACGGAAGTGTAGCCAACATGTCGAAAATAAAATCCATCGGGCCGTGAGAGCCTCAGTACACTTACTTTCTAGATATGCCTCGTATATTATGGTCAGCTGGCTTTCTGCCCTCTGGGCATCTTCCATACTTGCCCTTGGGCCCCGTATAAATTCAATTGTCATTTTTTATGTTTTATCACAGCATTTACCCTATTTCGGGTTTCAATATACAGCACACGTTCTTCTATAGTAGGATTGCATTTGTACTTTAGGTAGGTCTGAGTTTTTCATTTGCTAAATCTTACTTTGGTGGTCTGAGTTAATATTCACCTTCCAACACCCAAGAGCTTCTTGAGCTGCGCTGTTTATTTTCAGACTCATTTGCTCCACTGTCTTGTTCCACAATTTGGTTGGAAACTATTTTCTCCTGCACTCTATTTGCAGAGACATTTTGTGTTCTGGTAAATAAAATAATGTGGGGGAATTAAAATATTTATTACAATGGCAGGTACACAGACATTTGAAGACATTTTATGAATATACAAGTTATGATTGAGAAGGCACATTACTTTCTTCAACTCCACCACACGAGTCAATATTTTATGACATATTTACAATAGAAAGGGGAAGTGGTTATATTAAACATATAACATTATAACAATACTATTGCTTGGAGTTGTCAATTCATACATTGCATTATACAATTGTAATTGAGGAAATATTGAGATGTTCTTTCTTTTTATTTATGAATTAATAGACATTTCCATTTTAGTACACTGTAAAGTAGTACACATTGAGTTGTCACACGACACTTATTGAATAGAATCTGCATATTTGAGTGTTTTGTCATTACAAAATGACATCCATAAATAAATATTATATACACACTGACAAGTATCTGCCACCTTTCCCTTCACCTATAATAAAAATTTCAGACATTTCTGTGAAATGTCCATAAAATGCCATGAATGCAATGTAATAAAAGCGTCGTAATATAAAATAAATGAGAATATTGATTGGAAGGTTTTACTGATCAACCAACACTTAAAATAAAAATCTTTTAATATAAAATTGTTAGAAAGAAATAAACTTTGTAGTAATTAACAAAAAAGAAATAATCCTAAATAGTAAAACATAATCAAATGTGCGTATAAATCGGTCACAGACATAAAGTTAATAATAAGAGTATTCTCACAGAAGAAGAGGAAGCGAGAATTCATGAATACATACTAAAATCACAATACACAGGTACACTCAAAGTGGGTCAGCACAGGAAACAGCGGACACAACATATTACGTGTTGCATCCTTTCAACAATTGCATTGTATTCAATTTGATTTTGTTTTATCTTGGATAAACTTTAACAGTTTGATAAAATAGAATAGGAAAATTTTCAACTGTATCTTATGTTACCATTACAATTATTCAGATCAAAAGGCGTAGTTGGAAAAAGTCATCGCAGACTCCATATCTCTCTTTCAAATTTGTCCTCCCGCACCTACACTTTGAGAGTTCCAAAATGCTTTTGCACAGTGTGCAAGTTAAGGAAGAAGGTCCCGAAAAGGTGGCAGTGGTCTTCAGCCGAGCAGAACCTTCTTCATCATAAGTCTCCGGGCTGCAGGGTCATGCTCACGACTTTCCCAACTCCCTGTGATGCAGCGAGCACTGCACAAATACTGGAGTAGAGGAAGACGATACTTTCCGCAGAAATCTACAAATTTTATGTGCTCAACTCTGCTATCGAAGAAGACACCTAAAAAAATAATAATTTCAGTATTAATTGATACAATAAGTTTCATTACAAAAGTTAAAAAAATATTTATATTTAACTATACATCAATGTTAAACATTTAAAATATATATTTATTTAAGAATTAAAACACTTTAAAAAAAAGGTGTTCATTAAAAAATTCGTAATTATGGAATTCCACAGTGTTTGTGCCATAAGTTTATAAAAAATGACTTAATGTAGAGTTTTATAAAATATGAGTTTATCTCGTTGTTCAAGAGGAGTAATGGTAAGTTGTGGAAGCTACATACAGACTAGATTACTAGCGCATGTACATGTTAAGGGTGAATGCTCATTATGTAGTGCCATTCAATATGTTTTATTTACAAAAAGATTAGCTATCGGGTCACGGGTACCTTTGCACTTGGGATTGACACAGCAGTGGGCTTGGGCGAGGTAGTCCAGCAGGGAGGCGGGCAGGTCCCCGGGCTGCGGGGGGCGCGGCTGCAGCTTCACGGAGCGCGCCGCCAGCTCCAGCAGCGAGGGTGGCTGCAGTGTGATGTCGCGTACAAACTGGACCACCAGCGGGTTGTCGCGCAAGCTCAACTGGAACACAATACACGCTCAGTAAGTGGCTCCATTGAATCAGAAAACTCCATTTTATGTCCTTTTCCTGAGGATGAAGGAGTAAACCTTTCGAAACAGGTCTAGAAAAATAAACTCAAATGTGATCCCTCTCCACTCGCCCATCCTCTGTAAAAATACTTCCTAAACATAAAAATTCATCAACTTATTACCATTCACGCTAAAGTTGCAGACTGTCATGCTTTCTTATTTTTTGAAAATTGTTACCTTGGACTTATTCACATTCTTCATCAGATCATAATCGCATGCATACCTCATGCATACTAGACACCGGGACTTGTAGTTCATGCTCGCTGTCTGCAAATAGCACAGCGTTGTCGTTCAACCTTTTCAGCTATTTCATACACTTGTCCATAGATTAAACAACTACAGGGACATTGCGCAACCCTGTTGGGCACCTTTGCTGATATCAACCCAGGCTGTAAGATCTCCATTTACTTTGACACCGGCAGTGCTTCGCTTGTACAGCCATGCGATTGCCGAGATCAGTTTTGTGCTTATTCATATTCAGACAAGATTTAGAGGTACAAATAAGTTCTCGCTGTTTTTCCTTTAATTTTATTTTATTTAAAAAAACTGATCTTATGATCTTAAAACTGAGAATATCTTAATCAAAGTATTGTCCATCGCTAGCTATTACTTTCTCCCATCTTTCAGGCAATTTTTGAAATCCGTATTGGAAGAACGATGCGTCTTTTGATTTAATCCAGTCATGGACCCATTTTTTGGAATCATCATAATGTCATCGATCGAGACAGGTTGTAGTCAAAAGGAGCAATGTCTGGTGAAGAAGGCGGGTGGGGTAGAATTTCCCATTTGAGCGTTTCCAAATATTTTTTGACAAGTCTTGCAACATGGGGTCGGGCATTGTCATGCTGCAAAATAACTAACAACCTAACTTCTTTAAGCTTTCAATGCTCTGCTCACACATCGATTGCAGTCTATTGTGATCTCCTGTAATGGTTTCATTGGGTTTGAATAGCTCATAGTACACCACACCGAGCTGATCCCACCAGATACAGAGCATGACCTTGGGGCCATGGATATTCGGCTTTATTGTTAATGTTGAAACCTAACCAGGCTTTCCCCGTGATTTTTTCCGCTTTGGATTGTCGTAGCGTATCCACTTTTCATCACCAGTCACGATACGATGCACAAAACTCTTTCTTTTTTGGCATTGAAGCAATTGTTTGCTGGTGAAAAAGCGCCGTTCAACATCTCTCGGCTTCAATTTATATGGAACCCAATTTCCTTCTTTTTAATCATTCCTAAGTCTTTTAAACATTTTGAAATTGTTTGTTGTTCAACTCCTAATGATGTTTGACAGTTCAACACATACTAATATTTTGAGGTTAAAGGTCTACCTTTAAAATAAAATTGGTTTGGGTATTGCCATATGTGTAAAAAATTAAATTTCAATAAGGAAAATAAAAAAAATTAAATTTCAATAAGGAAAACAACGAGAACTTATTTGTACCCCCAATATGATTTTTGCAAATCAACAAACGCACGGAAAAGTTTACAGTTTTTGGAAATTTCTCTACGAAGTGTAAAAATAATAAACAAAGGAAAGGAGAGATATATGAGAATAGTTTCCACCATAGACCGCCCATACAACTATGGAAGAGCTGTTTCAGAAGATAGTCAGCATCCTTACCTCTGTAAGGCACTTGAGCGTGATGATCTCGGTGGGCAGCGTGCGCAGCCTGTTGTTGTGGAGGCGCAGGCACTTGAGGTGGTTGAGTTGCCCGATACTGGCGGGAATCTGCTCGATGAGGTTCTCGCTCAGGACCAGCATCTGCAGCGCCTTGAGCTGTCCCACTGACTCGGGGATGTCCACTATCCGGTTTCCTCCCAACATCAATATCTGTAAACTAAACCAGCAATATTTTAGTCAGTACAATACACTTGCTTAACAACAATCAGAGTGTCATTTAAGAAACCAAAATACATTTTGCCAAATGTTGTGACTACTTTTGTCAACCAAATATCAATATTCCAGATACATATCTTAGATTATCGCATTTGTGGAAGTTTTATAATTCAATGAGAAACACGAGATAGAATACTCAATATCCTGCTACGTTTACTGTAAGTCCAATAGCTTCTTTGAATAACAAGATATCAATTATTTACTTGTCTTTGTTGTATTTATTATAATTAATAAATTCTCAGAAACAAAGTTGAGGTTCAGGGGTGGTAGTTTAAGATAAATGTAGCAATGATACTCCCAATTACGAAAGTTTGTTTTGCTGTATTTTGTTTTATCAAATAAGGAATAAGACTGAACTAATGGCTTGGCAACTGAACTAATGCGCTTGGAGATAAAAGAAAGGTCTCTTGTTATCATGAAAGTGCGTCCACAACATCCACTCGACTTGATTGAGTTCGCCTTCTGTTATATAACAGAAATATCCAACAAAGTAATATCTCCGCTCCATAATTAGAATGCAATTTTTGATAAACCAGTCGGAATATGAAACACTTTAAAAATACAAATTGTAATAAAAAATTAAAAAGAAAGATTGTCTTACAAAATAAGACATGTGTGAAAAACAATTTCAAAGTGCCTCTGAGCGATCATTGCAGATTCATAATGAAACCGCACAAGTTGATTGGTCGCAGGTGCCAGGAGTGAAGGCTAAAGGAATGTCTCACACGAGACCCCACCATGTTCACTTCACGCAGCGCCCGCTCAACCGGAGAGGGGCCGGGGCAAAGGTCTCGCTGCGGAGATAAAACACGTAGCAAGTTGTGAAATTGCCACCAGTGACTCGGCTAAATTCGCAAATGTAAACATTTGCTTATATGATCGAAAGTAATTAATAATACAAATTACTAAATTCATCATTTTAATAATACATTTACGTTTTCTCACTTTGATGAACCTGGAATGTACCCAGGATTACATCTCTGATTCTACGGTCGGTAGATAAGAGTTTCATGCCCTAGACTACCTTTGTTACAACAATATGGGAACTTTCTTTATAATAATGTACCAAGAATTGTGTACACTGTCTGGAGATTGTTATCTTTGATAAAGTATGGAAGATTAGAATACATGAGACAATTATATAATACTTTGTTCATGGTTTTAATGTTTCAACATAGTTATGAAAATTTTTATACTTAAATGCTTCCAAACATGGGCTTTCACATTATATATTTTGTTATATGAATATTTTTTAATCTCGGGAATGTATGCACCAGAGGAAAATATACCTATTTAAAATACTATAAATCAAATCTGGTCAAAACAAAGAGATAATGAATACAAAATATCAATAAGTGGACAGAAAAATGGTACAATACATGACTCGGCAATTATTAAGAGTTTCGTATGGATAGCCCCGTAGAATAGCACCTAGCTTGGAACAATCTCCCTTCACACCTTAGATGCATAAATGATCCGACAGATTTCAGATCTAAATTGAAAACCCATCTTTTTCATATTTCATACCCAATTTAAACATTTATACTTTGTTCTACTATACTTTTAAACCGATCGTTTTTTAAGCGGTCACATTTAGATTTTTAAGATTTAAAACACGTCTTAATGCGCCCTTGAGGTGATTACATCACAAAAACGGCGCTTTAAAAGTTAGCATATTATTATTATTATTATTAGCTCCTGGAGGTTAACCTAACCTAATATGATAAATATGGTCACTACTGCAACAAGTTCATTCAGCAAAGTATCCCAAGATATACAATAGTATTCTGACTATATGATTCATGACAGGTTCCAATTCGTAGCGGGTCTCGGGTAGTAGTACCAGCAGTACGGGCCTGTGTACACCACAAGGTGATGATGAAATACCACGAGATGATGAAATAAACGGTTATTTGAAATAACAATATTTTAAACTTATATAGAAATAAATTAATAAAACACATTGTATTTAACCACTGTATGGTTATTATAATTCCTCGGACAGGAGGGACAGCCGCTGGTTATTATAATGGATGCCAACTAGTTTCGCTTGGATCCAAGCTTCATCGGGGCAATATGTTTTACACAAAGTGTTTTATTATTATATATCTATAAGTTTAAAATGTCTAACCACAAAGTAAGTGCTTCATATGAAAAAAATAATAAAAAAAATAATATTTGAACTTTAAAATTATGCATAAAGTAAACACAATTATAATATTAATTTGAGATTTCGCACGCTTAATAGGAAACTGACCGATTATGGTTTATGTCATAATTGAAATAACATTAGACAGAGGCTTGTGTTAACGCTATGCATCTATTTTTCACAATGTTAACGCTACCATTCGTACGTACGATAATCGTTCACAATGTTAACGCTATCCATTCGTATGTGTTTTTCGACTGTTTTTGTTAAAACACCGATTCATGTCAGATTGAGCAAAACTTGCTTTTTTGAGTTAAGCCAGTGTTCTAAAGCGTGCGATTTGTGCTATTATCGCTGTGGCTGTCTTGGCTAACAATAGTCACCAAAAAATATACAAAATATATTTTTTATATCAATAGCAGAAATTTACAAAGAGGATATCCTATTTTCCAATTGTTTAAATATTCAATTCGGCAAAAACTCTGCCTCCAATAAACAGCTTACTAAGAAGAGTAGATTGTGCCTTTTTATTAATTGAATAATTAGTGCGAATTAAATGAATTAAACATAACATTAAAGAACGGATTACTTAAGAAATGTGCGTAAATAATAAGCAGCGAGAGATTGAAGATAAGGATAGCGGCGGGACACGCGACGCAGACATGTTGGCCGCGAGATACTCTTATCTGTAGCCCACTTCAGGGGTCATCTGGACCAAGCTAGCCCAAGAGCCGAGAGAAAATAAGGATGCCGGGTTACTCTGCACTCACCTACTCATTTTCCACACATCCTTGTGGACGTTGCTGATGCGATTGGCCCCCAGGAAGAGGTACTTGAGGGCGGGCAGCTCCAGCAGCTGCTCGGGGAAGGAAGTGAGCAGGTTGCCGCTGAGGTTGAGCTCCTTGAGCGTGCCGCCAGGGTGGCGGAACGACTTGGGCAGGGACTCATTAGTCAGCAGGTTGTGCTTCACTGTCAGCGAAGCCAGGGGGCACGTACTCAAAATATCCGGTAGACTCGTCAGGCGGTTATTACTTATGTCCAACACTTTCAAATTTATAAATCTACATAAAGAATCGGGCGCGGTACTCATCCTGTTGCCGGACAAGAGCATAATCTCATACTGGTCGGAAGACTTCTTCTCCCCCGAGGCACATTCTTCTATCGTCTGCTCTATGGCCACTCTGCCCAGCATCTGGCCCGAGAGGTCGAGGGTCTTCTGTTCCCGGGCGTCGCTGTCGCAGCTATCCGAAGTATAACACTCCATGATGAATGTTCCCTATACCGCGCGATGTCCTACACGGTCGCTCAGTTAGCGGACGTCTGCGCGGAGCCGTACATTTCCGAAAAGAGCTGATAAACGCGCTCCCCCGAGCCGCGGGCTAAACGAGATAATGGACCAAACTGAGCGATCATAAACGGATGTGCGAATTATATTCAACACTAATCAGCGAGTTGCCATCAACTTTGACATTTGCGAACACGGTTTGACTTTGACAAGAGATCTGACAGTACAGCAGGAATGAATAGTGACGCACGTCGTTCTGTAAAGATCGTAACAAAAATTAAATCGATTAACAAAAATATCGATTTAGTGCGAATGAATATACAGCACTTAAACATGGAAAAAAACATTGACAGAGTTTTAATTTAGATTAATTTACAGCCAACTTTTTACCATTGATGAATACGTCCGTTTCCTAAAAGTTTTATTATATTTTATGGGAAAACTATGTGATGTAGCCATGTTTTATGGCATACTCGGTGAAATTGCACTAAACAATTTTTACATGACAGAAAATACGTTTTCTCTCTGGAGGCTTGTTTAATCTTAGTTAAGTTTAATTTTAATTAGTGATAAGACAGTGAAAAAACAATATTAGTATAGTGACAATTTCAAAGTGACAAAAAGAGCTTTCTTCCCTGGTATTGCCATTAACTTTAAGTACTGCCGACCGGATATGGCGAGCGGCAACACGCGCGGCCATGTTTTTTTTGACAACGGAAGTCGACTTGGAAATCAGACTCCCGAAGAGGCAGACGTGCCGCTCCCCGACGCCCCGCTGGTCGCCGGCGCTTTGCGCCGGCCATGGGTATTGCCGCCATTTTGCCGGGCGAGACCACGCTTCTGAAGAACCGGAGACCAGACCGCCTTTCGCATCCACGCTCTTCCCCATCGTCCGCCTCGCACGTCCCTCGTGGTGCGGACAGAAGAGGATGCCAAGTTGCCTGACGCGGTCCGTCGCCGTCCACATCGACGCCATCAGCAGCTAGGTGCCGGCTGCCTCAGATCCGGCCACCGCTGTCGCTGCGAAGGAGACCCGTTCCCTCCGCGGTCCATCATCCGCGTGATGCTTCTGTGCCGTGCAGCCTGCAGTTGGCAGTCCTCGTGCTGGCCAACCACCGCCACGCCGGCTTCCGTCAGCGTCGGTCCTCGCCGCAGATCACCGTCTTCATTAGTTACTTTAGTTTTAATTCGTTGGCCAGCGAATAGCATGTAAGTTCTCTTTAGATCTTAAGTAATCTTTCTTTTTCTTTTGTATGTATCTTGTTAATAAATGTAATTTGTAAATAGTAAATATTGGTTTCAATCTCATATCATAATACATCCCGGAGCATACCTCATATAATAATATAATGTTAACATTGGCGAATCACATGGGCAAACGTTGGGAGGTTGTTCGAGATCAGGAGTGAATTTCGATTAAATTCATCTTTCACCCCGTGACACCAACATAACCCCCCCTAGCACATGTTTCGTGTTGTTTGATTATTAACCCTTTGGTAAACGAAATCTGATATATCGACTTTCGCTACGAATCGAAACCATGATTTATGAAAGAATCATATACGTTTTAGACAGAATAATAATTCTTTTATTTAAGTTTGCAAATAATTATTATCACATATTTATTGTTTCTTGAACAATGATGTAAAACTCCATATTAAATATTTAATACGAATGACTTGGACTTGAAACTTCATGAAAACGTTTTCATTCATATTAATTAATTATTATCACGTTTTTGAAATTCAATGTATAATAAATATGGGCTTCATCACTTTGTTTTGATCTGAATGAAAACGTCTGCATTATTATGTATTTATAAGACCTTTGTCAGGAAAGAACACTGTAGGAACACTTCGGAGAGACGGCGTGATAGTTGGTTAGTTTTTATATATAGAAAATAATTTTTATTTTATTATAATATGTAATATTTATAAATTCTCTTCTTCTTCTTCGTCGTATCAACGCGAAGAAAGTTTCATAAATCGCTGGAGTGTTGTAAATGGGCCTATTTCTACATTTTCTCAAGCCATTGTGGTGGAAGGTTTGGCCGACTAGCTATACTAACACCACACGTGGAGGCACCTTCCTTGCCAAATTGAGAAAAATGATTTACTGTAATGTGTAATACTATATATAATTTTATACTGAGGACGTGCATAGTATTATATACACGACAAACGCACAGAAAATCTTACACCTTTTGTCCATAAATTTCTCCGCAAGCGTTCAAAGTACAAAAATCTGATCCATACATCCTCTTCTGATCATAGATGTGCCTTGTTCATCCATACTCTTTCAGTCGTCGTTTTTTTTACTCTTTCTATTAAAATTCGACTGTAGAGTTTACCAACGGCGCTTAACAGACTTATTGTCCGGTGATTTCCACAGTCCATACGAGAACCCTTTCCCTTATATAGAGGCATGATATCAGCCCTCCTCCAGTAAAGCGACGTATATCCTTCCTCTAAACACTGTTTAATAAACTCCGAGGCGACACAGTCATAACTAACAGCTTTTCCACCTTTCATACAGTTTACAGATCTTACTATTTCGTTCAAATTTATTTGTCATATCTCTTTCGCTATCCGTGCAACTCACATTTGCAACGCTCCTTCTCATTGAACTCTCATTTATTTCACTGCCATACATATCTTTTAAGAACTCCAACCATCTTCTTTATATACTTTCAAAATCAGTAATCATTCTTCCCTCATTACTCAAACTTGCTTTCACACAGCCACATTTGGGAGGATTCCTGGCTTTTTTTGACTTCCTTCCAGAACATTTTTATGTCGCTCTGAAAGTAATTTGTCCGTCTTCCTCCTTCAGTTTATCCTTTTTCGCTCTCATTTTCAACTTCACGATCATCTTACAAACTTTGTACCCTTCTTATGCTCTTTTATATTTCTCGCAATCATTCTTATCCACATATAGCATGTTTAACCACGCATCCTTCTTTTCTTTAACCAGATTTTTTACAGTCATCCCACAAAGCATCTCCATTCCTTCTTCTTGCACACATGTACCACATACCTCTTTCTCTGCTTCACATAGACTTTCTTTAAATTCGTTCTAGATCACATCTCTATTCGTACATTCTGATTCTCAACCACTCAGCCTCTCATCTAATTTCATCATAAAACTCTCTTTTACATGATCGTTTTGGAGACTTTCTACTTTAACTCTAGACAGGGTGGTCACTGTTTTGTTCTTCTTGGTGCGCCAACCTCAGAACAGACTTACCTATATCTTTGCCACAACCAAAAAGTGGTCCATTCCGAGTTCGGCCCCTCTGAACACTCTGGTATTTACAGTGTCCGCCCGTAATCTAGAGTCAACGATGACATAATTGATAGTCGTCCTTTCGTTCCCTCTCTCCCATGTATAATGATGGATCTTCTTATGATCAAAAATCGTGTTTGACACAAAGAAGCTCCACTCCAGGCGCACACCAAGCACTCTTTTTCCATTATCATTCGTCCTACTAATCACCATACTTACCGAGATATTCTTCATAACCAGCCCTTTGGATTCCTACCCACCCATTCAAATCTCCTGCTAAAATAATTTTTTCATTCAAATTCTTAGTCGCTGCTATCTCGTTTACTCTATCCCAGAACTCATCTTCCACAGCTTCATCTTCGCTATTAACAGGAGCATACCCAATTATGAGCAATACCCTTGGCAATCCAATTTTAAAGCGGAACCCTATCAGTCTGGGACTCACACATTTGTATCCTTTCATGCATTCTACCATCCTAGGAATAGTTTTCAAATCAAATCAAATCTAATCAGTTTATTTTCTCAAAAGACATTACAAACATTTTTTATAGTTTAAGGCATCTATTGAGAACAGGTAAAACATAATAAATATATAATACCAGGAACGCATGAGAGATGGTTCGACATTAGGAATACAAGATACTCTCCAAAGTCAAGAGTATTTGTCTTCTGAGCGTACTTTCATGAATATGAAAGACATCGATCTCTGAAGCGATCATGTTCAGCAGTTTGATTGCTCTCCCCACCGGCATCACCAGAGGCAGGTTGGTTCTGCATGCTGGGAGATAAAACAGTCTGTGCTGACGCTGTGGAAGATAACCATCCGGAACATAAAGATAGAATGCCTCCAAGATGACGGAATTCTCAAAGAATCCCCTGATAAGTCTGAAGAAATGGGTAAGTGTGCACCCATCCCTTCTTATCTGTAAACTATTGGTCCCCAGCATGCCCAAGAGGAATGCAGTGGGATAAAGCCACGGATAGCTACCAAACTCCCTCATGTAGAGATATCTCAGAAATCTTTTCTGAACCCTCTCTAACATGAGCGAGTATCTCGCCTCGTGGGGACTCCATATCACCGAGCCACACTCGAGCCGGCTCCGGACCAATGAGTTATACAAAATTCGCAAAACATAGGGATTCTTGAAAACTCTACCAGTTCGGAGAATAAATCCCAACATTTTCAGTGCAACTCCACATATTCTCTCAATGTGAGCATGGAAAGTCAGCCTACTTTCATAAACGATACCAAAATATTTTATCATTGAAACACACTTAAGTTGCTGGTTATCCATTGTGTATCTGTAATAAACAGTACGCAATGCTCTCGTAAAAGATAAAATTACGCATTTAGAGATATTGAAATAAATTTGATTGGTTTAACTCCAGCGGACGATATTATTTACATCTGACTGGAGATGGAGGCAATCTTCATGGCTTTTTATCTCAAGGAATAATTTAAGATCATCTGCAAATAAAAGAAATCGCGAAAATTTTATAACCCTCGCGATATCATTAATGAAGATGGTGAAGAGGAGTGGACCAAGGTTTGAGCCCTGTGGCACTCCGGAATATACGGGAAAAAGTGCAGATTGAGATATACCGTATGAGGCAAACTGTTTCCTCTCCCTCAGGTAGCTAATAAAAAAATATAACCAACTTAGAAGAAAAACCAATTTCCGACAGCTTTCGCAGAAGTACATCATGGTTGAAGGTATCAAAGGCTTTAGAAAAGTCATTATAAGAGCAGTCAACCTGGTGAACATTGTCTTAAGCCCTTGTCACATATTCTGTGAAAATCATGAAATTGGTTTCAGTAGAGCGCCCTTTCCTGAATTCGTGTTGTTCTGAAATTATGAAGGGTTCAATTCTAGGGAGAATTATTTTATAAATAATAGATTCGAAGAGTTTGGCCGGAGCAGACAGTAGTTTTCAACTGATTCTCTCGGGCCGCTCTTGAAGATGGGACTGATCTTGGAGATTTTCCACAAATCGGGAAAGGTATCAGTATTTACTGACAGGTTGAAAATGAAGTGGAGAGGAGGTACCAAAAATTCAGAGCATCCTTTTAAAAAGAAGATAGGAAGAAAATCAGGGCCAATTGAATGCGAATTTTTCATAGCTTGAATTGAAATTTTTATGTCTGAGATGTCAATTTGACTGACACCATTGAAGCTGAGTAGTATCGCTAATATAGGAACTAAAATCGCTGCCACACCCTGACCTCCTCTTTGTTTTTGTGGTACCCCATGACCATGACCACATGACGAACTTATTTATATTGGTCTTCTGCTTTACAAATCCACCGCAGAATCAAGAGTTATGAAAATCTAATTAGATATCGGAACTATATAAAAAAAAAGTGTGAATGTGATTGTCTATTTATTGATTAGAGTTGTGTTGGGGTTTCTAATATGTTTGTTAATTTCCAACTGTTCTGGTAAATTAAGAGTTCAACTTTTATTTCTAATGTGTAGCGAAATTGGTTTATTATTTGTAATTAAAGTATTATTATGTGTACTATCAAGCAAATGTTTGGCAAATTGTGAATCTGTTTTATTTAGTCTGTAGGACCTTGTGTGTTCAAAAATATGTGTATTGAATAAAACATCCTGTTTGGCCAATGTATACAGCATCACAATCATATTATATTCCACTATTATTTCATTGATCTATTTTGTGTTTAGAGTTTTTTTTTAAATAGATCCAATATTATTTTTGGTGTGGAAGGCAATACAAGGACCTTCCCTCTACGAAGGAAGCACTGCCAGTGTTGGGTAAATAGAGACATGGTTTGATATTAAAAATGGTATTAAACAGAGTTGCATGATGTCTCCATGGTTGTTCAATATTTATTGTTTTGTGCTGAGGAGGGGAAAATCCTCATTGATGAATGCAGGATTGCTACCCGTGGACAGACCTACCTGCTTCTTCGCAACCTCATCATTGCAGAAAGAAAGGCTGTTCAATATATATATATATACACTAGATAAGTGTATAAAGTCTCATGTTTGGGTCATGTGCTTAGGGGAGAAAAATTCCACATCCTTTTAATCATGGGTAAAATAAAGGGACGTCAGGGAGTTGGTAGAAGCCAGTCGCCCTGGCTACGGAATATATAAGATTGGACAGGAAGAAGGGTCTTCTGGCACTTTCCTTATTTGTTGAACATCTTTCTGTTCCCAAAGGTGGTCAATTAAATACAGATTAGAACTCTGGGCAGGTCAGTCCAACTGATCAAGAACCGTTCATACTGCAGGACGAAGTTATTCTTAATCATACAGCATGCCGCGGCATCCGGGAGGAATAGCAAACTCCCTTTATATCTTCATATAGCTCTCTACTTTTAGTCTCTCTTGGTAACTACTTTTTGGCTTTTTGGACATATCGTGGGTTCAATACTAGAACTAGATAACTCTAAATACATAGTTTTGAGATAATGGCAATTAAAGTTTTTGGCTACACAAATCATGACATTACTTTCAGAAGGATAGTAATTAACACGTTGTTTATTGTTGAAAAACATAGCTTAGAGTTCAAGGAAGCCACTAAATGTATAAACTTGACCAAAAATGGCTTCATTATTTTTTAACAATTAAAATAGTGAGATATCTAGTTTTAGCACTAACCATTGTTGCGGGGTATATCAGGATATGTACGTGTAATAATTAGTTATCTATGACTTGGAACCAACAATTTGACACTATTGCTTGAATTATTATACTAAAGTTACTGTTTAAAAAAAGTTTTAATTATGTATATTATTTTTATACTTATGAAAGTTTTATTTAAACACTATGTAAATGTTACTTATTAATCTTTATTCAAAGCTATCGCGATTTTGGTGATGCTATACAATTCACTAGCTCAATAAAACTGATTGACAAGCCTACAAAAGTGTTTAAATAAAACTCTTATATAAAAATGTATAGAAATTGTTACATAGTGAATGTCTCTAATATAAATTGAACTAATCGCTCGGCTATTACTTTGTCTTCTTTTTTAACTCTTCTTGCTGCGTTCTTTATGTCTGCAGGCTCTTTGTAATTATCCACTATTACCCCGTCTTCAACAGCCATGCAAATTTTGTATTTATCCTTTTTCTGTTGATGGAATCCCAGATTGAAATTATTGCAGAAGATATTTCTATAAGCAGAATCTTTAACACACGGTATTTGTTTTTCTTCACAATCTTTGATACAAGATCGATACAACATTCTTATATTTAAGTCTGGGGATAGATACTTTCGTTCGGTATCAGATCTGGTGTAGTGTGACGCCACAACTGGAAAAGACTGAATGTGTTTTTTTAACATTTTCTATCATTTCACTACTAGTTGTCTAGTTCTAGCACTAAACGTAGTATGATTTTTCCTTTCGTCTACTTTTGAAATTTGTCTTTAATTTAATAATGGTAGAATATTTGAGATAACCAATTAGAGCATTCAGTACTCCCTGAGCAACACAAACATTTGGCATAAATAACTCAAAACCAACAAAATTCGACTTGTCTAGTTCTAGTATTGAACCCACGATATATGTTTGCCAAAAACCAGAAAAATTAGAAATTTTAGAAATAAATAGGCTAAAATACAACACCCCTGACCAAGTAGTCCTTAATGACCAATTACTGTTTGCTTACTCCCCTTTGTTATACCCAATATAAATAAATAAAAAATATTCCTGGAATCGATTACTGACGAAAAATTGTTTTGTTTGATTCCAGACCTTAGCAGCTATATGGATGGGGAAAACCGAATAAGGCGATGCCAACCTTATGGACCAAGAACTGTAACATATTATATTTAAATTCAGTAATAATAAAAACAAAAGTACCAATTTTTCAAACGTTATATATAAATATGTAAGCTGTATTAAAAATTTTAAATCCATTGTATTGAACCTTCTTGAATACCTGTAATACCAATATTTAAATTCAGTAATAATTTTACATAAATATTTGAAAATTATTTGTGTAAATCATGTTTACCACCCCTGATCTGTATGTATATAAAGCAGTGCTCCGTAACCTTTTCTCACCTACGGCACACCTAAGTTCTTCCTAGAATTCCGCGGCACACATAAAGTTGAAATTCGGTTTAGACGTGGGCGTTAATCAGCTCAGCAAAAATGTTGGTGACCTTTTTTTTTAGCTCATTCGGGAAAATCGAATGTTCGATTTTTTACGAATGGCCTAAAAAAAGGTCGCCAACGAAAAATATCACGTCAGATTTTCACAAAAAAGCTGAATGAGCTAAAAAAAAAACAAAAATAAAAAAAGTTCACCAACGTCTCCTGGGCTGATTTACGAAACAGTCGACTCTTTCGCAATTTACGATTTCTTACTAAATATTTTTTTCATTGTGTATTTGACCGCGGCACACCTGCATCTGGCTCACGGTTGCGGAGCACTGATAAAGGACTCGGTTTGCAATAGTGTCACCAGTCTGTCAATGCCAGCGAACCTGGAGAAACCGGTCGCTGTCGAAATAAAGACAAAAGTGGAAATAGTTAAAAAACATTGTTTTATTTAATTATTATTTAAAATGAACTTCCATCAAGAGATTTCATTAAAATCATTTGATAGTTAAATAATACTGAATAATAATATTATTTGACTTTATACCTAACACAAACACTAGGTTAGTTATATCAGAAAGGTAGAACCAAAGTGAAGTGTTTCTTAGAGAAACATGTTTTAACAATCACTACAAAGTAAATAGGTGAATGATTTTAGATATTTGAAATATGTATACCATATATCGTGGGTATACAAGTAAAAGTGACTATCTGCAAAAATTATGAAATTGAGATTATGGACTTTTTAACACCGCATTAGCATAATGCTTGACTGGTAAAAAATTCCAGTTGATTCGACACTCCAAAAAGAAATTAGGTTTTAAAAAATGTGACCATTTGATAGAAGCTCACAGATTTTTGACAAGTAAAACTGACCAAGTGACAGTTGATCAATTTTACTTGTCAGTAGATGTCACCAGTAAAGAGTTATTTAGAGTTAGTAGTTAGTATACGGTTTGTTTTTCTGTAATCTGATAGTTTCATTAGTCATGGCCCAATTGATAGTGCATTTAAATATAAATTTGGGATTTACTATGGCAATGATAATCGCTGAATAAATGAACTGGAAAACAAAACTAGTGCGCAAATATACAATGGAGTAGTAAGCCATATTAACAGTTTTCCTGTAATGGAATCTCATTACTGCCGGAAGTATTTTGATGCGAGACTTTCAGTTTCCAAAATGTATTCCTTATATACATAGGATTGCATCAAGAAGAATATGACCCCTGCTTCTCAAATTACATACAGGAGAATATTTGGGAAACACTTAAATGTATATTTTTTCCATCCAAAGAAAGACCAATGTATTTTGTGCAATGGAGCCACTACTGATGAAATAAAACCTGAAAGCAAATACAGTCATCGCATTAAAAGACGAGATGAGGCTAACTTGGCCAATGCTACAGACAAAGAAAAAGCCATGAATGACATTTCTTTCAAATCCATGACTTTCAAGTGTTCTGCAGGTTCCCTCGTCGGTAGTGTCTCAGATGTACTACAGCCGAAAATTATGTGCTTATAATTTAATATCTGAAGAATCTGAAGAAGATGAATAAAAACTAGAAATTTTTTTTTTATAAAAAGTAAATTAATAAAAAAATTCTCTAGTTTATTATGTAACACTTCTTAATTATTTAGTCTTTTTCATTTATTTTGTATTTCTGTGTTTATTTTACCTCTATAAATATATAAAAATAGATTATGAAATAAAAAATCCCAAAAACATAATTTATAGTTCATACTATTTCCCCAATGAACGAAATAACAATGATTATCTGCAAAATATTATGAAAAATTTTACAGATAAAATTGACTAAGTTTTTAAATATTTTTTTATATAAAAGTGATAATGTTTTTTAAATATTTCTTTACTCTACCTTAAAGTTAAAAGTACTGTTCATATAATGTAAAATTACCAACCACTTACTTGAAAAGTCTGATCTTTGAGAAGCAATTGAACTTTAGAAAAACACTAAAATGGCTCCCCTGAACATCATTGATTTTGTCACTTTGTCAATTTCTCTTGTATGCCCACGATATGTTATTACTGCATTTAAATATTTTATATTTTAGCAACTGCTACTTGTTTGGTCAAAGTATTCAATACATGTTTCTCTGTATACACAAGCTCCTTGAATAAAGGTTTCTACTAGAGGGTATTAATACCTCTTTCTTGGACTCATTCAAAAGTGCTTTTTTACGCGTATTTTTGGTGACATATTTTTATTATACATAATAGTAAACATTTGGTTAAATATTATAGTATTTCAGAGGCAAAATCTTTATTGTGCATAAATAGCACCTCAATAAAGACACTAAACACTCGGAGCATTATCTGCCATTAGTTTTACGAAACTGCGACGCGGCAACCATTTGACTTTTTTGTTATTGTTGCAAGATCGAGTGTTACCGTAACCCTCTTACACTGATTTTTCTTCAGTTTATTTTCTTTCGTTGGAAATATACTGTGGACAGGGGAAACAAGTATTGGATACCATACATTTTGAATCCGTATTTAAACACGCTTATATGGATAATTATAAGAATGTTCAAACCAGTGAAACCTTCCTTCCAGACGAAATAAGAGTTTGCGCAATAATTAGAATAAATAGAGATCTGCCGAATTGTTTAAAGAAAATAAGTGAGAATTATTTGTACAATTCATTCGGCAAATATTCTAGAAAGTCAAGATGTTGATTGGACCACAAGAGAAAGGGGTTGATCGCACTAACCAATATCTTTCTTATTATTCCATTTTGTGGAAGACAAGAAAATGGACATAATATTTTTATTAAACTCTCTCTGCTCTGTTACACGCTTTCAGAGTTAAACAGACACCCAACGGGCATAGCATGAGTAACAAATCTTTTTTAAATGATGTTGCACAGCACTGGATAGCTGAAAATCCGGAAATAGGTGTTCAAGGACAGGGAACATCCAACTCTCAAATGACAAGAAGAATAACCAAATGTTGAATCTCCCTCCCCACTGAAAGATTATCGATGGGAAAACATCGCTTAAATAAAATAATGACATCTGGAAAAAGGATAAACCTCAACGATAATGTCGTGTACGCAACGTTGCAAGTTTTGTTCCATCTCTAGATATCAAACTATCAAACTATTACTCGATATTAGATTTATTTATACGCATCTGTTAGGAACGTTTTCATTTGAATTACAAAAAAATTAAACACCAACAAGATTGTCCAACATCACAATAGCGGTTATGGTGGGTACTACACAGAAAATTCATCCTAATTTATGCCCGCTATGCGTGGCAGGTAGAGTGTAAATCTACCCGTGGAGCAAGTGGTAATTAACTGAAAAAGCAAATACATAAAAAAAAAACAATATAACACTAATCAAAGAACGCCTCTCCACTTCATAATATATTTCTAACATGGAATTGTTGATTATGGATTTTTCCTTTTACAATTCAGATGCAGATAAGAAGGATGCACTCTACTGAGGTTAGGTAAAGCAGAAGACAAAACTATGGAATAAGTTTTATCTTGTTTTACAGGAAGTGTGCGATAAGAGAGCACTGCAACCTACAGCCGGGGGGCTAGAAACTAGAGAGACAGCTACTAGAGAGACCAGGGCGACAAAAAGTGTTCCACTACCCATAGGATGACTCCCGTTCAATGACAAATCAGTGACCTAAAATAATTAGATATGTTTCACCTTGCTAAATGGTTGATATTGCCCAAACAAGGCGAAACATGTCATAGACCTACTGGAGAGCTGTGAAACTTTACTGCTCATTGCTTGGAACTATAAAGTAAATGTTCATATTAATTATTTTATATATTGGGTATTTCGGAAAGTTCGGTCTATTTTTTTATATGAAAATCGCATTTATTTGAAGGGTAAAATAAAAAAAAACATCAATCAAAATATTTTCCATCGTTAGCCATCTTTGTGACAATAGACGCCTCGTCTTTTGAGGTAATCCAGGCATCTTGTGTGCCACATCTGGTGAATAAGGGGATTAATGAAGAATGAAGTAAAAGTCGGTGAGAATGTTTTATGATACGTTTTAATTTAATGTGGATTAGCAAATAATTGTCTAATACAATACATAAACTTTACAAGTACTTGAAATGAAAATATTCCAGCGGCCGTGGCAGTGCGGTGGCCGATGAGAAGAGGGGTTGCACACCGCTGTACACACTGCACACACACTGCACACCGGTGACACGGGAATATTCCAGTTGTACACGTAATTACATTAGCCATATCTAGGTCATAAAATATCAAACACAAGTCCTTTAACAGAAGAATATGTCAATGAAAAAATAAAACTGTACATTTTAAAGGACTACACAATGAGACGAAATATATAATAACTTGAAATGGCATTTACACGGGCCGGCGGGGCCCCTAGGTGCCAAAAGAACAACGAAGATTACATTTGTACAAATAACCTAACCTCGGCATACGCACTACACTCTCGCTCATTCTCACCTCCGGACTACTCGCGGGCGGGGCCTCGCGTGTCTACTAGCTCGGGATCGGCAGGCTCCAACATGCCCCTAGTATATATTTACACGCACTCTTTAGGCGCTGTTGCTTTCAGCTTCTCTCATTAAAAATAAACTATCATTATTTATATTCCCTAGTTTATATATAAAATTTTACAAAGAAAAGAGTTGCTAGATGTTGACTTCCCAGCCAACGGGTGATCTCGGCAGTCGCCTCTCTAATAGCCTATATTTCATATAATATGCGTATTTATATGTCGCTATAATTTATTGTTCAAATTTTGAAAACGTCAATGGTTGCTTACGGATAGTGCAGACACAGAAACTCATATGCGCCGGTTAGTACAAGATTCATTTAGCCTAGCAGCGGAACTACTCCGTGGACTGTGTATTTACAGGAAGTAGGTAGCGCGGGCCGCACACCTTTCATTACAATACAACTACTAAAGTTTGGTGTTTTGATGAATAGAGTCAAAAGTATTTCCCGTACCACTACCACTACCCTTCCCAAAATACTCCTCGGCGCGTCCCCACGGGGGGAAATACACTTTACAATTACGTTAATACGAGGAAGGAGGAAAACAAACAATTGATTGCGTAAGGATTGGTCGCACTAACTCTAGAGGAATGGTGCGCCGCGCTCGGCTCCCGCGCCCCCGGGCCTCGGGCAATACGGCCCTCTCGGATTTAGTTAGCTCGGACTTAGGTTTAAATGGAAAAAGGGTTTTAATTCAAAAGGCACAACACTGTACAAGAAGCAAGTCAGGGTGTGAGGGGTGTGAGGGGCGCGCGGAGTGGCTTACATTAGGGTAGGTATGTTATAACATTATGATATGAAAGCAATTATATTCCAAACGGATGACTTGATTAAACTATGTTACACCTTCCGTACACCACACCGAGTGTCGCGTATAATTAATTTAGTGTACGTCCTATGTTCTGATATCTCGGCTAATACATCCAACTATGCGTAATAAGCTTGTCAAGTTACAGTGCGCGGGCGGGGCTGCTCGCGGCCTCCCCCCGCCTCCGTCGCTTCCCCACTTCTCTCCCTTCCCTTCTCCCACTAACTAATTCTAATAAAGCAACAAAAAGGAATCTTCATTACTTCATTGTTACATTTCAAAAGTGGATCAAAACAACGAAGATACATCGAGTCAGAGCACTATGTGGCTATGTGCACAGGCGTGGAGCGGGGCGTGTCCAGACTACGCTCCCGAGGGCTCGGGGGCCACCTCGGGCGCGGCGGGCGGCGCCGAGGGCGCGGCAGGGGCCTCGGCCGCACCCACTGCGCCGCCCTCCTCCGTACCCGCTCCTCCGTCACCGCCCATCCACTCAGGAATCAGGGAACCTTTGAGGCCCGGCTCGCTGGACAGCTCTGCAAACAGCAATAATGGGTCAATCAGTCCGAGTTAATGTTTCCCTATTACCATATAATGCAACAAACATTACCTTGTTCGGTGAAGTTGAAGAGCGGCGGGAGCTCGTGGCCCGAGGGCAGGTGCGCGTCGCGCTGGCGAAGGTCGGAGAAGAACTTGTGTGCGCACGCGGCCAGTGGGGAGATGCGCGCACGCGGCCGGTACTCCAGCAGCTTCTCGATGAGGCTCAGTGCGTCCGTGGGCGTATTGGACCGGAACACCTGCACACAATGCACACTCTCAACGTCACTCATAGCGGGCACAACGCCTGTACGCAACCTTACATTAGAAACAAAGGTATTCTACACCCGTGTAGATCAAAATGAAATGTAGAATGCGCCGCATGAAGGAAATACACTCAACAACATAACAGGATTGGATGGAGTCAGGGGTTAATGATGAATAAGCGCATTAGCTCAGAAGCCAGGGGGATACACAGTGGCCGCGTGACACCATCCAAGTTGTTAACAGAACACGTCAGTCTTCGTCAATCCAATACAGATGAGCACATGTGTTAGGTCCAGAAGTCAAAATTAAAAGAACCAGAACCGAGTACAGTTACAATATGAGATGAAACAAATCAGTCAGTCAGCTTTCCGTTTGAGCGGGAGAGGTGTTTAGGTTCTGGGAGAACAGTAGAAGAAGCCCGTTAATCAAAACTGAAAACAACAACCAGAGAGGGCATGCGTGTGAATGGTCACGACGGAAACTCAAAGCGATTCTCGGCCTCCTCACTCACTCGGATGGGGCGGCGCTTGCGGCTCTGCTCCGCGCCCGGGAGGCTCCTCTGTTCCAGAGACAGCTGCGGAGCATACCAGCCGGTCACTACGGTCCTGCACACGTGCCCATCTGTCCCTGCGCTACTAACTCTTACTACTTGCAATAGATTCCTCATTACACTACATTGCACAATGCAAGGGCACAGAACAAAGATAACCTAACCTAACCTAAGCTAGCCTAACCAAATAATGTGCAGGGGAGGCTTTACATGTTCTAATAGCAATACTACTAATAGCTACGGGAGGACGCACCTTGTGCCAGGGGTGGCTCTTGATCTGCGGGAATTTGAACTCCGTGTAATTGGGGTTCATCTGGCGGATCTGGTCCCGCGTGGGCGTGCCCAGCACCTTGATGATCTCTACCAGCTGGTCTACGCCCGAGTCTCCGGGGAAGATGGGCTGGCCCATCAGCAGCTCGGCCATCACGCAGCCCGCTGACCACACGTCTATCTTGGTGGTGTAGTCGATGGCTCCGAAGATGAGCTCGGGGGCGCGGTAGTAGCGCGAGCAGATGTAGGACACGTTGGGCTCCCCGCGCACCAGGTGCTTGGCCGAGCCGAAGTCGCACAGCTTCAGCACCCCCGTGCTCTGGTTGATCAGCAGGTTCTGCGGCTTGATGTCGCGGTGGCAGATGCCCAGCGAGTGGATGTAGGCCAGGCTGCGGAACAGCTGGTACATGAATACCTGCAACACACAAGCCAATGCTGGAGTCTGGCCGCCCGGACTGTACTGACGCACACACTGTACCGTACTGCGCAGGCAGAGTACTCACCTTTATAAAGCCGAGGGGCATATTATGTCTATTCTTAGAATAAAATCTGGCAAATCTGTACACGGTCTCCGGCATGTACTCCAGGACCAAGTTAAGGAACACTTCGTCTTTCTGCAACACAAACAAGCACATCTGTAATTCACACTAAAGTAACCAAACAGTGCAGCTCGCTGACACTCTACACTGTTGTTTGTTACACTGTATCACACAAGCAGGACGGGACTACTGCATGCGCGTGTGGATGGATTTTCAAGCAATACAACAAAACCAAAACAGGTGCAAGAAGCTGATGAGCCACAAAATCAAAATACAGCCCCACGGGGGGTACTTCTCTACTCAAGAGCGGACATGAAGGTTGATTTGAAAACTGGTGCCTAGATCCAAAGGCATTTCCAATATATCCAAAAGCAGAAACCACTCAATACGCAGGACAGGGTGCTCGAAGTCTGTTCACTGCCGACACCACGCATGCTTCGTATATCCAACGCCGGTTGTACAACTTGTCCACTAATTAAGCATTGTATTCATCAAAATTGAACACATCCTTGGGTTTGAATCGTGTACATTAGGGTGTCCCTTATATGGGCGGATTTTTGTTTTTAGTTATTGAAACGCATACCCCCTAATTGTGTCTACTAGTTACCCAAATACAGAATTTCAACTTCCTACGTTAACTTAAACCTGTGCGGACTTGGCCTCAAAGTTTTAGAAAATATCTGCTTAAAGGGTCTTTTAAATATAGTTGTAGATGATCACTTAAAACCATTGTTAGAAAAATATTAATGAAAACATTAATTTATAAAATGGTTTTCTTGTAATTATCAAAAAAGACACAATTTTTATATTTATTTATTTGGATATTTCCTCTTCAAAGTCTCTTTTTTACAGTCTGGGTAAATTTTTCTATGTTCTTGCACACAACATAATAAGAACAATGAACAACCAGCAACTAACACACGTATCTACGATGAAGGATCTCGGGATCATTTATGAGAGTAGGCTGACTTTTCGTGCACATATCGAGAGATGCCTCAATAGATGCCTTAAACATTTTCCTGTTTGTAATGTCTTTTGAGTTAATAAACTGATTTGATTTGAAGAACTGCTTATGTTCTTCACTTGCGGTAATCAAATCATGAAAGTCTGTCATTAGTTTAACAGCTCTTTCAGCTGTGTCATTAACTGCTTTTAAGCTAGAAACCTTATTTTTAGCTTCCACAAACGCCGCGTTGTCTTTCTATGAAGATACAATTTCTTGATGAAACTACTCTAGTCTTTCTACTCTAGTATCAAGTCTCGGTTGTGAAAATAAATCTTTACTCTTGACAGAAACAAAATCTTTCAAAGATTTCCCTAAAACGAGATAATAAATACTTGTAGTACCTATAAATAAAACAAATAAGTTCCACACAGATTGAGATGTGGATGGCTGAGGTTCTTCCAGGCTTTCTTCAGAGCTTGTAGATTGTTCTTCTATGTCTTGTAAAGTAGCAGATTCCAATGAGCCCTCGGAAGGCATTTGTTTAAGTCTCTTTTTATCTTCTGCGAGTTTGCTCAGCCTGGCCCTTTTTTCAGACAACTTTTTGTCAACACCCTCTAAGCATCCCGGATGCCTTGGCTCTCTTTGCTTTTGAAAGAATATTATATCTTCTTCGACTTTTATTCTTTCAAGAGCATCAGTTTGTGCGATATCGAATAAATGATCTAATTCAAGTTGAAAGTTCTCTTCGCGGCACCTATGTAAATCCTAGATCTTCTTGCTATATTTTTCAGTTCTCGTTAGACCTGATAAAGATCCACTGACTTCTTAACACAATTAGGAACAGCTCTGGTAGGTATTCTAGCCTTTTTTCAGAATATATTGGACTCAAGAATGACAAGATTTGCGCTTTCATTAAAGTCAACTTAACTTCACCCATGTTGAAAAATAGAACTGGGAGAACTTGACGATTAGACAGTAATTTACACCTGTTATTTGGTGATTTACTTCACCAACCAAGAAAATACTTTTTTTATTGCTTCTTAGTTCCACTGACATCTTCGAAGTATAAAACAATCCGTGCTTACTACCCGACAAGCCGAGACTAAGGGATAATAACAACGAGAATGCGCCGCTCCTGTGACGCAACTTGTATGGACATCTTTGCGCACGAGTAGGCACGAGACACACTGTTCTGAATAAGGAAAAAAATGTTTTCGAATGTTTTAGGCCCAAATGAATAAAGCTATAGCCTATGCATTGTAAAATTAAAATTTTGAAAAATAAGGGACACCCTGGTGTACATATTATAATAAACTATAAAATGATGAGGAGACGCGATGCGGTCTCTTGTATAGTGGACCATTGGTGGTTGGGCGGTAACAGAGCTGGTGATGGTAAGGTGGGAGTGGATGGGGTCGCCCAGCTACGGATCACGGGTTCCACACGAGGGGGTGAGGCTACCTGCATGGCTCCCATGAACATGGTCATATCCAACGGGACGTGCCTCTTCTTCAGCCCACAACACACAACATTAGAGGTGAGACACAATGCACACTACACTGCACACTCCCACACACTCTGTCCTCATCTCACAGCACTACACCTCAGGCTAACCCACCGAGTGGCCGCTGAACAAACCAGCCGGCCAATCAAGGGGTCGAGTCTGATAGTATTTAAAATATATATATAATAATACGAAAAGTAAAACAAAATGAAGTTAAAATCTAAATTAAAATAAACATGGATAAAATAAATAAATTTTCAATATTGTATTATGCGAGTTATCAATAGTGATACTAAATGTAAATAAAAGTATAGAAAGGAGAGGAATCATGTCGGGGTTGGTTAGTGCCATGGAGACAGTAGCGACGGTCCAAGAGAAAGGAAGGAGCACCAGCTGGTGCACGTACCGTTTCGCCGCTGCAGTAATAGAAGTATTTAAGCTTGACAATGTTACAATGCTCCAGCCGGCGCATTATTTGAAGTTCCCGATTCTGAAATCAAACAGAACCGACATTGTAATCAAATATTCATCCATTAGAAGTGAGCCGGTTAGTTCCATTAATACACTTTGTAATTTATTATAGTGATACACCGTTATGTTTCACAGTAGCCAGCTCCGCCAACCGTGTGGCCGGGGTCTCTTCAGAACACGGAAAATAATTCAATGGTTTAGAATCAAATTCCAAAAGGTCACATCTAAAGGAGAGCTACATGGACGATATGAGAAATACCCAATAGTACCTTAAATCGCTTGTCCTGCAGCACCCTCTTGATGGCGATGACCTCCCCAGTGTCGCAGAGATTGGCCTGGTAGACCACTCCGAAGCTGCCATTGCCGATAACTTTCTCAGCCGTGTAGCTCACCTCCTGGGGCTTGTCGGGGCCCTGCCCCGGCGTGGCCACCACCGTGACCACCTCTGTCTCGCCGCCATCTTTACCTGCAAAATGAGAGTTCCAACGTGCTCAGCGGAATACATCACTCATACTTTAACATAAAATCCACCACCTACAAACATTCAAGTCACTAAGAATACTTCGGAGTATGCCAAGAAACATAAACTCTGCAACAGTATACGAGGTCTGTTCAAAAAGTATCGCGAATTTTGAATTTCCGCTGGCTACGTATATTTGATTTTTGATTTTTTTGTAGCGTTATGTTGGTACTCATGTCCCTTACTTATGCCGACAAGGTCGGCCATTTTGAATGTTTAGTTAATTTTTGACAGCTGTTTTGCTTGGATGTGTTTTGGCTCGTCTTCGATTTTTGCCTATTCCAAAAAATGGATCAAAGAATCTGTATCAAATTTTGTGTGAAAAACAAAATAAAGTGCGCGGACGCATTTCGAATGTTGACTGTGGCATATGTGAAGCTACCTTGGACCAAAGCAACGTTTATCGGTGGTACAAAATGTTCTCAGAGGGCCGAGAAGATATGAACGACGAAGAGCGTGCCGGACGCCCGAGCACGTCAACAACAGACGAAAACATTGATAAAGTGAAGAAAATAGTATTAGCCAACGTCGAATCACCGTTAGAGAAGTTGCTGAGGACCTAAACATATCGATTGGCTCGTGCCATTCGATTTTAACCAATGATTTGGGCATGAGTCGGGTCGCCGCGAAATTCGTGCCAAAATTGCTCAATTTCGACCAAAAACAGCATCGCGTTAACATTGCTCAGGAGATGTTGGACTCGGTCCGTGACGACCCAAATGTGCTCCAGAGGGTCATAACTGGTGACGAATCATGGGTTTATGGTTATGACGTGGAAACCAAAGCTCAATCATCCCAATGGAAGCTGCCGCATGAGCCAAGACCAAAAAAAGCGCGCCAAGTTCGGTCGAACGTGAAGGTTTTGCTCACAGTTTTCTTCGATTGCAGGGGCGTGGTGCATCATGAGTTCTTGCCACAGGGTAGTACGGTCAATAAGGAATATTACCTGCAAGTTATGCGCAATTTGCGCGAAGCAATCCGCCAGAAACGCCCGGATTTGTGGAAGAACAAAAACTGGCTTTTGCACCATGATAACGCCCCTGCTCACACATCGTTGCTTGTGCGCGAATATTTGGCCAAAAACAACACAGTAATGGTGCCGCAGCCACCGTATTCCCCAGACCTGGCCCCCTGTGACTTTTTCCTGTTTCCAAAACTGAAGAGGCCCATGAAAGGACGACGCTACGCCACGATTGAGGAGATAAAGACGGCATCGAAGGAGGAGCTGAACAAGATCACAAAAAATGATTTTTTAAGTGCTTCGAGGATTGGAAAAAACGTTGGCATAAATGTATTATATCCGAGGGGAATTACTTTGAAGGGGACAAAATAGATATTCATGAATAAATAAATACTTTTTGAAAAAATATAAAATTCGCGATACTTTTTGAACAGACCTCGTATAATATACTCGTATGTTTGATAACACCTTAGCTAGGCGAAACATGTCATTCCCATAAAATATAATAAAACTTCGAGTAAAGAGACATTTTCATTTGTATTAATTAATTAATTTGTTTTATAAACCACACATAAAATATTCATAATGAGTTTTCTCTTTAATATTTATTTTAATTTTTGAGTGACATGTTACTAACTAGAACTTTATCAAATGCCTGATAAATAATTTGATTAAAAAATATATAAATAGAAAGGATTCCTTTGGGGGTTGGATGCAGGCGCTAAAATGTATGGAGTGTCAATTTGTCTGTTATATACAGATGTGGTACACCAATACAGATCTTGGTGTCTTAGTATGTATGCAAAAAATTCCTACGATGAATGTGAATAAGTCCAAAGGAATGGTTTTCGTAAAAAAAGAAGTAGGGCAGTATGTGAAAATTAATATTTGTGTATTAACACAGGTGGGTGAGTGGAGTCGGACATTAGAAGAAGAAGAATATTGGGGCATGCAACAATGTTAATAGTGCACTTAAAGTTGTCATCACAAACTAGGACAGCAATGCACAGCGGTGTTCTTTTTCCAACCTTTAAATATGAAAATGAAGCATAGAACTGGCAAAAAAAAGATGATGGTAGAATAAATGCGATCGTTAATGGAATGTGCGATAAATCTATATAGGAGAGATACTCGTATAAGAAGCGGATGAAAGAAAAATGTCATCCTGCTATTGTTATTGTTAAACTGTTTTGTCTGCTTATTGTCCATTTGTGTAAAATAAAAATAAATAGAAAAATAAGATGGTTTGGAGACATAAAAAAATTAATGGTAAAGAATGCATATTTTTACAATATGAATGTAGCAAGAAATAGAGGTAGACTGAGAAGTGGCACAATCGTGGAGAAACTGAAGTGCGTGCAGCGGTCTATTCTTATTAATTAGTTAAAAACATTTTTTTTATTATAAATGGAGATACCTTACGGGGGGAAATAGGTTTAGACGACTTGCATTTTTTTATTTTATTATTATTACATAGATCGTTAGTAAAACTATTGAAATTTGTGCTCTCAAAGTTTCAAATAAAAATTTCAATTCGTTCTAAAGTTATGAGCGTTTAAGTGGGCGTCTCTATAGAGAGCAGGCAAGACACTGAGAGATCGCGTGAGGAACACCAGAATAAGAGAGATATGTGAGGTTGAGGGTATTATAAGATGAAGCAGACAGTGAAAAGGAGACTGGTACGGTCATACTGTTCAAAGAATGGACACCACCAGATTCCCCTATATTGCTTTGCAAAATCACCCTCATGGGGCTCGTCCTCGTGGAAGACCTCCTAAAAGATGGAAGGACAGCTGGGAGTCTACCTCACAGGAGGAGCAACACTCTGGAGAACAGACCACATAGGTCTACAACAAGGAAAAAGAAGAAGACTTTTCGGTCAAGAATTAGTGAGTTATTGGACAAACATCTTTGAAAAAATTAAACATGCTAAATAAACAACTACAAGGAGCAAACAAGACCCTTATTGATGCAAAATCTAAGATACTCGGCTTCATTAGACTTCTGCAGAGCAATTTTACTGGCTAAATAAGTGTGAGGTGACACTGGTTCAGCCGGAATTGCTATTGCGAATCACTTGGATAAAATGGCTGGTGACTTAAATGACAGATATTCAGATTTAAAAGAAATTTCTTTCCGATCTTGGATAACTCAACCAATATAGCTGATGTGGCCACGCAGTATCAAGAAGAACTTTTAGTATTGCAAAATAATGAATCATTTAAAGTACATATAACATAAAAATACAACGGTGTGGCTTTGTGTCGAGACAGCAACTAAATAGCCGATTATGACAAATTTAGCAAGAAAATTACTGTTGCCATTCCCATCATCATATTTAGTTGAATGTGGTTTTAGCGCTGTAAATAAAAAATGATACCACAAACCGTGGAGATTTAATATTAAAATTGACCAAATTAGTACCTCACATAAAACTCTTTGCAGCTCACATCAAGCCTAATTTTCTTTCGAGTAGTAATGTAACATAATAAACATATTATTTATTTAACTAACTAACTAACTAACCATCACGCCGTCTCCCCGAAAGGGTAGGCAGAAAGAATGGACTGTCACACTTTTACTGATGCGGCACTCCATCCTTCTCTTTTCGCCCCGCGGGAGACGCGGTGTGATGGGTTGCGAACCTTATCATTATTATTTATTTATGAAAATTAAATAAAAATAGGATATATTGAAATATGCATTTTTTATTGGAAGCAATAATTTTTTTTTTCAGAATTTGAAAAAAATGATTGGGGGGGGGGGGGCGTGGCGCATTTTTGAATTAATGAAGTGGGGGTACAAAAAAGGTTGGGAAACCCTGGTCTAAACCTATACCATTAGGTAATGAAATGACAGTGAGTACCCTACTGCCTAGCGGGGACTGCAGAGCGACGGTATTGCGAGGTGCTCCTGACTCTAAACTAAGAACAACATCCGCCTAGTGGATAGTTTGACAATACGAATTTTATTTCGCTTTTCTGGTTTATTACAGTTGCGGAACAAAACACACTCAATGTCACTTCTCACATAATTTACGTAGGGTTCGATATTTGACGTGAAACTTTAACATCTCTTTGTCTACATGCAGGCGCAAAGGGAGAGAAATGATATTATTAAAACCATTATGATTGCCACGAGACCTGCCTTTGGTTTGAGCGGAGAGAGTCGGCCATCGCATTACCGACGGAGTCTCAGTTGGCCTCTAGCCCTCTAGGGGCCGCGGATTACTTGGGTAATACTTCTAACTACGTAGACATCGAACAACCGTTTACGAGATTACGAAAATTCTATGAAGAGTGAAGATTATAAGTCCATCGAATAAGCTGTTGAGATTATTTGAACGGTGGTCACGCCTTTCATAAAAATAATATCAATCAATTATTAGGATTAATATGAATGGTCGATTGACGAGAGCTTGCGCGAACTATAATAGTTTATTCGATGCGCCTTCAAGCCAAGTCAGGAAAGGGATTGACGGTCGTCTCGAGAGAATGCGATGTAAAACGGCGACGTTTTTAAAGTTCTGAAATTTTAAATTATGAAACGGCTACGTCACAAACCAGTTTCCGGTGTAATGAAGGGCAGTAGAGGCGTACAGGTGTTCCGGTGTGGAGTAAGGTAAACATCGGAGCCAAGGAGACAATATCTTTAATAGAAATACCTAAAAACAATTTGTACATAGTGATTGGGTTCAAACGACGAGTGTGTCGAGAGCTCCTCCCGCGTCCGCTGTTCAAGGATCCAACACTTGTTTCTGAATGTTGTGCCCTGGCCATTTATGAGCTCTCAACATCAGCCGATTGCGAAATTAAAAGCCGATAGCACCGTTAGCCCTCCCCGACTCACATATGGCCCGCTTGATGCGGCGGCACAGCCTGGCGAACGCCGCCGGCCTGTCCGCGTCCAGCTTCACCATGGTCAGCCCTCCCCTCTCTGCGGCAAGGGGCGCGCGTCCCTCGCGCGGGAGAACAGCGCTAACGAGCCCGCACCCAGCGATACCGTGCCGCCAGCGTCACTACAAGCGCACACACTCAACGCTAGAGAAGACGTGGCGAATGTTGTATGGAAATCGCAACTAAATTAATACTAATAAACTCGACTGCGCGTCAAGGCGAGAAGCTAGCTCCCGATCCGTGGTGCAGCATTGGTCGGCGCCCGCGGTAGACTGCCGCTCGGTAGAAGGCGGCTGTTTACCTGGCGCTAACTGGCAACGTGACCGCCCAGACGTTCCGCGCGCCGCCGCCGGGAACGCGACCAGCGAGCTGCCGATACCGCCGGGATCTTGGCCTCATATCGCGGCACATATCGGAAGGTATTTTGGAAGTGAGTCAGCCTCCCACGCGATGATTCCCGGCGTGCCCCCTTCCCGCGGCGGAATGTTTACCAACTTTGCCGAGACTCGTGCCCAATGTCCGATGGGTGCGAATGCTAGTATTTCGATAAAATGTGGAAATGTTGCCCCCGCAATAGGAGACATGTTGCCGCACAATAATAAATTATCGCCACGGAAATTGCAAATCGCCTAGTATCAATAAAGACGATCGTGACTTTCTCGGCAGCTCTGTTTCTGTATCGATTGTTTGCGAATCAATTATTTGGGCCGCTCCGGCTTTAAGTGGTCGGATGTGTGTAGAAATAAATGAATGTTCAAATGGGAGTGCAAACAGCGGAGAAACGAGAACGAAGTGGTTCTGTTGGGACATCGCATTCACACCTGATTTATTCCAGTGGAACATAATTGCGATAATCGACGGCCGGTGCTAACCGGGCACCAGCGGTCTGCGCGCGCATCTTGAATGCCCTTGCGGAGCGTAGATCCACTCCGACAATTGCCTCGTTACACGAGCCACCGCACGCGCCGAGAAAGTGATTCAACAATGTGCCTGCGCCGCAAGCTACTCTACTCGTCGACTGCCCTTATCCCTTCCCTTATACTTCGCGTGATCCCTAGTAGACGTCACGGGAAGCGAACAACAGGTCTGTGCTCTATCCCTGGCATGATTGGCTGCTATACCCAAAAGTTGTAATGAAAATACTTGAATAAAATGGATCACCTCAAACTCCAAGTGGCGAAATGTCTATATAGACTACTGCGAGTGGAGAAAGGAGGAACCAAAATAGTGTCTTCTCGTGACTTATGAGAATCTATTTCTGAAGTGACAATGTCAGGCGTCATAGCTCCAGCGGACGTCGAATGACGAAAATATCCACAAATATCATTTTCACACGTAATTTGTTTCATTAAACGCGCAAATAATCACACAGCCACAAGAGAGACCGATTGTTTTACCTTACAATTAAGAGAAATAAATATGTGAATGTTTACTGCAAAATAACTCGGTGATCGCTATTCCATGTTCAAATAATCGTAATAAAAACGTGTGAACCCAGCTTTCTGATCCTATTCAATGGAAGATACATAGTGATTGCAGTTAAATTGTTCGTCTGTAGTCTATGTTGTACGAGTACCTTCAAACATAACACACAGCCTTCTGAAGGTGTCCAGTCGTTCAATTCAACAATTCGCAACAGTCCGTCCTTCTCAGGAAGAATCTTTGCAATAGTGGGAGTGACAATACGTCTACAAAAACTAGCCGCTGTATTATTTTACTGAACAATAATATTTTTATATTTAAATAAACAACTGACAACTTAAATTAACAAAAATATGAATGCTGTGTATTGTTTCTTAGACCGTGATGTATGGTAAATCAAACTATTAAATAATTAATACGAATGGCATGTTTCGCCTTTCTAAGGCGTGTATTATCTATTTAATTGAAAAGCATAAGGGTGTGATTCATTTTCATGGTGGTACTATGCAATGTTAAATTCAAAAGAATTACTTGTTTTTAGGTCAATTGAATTATTTCAATATCTGCTGTCCTGATAATGGTGTCTAGAAGTTCCCTTTTTTTCCTTAAAACTGTGTTGTTAATGGAATTGTGAATTTCGGCAGGGGAGTGTTCTTGTAATCACCGAGTACTTGAGAAACGATAAGACATGGGAACCAATACCACTACACGAGTTGTGTAATCTAGGAGGTGTCACCAAAGATTCTCCGTAAGGCGGACGGACTCTGTAACGCGAGCACCAAAAAAGCTGACCTTACGAAATAATGAATTGGTTGCTCAATAAACATAACATCGCTAGCAAATAATTGCATACAAATCTTGCAAAACATTAACAAAATGTGTAAATTAAGTATTTCTCCAAGGCCATATTTCATTACATGCCAAACACCAACATGCTGACAAAAGCGCATCCACGGACGACTTCAATAATACAAAATGTCTTTTTTTTTTCACATTTTAGTGTATTTTTCTCGACGTGTTTCGACTTTACGCCTTCATTATCGGAAGAACGATATAAATTATACTCCCGATAATGAATGTTTAAAACCTTCGAAAAATGTCGAGAAAAATAAACTGAATACTTTATTTCGATATGCTTAAATACATTGAACGTTAAAAAATTCTCATGTGAAACAAAGCGCTCAGAATTATGGAGTAAAACTATATTCAATAATTGGGGGGAAGAATAATCGCTTCCCCCCGATGTATGTATTCATATATAGTATGTGTAGTGATGGAACCTTCATAACCCTCGGGCATTCAATAGTCGAGTGCGGTGGAGCAAGGTCTACGGGTGCGTCAAGTAATCCGTGATCGCGGACTTGCACGAAGAAGGGGCACACTAGAGAATAAATTCTGAATTGAAACGAAATCCCACCACGGACTACCGATAAGGCGGGAGCGAGAGACGACAGTGGCATGCGAGATAATTTATTTTTCAAACGATAAGAAAGACACATTCGTAAGATGATTTAGAAGAATTTAATTTGATCATAAATTAAAAAAGCTTTGGTAACAGAGGTCGGCGGTAATACAAAGTGTCGTGTTACCGATAAGCAATATAATTCAACTTTAGTCAACTGTAAAGTGGGAATAGATCTTCCAAATGAGAAGTCTCGTAGAGCGGGCAGGGAGTGCGCGGCACTAGTAGCGGGGCACGTACCGCAGCGGCAAGGGCGCAGCGCGCGCGCGGGCCAGGAGCGCCACCAGCGCGGAATGCTGACCAGCAGCAAGCGGAGCACGTCCGTAATCAACATCTGGAGCAGGCACGACACCTGCCGGAACATGGTCGCGCATCTAACAAGCCGACACTCGGAAATCTCCCGCTGCCCTAGCTGCCCGCAGCTCATGGCTCGCAAGGGAGCAGGGAGCAGTCTACTGGTCTAGGTAGACCATATCTTATCGTCGTGTCTATTTGCTCGAGACGGGAGCGAGCGGTCGCCCCTGTCCGGTCGGCGGGCACTGTATGCTGAACTGCCGGTGTATCTGGATCCGTGCTCGGAGATAAGATAGCGACAACTATTATCAGACATTCTGATAAGAAGCGTCATGTGCCCTTATCTGATAGCTAGCTGTATCTAATACTCGATACATCCGAGTATTTGCATGCGGATTGAGTGGAAATGGAAAGAAACGCTTCTTCTCTTTCGCGTGGACACGGCTTCTGCGCGACCCGAGCGCAAGGTCAGCAGGTACTCGAGATCGGCCTTGAAATCAACCCGGGCGAGATAATCGCAAGGTCGTGTTGCGGAGGTGCGCGAGCATCGAGGATGCACTACGCTACCGAGTTAAATAACGCGTGCAGTCCGCCGTTTATCTGCAGCGGCACCACCAGAGGAGACCGCACGGGGTCAGGAGATACCGGTGCGCGCGACTGACTCAGGGGTCACCCCACAGTCGCGCGACCCACCAGACAACGCGTTATCCGCCGACTGCGTCTTCGCGTTACGCGACGGTCTGATTTGAACCTGACTGCAGCCGTCGGCTTCAGTGCGCTCTTTTGAATTGAAACTCCTACTACGTAGCCAATGACGAGAATATTCACCCTGATCGACACTTTGATAACTTATCGAACCCTGACCTCCGTTTATTTCAATAAAATCATTGAAGCACTGTAATATCCGAGTACGTGCAAGACAGAGGGAAGGGCAATGGCAATAACACTTGCTACGTAATGCATTAGTAGCACTAATTAGGACGAGCTAATGACGCCGAATGACCCTAATGAAATCTTTAACTGCAAATTAACAAGCAATAGCGAAGTCCATTTTTGTTGAATATCTATAGAGAGGCAAAGAGTAAAACCCGATCACAGTGTATGAAAGCATATGCCGGCCAACACAACGAGTACAAGAGAAGGGAAATCTAAAGTAATCTGGTGATGTTAATCGAGTCACTGCATTATATAGCAAGTTCGCCGTGATTCTGCACGCGTGCCACATCGCCCACGCCGTAGAAGAATGGATCACATACCGTTCCGACGGGGAAAACAAACAATCCAAGACATATATCGGTAACCGGGAGGGCTCTTACGCGTCACTCATAACGATTATATCGGCAACACAATTATTCAGATAAAACAACGAACGGCCGCGTCTCGAGCTCGGCGCGATGGTCGACCGGGAGTCGGAGAAAGTACTGATTGATTCTTAAACGGTAAAAGAAAACAAAATCGAAATTGAGTAAAAAGAAAAACCGGAGTAGGTTAAATTCATAAAACGGCATTTGAGAATTTGTTTCAATAACGCAATGAACAACGAATATAAAACCATATCCGAGTGGCCGCCCTGCGCTCTGCCGTCCGCTTATAGGGGGCGCAGGCGGGGTAGTTAGAGCAATCCAGTCTTCTCCAACAAATTAGATTAAGTCTGCGCATTCTTTCCCGCGCGTGCATCTCGTTTCTGTCATCAATACCCCGATATCATTACATTCTGTGTACTTCACTACAAGTACACTTCAGGGTCCCGTTCCCTGCTCCCGGCCACACCATCGCGCCACTTTAGTGCTAGGCGCGTACCATAGTTTAGTACCATCGCAGCCGGGACCACCCTATGTTTCCTCATGTCACATACCCGTACATAGTTTTCGGGTTGTTGTAATTAATACTAACCAATCAGAATCTCGAGTATAATATAAATTTGCTAATATTAAAACATTTCCCAGTGCGTTTCATGTCGTACGCTAGCATAAATTGGAGCGAATCAAACAGAAAATCGACATTTGAATTGGATTCAAAATAGAGTTCCCCGCCTCCCCATAATCTAGATTTTATTATATCGCGCTACTTATGCGGAGTATGGGGCCCGCGCTGTCTCGCCATTTGACTTGGGCACGCAATGCCGCCCACTGAACCCTACTTCCACCGTGCACACCAGGGAGTATACTAGGGAGGAATACGCATCGCGCGGCGACAGCGGGAATAGACATCCCCAATCAGTCGGCAGGCAGCGAGCGCCGGGGTAGCCAGAGAGCAGACTGCACGGCGCGGCGGCTTCCTAAGCGACTAATTGGTTTAGGATCTTCTAGAGGTAATGTCCCGTCCGGCTTCCCCGAGCGCCGAAAGGTCGCCGCAATGGCACACCGATGTGGCCGGTAAATAACAGCCGCACTTCCCGCCGGTACGAGGCTATTCATAGAAATAGTTGCCCGCGATTATCATTTCCCAAATACTCACATATTTGTACACCATTACGAAATTGTGTTACAGAAGGTTGACCTGACAAACTGCACGGTCGCGCGGCAATCGGAGATACGTGATGGCGAGAGGGGAAATAGTCGGGGTCTTATGCCGCTTGGTGTCTTGATCGTACGGAGCGTTGCGCGACAGGTTTCACATTTCATCTGCAGACCGTTCAAAGTTCGCGGTAGATAAAAATATGAATCAACCGCGACTACTAAAATAATTATTACATAATTTTGTCAGTAGGCGCCCAAGTCGATATATGCCCCTGCTGTTGAAGAAATCGACTAATTATCGGGCAGGAACCGTGGCCGGTGACACTTCACGCTCGTCCCACAGCGACGGGCGCGGATTAAAAACGAAATACCTTCATAATTAGTGTGCGCCGGTGTTGTCGAGTATTTGGCAAATGTCCACATGTAGAGCATCATGAGTTCATTCAGAAAATAATATTTAGATGTCGGTCGTGTAGTTGCAAACTTTCCCGCGGGTGCAGGCTAGCGAGGTTACAAGCAGATCACACCTCTTAAGCTCTTAAGCTCGTCGACCTTCGGACGATTTAAAAAAAGAATCAATCAGACCTCGAGGACTCCTCCTTTATATATTCAGAGGGTACAATAATGCCGAGCGCCCGGTGAATAATACAGCGCGCAGCAGCGGCAGTCGGCGGCTCGGACGAGCGTGCCGTGTTCCCTTTCATTATTATGGGCTGAATCGAAGCGGTCCACACGAAGGAGTACTTTTGAAGCTTCATTTATTTTTCAGGGGTGGAAAGGCGCGTGGGGCGAAGCGCAAGGGCGGCGAGGTCGGGCCGAAGCTCTTGCATGACCAACGCGTCAAATAGGGGCACCTGCCCGAGGGATAAATTATTTTTTTAATTCCAAGGTCAGTTTTTTTGGCAAGTTGATATACCTATAAGAAGAGCTTAAAACTAATTAAATATTGTATTTAATCTAAACCCACGGCACCCCAACTTCCACCTGGTTGTCACGTGGCACTAGGTGGCAGCAACACGACAGTCACGCCGGATACTGAGAGCTGTGTTTCTCTCATGTGCAATTACGGTGATTTTGGAAAATATTATACTTGCATACCACGTGTTTCATAAGGGTGAAGTGGCTCTGCGAAAGGTATACAGGGCGGCTGTGCCGGTATGAGGTATGAGGATGCTGTGCAGTGGTGTGGGCGGGAGGAGTAACGTTGCTGACCACATCAGGAACCGAGACGTGCTGCAAGGAGGGAAATGGAAGCGGACCAGTGACCCGGGGGACATAGTAGGCTCAAGTTGACACGGATGGGACTCATCCAAAGGACGCATAATTTAACCGAGTTGAGCCCTAGAAACATGTCACGCAGTGGGGTTTGAGTTAAATATTGTATTATAGTTGAAGCTATTTAGATATCCTCAGATTTACGGCGCGGGGCATTAACCCGATATATTTGATTGACTCCGTTACCGAAATAAGACTATAAATCAAACAAAATGAAACTAAAATGTACAACGGCCGCGTTAAAAAGCCCTTAAAAATAAACACGTGGCGCATGGCGTGTCGAGAGTGCAGCGCCGGCACGCCCGGCCGTGGGATGAGGGGGGCCATATGATCAGTCTTGTCCAGCAAGGGCAACACATTTCCCGCACATTCCTTTGGAACGGGTCACTATGTATGGAGATTAGATCCCTTAGACGTATTTGTGGTAAAACAATGTACGAATACAATAGAATTTCAGGAAGGAATCTAGAACGGAATAAAGTATTATGAACAAAATGCTTAAATATACGTTAAATATGTGCATGAATTGCAGAGTCGAAGAAGACCGAGGAAAACATAGCATGGCCTGATTAATATTTTAATGGTCGCCCATGTTAAAAGTCGGAAGAATCGGGGTACGTGTATGACTCGCTGTATGAATATGTAGGAGGTATGTTGTAGAGCAGTGCGGCGGTCCATTCTCTCTACCCACCCTTTCGGAGAAACGGCGTGATGGTTGCTGTTGCTTTAGCTACACTGACACCTATAGTATGCAAGTCAAATGATTTAATGATGAATGTCGGAAAGTCAAAGGTGATGGTTTTCGAAAGGGAAGAGCAAATGACAGTTTGTAATATAAGTGTGAACAGGTGAGGGAATTTGTGTATTTAGGTAGCATGTTCACAGCAGATGCCCGAACGGATAGTGACGTCGAAAGAAGGGTTGGTGCGGGTAACAAAGTGAACGGAGCTTTAAAAATAGTTATTGGAAACAAGAATTTATCAATGAAAGCGAAAACGGCCGTTCACAATGGAGTTCTGGTCCCAACCCTACTGTATGGAAGCGAAGCATGGAACTGGCAGAAGAAGGATGAGAGTAGAATAAATGCGGTAGAGATGAGGTCCCTAAGACGTATGTGTGGTAGAACGATATACGACAGAATCTCAAATGCTGATATAAGAAAGGAATGTAGAGCGGAAGAAGGTATTATGAACAAAATTATGAAAGGATCGCTGCGTTGGTTCGGACATATGGAACGCATGGATGGAGAAAGAATGGTTAAGAAAGTATACGTTAATGATGTAAATGGGGTACGAAGTCGAGGCAGACCGAGGAAAACATGGCATGACCAAATTAATCAAATTTTAAAGGTTGGTCATGTTAGAAGTCGGAGGAATCGACGTGCGTGTATGACTCGTTGTATGAATGTGGAGGAAGCTAGAGAGGTTTGCCAGGATAGAGTAGTGTGGCGGTCCATTCTCTCTGCCTACCCCTGCGGGAAACGGCGTGATGGTTTGTTGTTGTTGTTGTTGACACCTATAGCACTATAGCGACGTCATAATAAAGCGAGAAACACACAGAATACGATGTGAAACAAATCTGACGTCACTATTGATAATAATGCTAAAGATCCGCTCGTAACAAATACGCACGAACCAAATGCTCTGCAAACCGAAACGAAAATCTAATAAAACTCTAGTACAGAGCACAGAGCACTGCAGCCGTTAAGGAGTTACTAAACGAGTTCAGGGTTTTCAAAATATATTTATTTATTAATCATTTCCCATGTAAATGGTTTTAATACCGACTGTCTTCGCCTCCAGTCGGACATTGGTAATATTGTTAACTGGAGTCACAGTAATAAAATGCAATTCAATGTCTCTTTTACTAGAGCATTGAGAACTGTGTATTATAGTATTATAGATACACAATGAACAACCGGCAACTAACACATGTATCTACGATGAAGGATCTCGGAATCATCTATGAGAGTAGGCTGACTTTTCGTGCACATATCGAGAGGATTTGTGGCATTGCACTGAGGATGTTGGGCTTCATCATTCGGACCGGAAGAGTTTTCAGAGATCCCAATGTGCTCAGAGTCCTATACAACGCGTTGGTTCGAAGCAGACTCGAAAGTGGTTCTGTGATATGAAGTCCTCACGAGGCGAGATATTCCGTTATGCTGGAGAGGGTTCAGAAAAATTTTCTGAGGTATCTCTACATGAGAGAGTATAGTAGTTATCCGTGGCTCTATCCCACGGCATTTCTTTTGGGAATGCTCGGAACCAATTCTTTACAGCCTTCGAAGAGATGGGCGTCTCACTACCCATTTTTTTAAATTAATCAGGAGATATTTCGAGAACTCGGCCGTGCTAGAGGATATTGGTATTTTTGTCCCTGATAGATTTCTCCGACAGCGACAGCACAGATTGTTTTACCTACCGGCCACCAGAACCAATCTGCCTCTGGTGACACCGGTGGAAAGAGTAATTAGTCTGCTGAACGCGGTCTCTTCGGAGATCGACGTCTTTCATATTAGTGAAGGTACGTTCGGGGGACAAATACTCTCGACTCTAGAAAGTATCTTGTCTTTCTCATGTCGAATCATCTCTAATGCGTTCCTGGTATTATGTTGTATTTTTATAATATTGTAATACTCAATAGATGCCTTAAACATTTTGCTGTTTGTAATGTCTTTTGAGTTAATAAACTGATTTGATTGATTTAATACCTCCCAAATGGGATAACCCTTTCTAGAGGGGCATTTTCAGCACTATGTATAATCATAATATAACAAAACACATAAATAACAAAATATATATTATGTATACCAATGATTAGTCAATTATTCATAATTATTACGAATATTAACGCCCGTTTTCTAGGAGTTTCATTTTATTTTATGGAAATTACACGTCTCGCCATTTGATAATTCCATTGTCAGGCGAAACCTGAACGATAACTCCAAGAAAACATACGTTTTTATTCGTATGGATTTTTTTTAAATTGAGTCTTAGATTGTTCAAGAAACAAAAAAAATTGTTAATTGATCAAAAACTCATACGAGTATATAAACAATTTATTGAAAGTTAAGGCGTTAACACTGTGGAATTCCATTCTTAATTGGAATTCGAAACACAACACTGTATATTTTTGCGTATACTCGTATATAACGTTTATATTGGACTTGGACTTGGACTTGGATCTTCTGGCTTACAGAGGTTCAGCTCATGTGGCTATTCCTCTTACGTCTGATGGGAACATTGTTGGAAGGTGATTTGGTGGGTTGTTAGTTTATTCGGGGGCATGATTTGTGTGGCCCGGAGTGTTCCTCTGAAGGAGAATCGATTTTGGGCGCTTGTGGCGGCTGGAAGTGTTTGGGTCGTAATTTGAGAGGTCTTTTATTGTTGGGTTGGGATGTGAAGGGAGTCCTTTGTAAAAACGTTCGGCAAGTTTCAGAATGAATTCATCTATCATCGGGATTCCCGATTCTAGGTGCAGTTGTGTAATCCTGGTCCATGAAGGCGCACCAAGCGATAAACGGATAGCCTTATTTTGCAGGATTTGGAGTTTTTGTATGTGACTCGAAGCTGCGTAGCCCCAGATTGGGGCTGCATAAGTGAAGATCGGCCTTATAACCGTTTTGTATATCAGGAGTTTATTGTCGATGCTTAGTTTACTGTTTCTAGCTAACATTGGGTAGAGGGCTGAGATTGCTTTTGACGCGGCTTTGACTTTATTTGTAATGTGTGGCCTCCATGTCAGCTTAGAATCCAAGGTAACCCCAAGGTATTTGATTGTTTTGGTCCAAGGAACGTCTTGGCCGAACATTTTTATGTTGGGAATGTTTGGAGGAATGTGTCTTTTACTGAAAAGGGTCGCTGCGCTTTTACTCGGGTTGATGGTAATGCGCCAGTTTCTGCACCACACCTCTAGCACATCGGCCTGCTTTTGCACCCTGCGGGTCGCGAGAAGCGGCCTTTTAGCACTGGAGATGATGCCCGTATCGTCAGCGAATTGGGCAATGTGGGTGTTCTGATCTCGGGGAAGAGGGATATCACTGCAGTAGATGTTGAACAGAGTAGGAGCCATTACTGAACCTTGGGGAACTCCTGCTCTGATAGGGCGTACAAGGGATTTGACCTTGTTAATTTTGACGCTGAAAAGGCGATCGGACAGAAAGCTGGCTATGAGTTGAATCATAGGCAGTGGGATGTTTGCTTTTCCCATTTTGTATAACAGGCCGGTGTGCCAGACGCGGTCGAATGCTTTACTGACATCTAGGGAAAAGACAGTGGTAAATTTGCGCGTGTTAAAGTTTGTGGCAATAAGTTCAACTACACGAAGTAGCTGATGTTGTGTGGAGTGTTGGGCACGGAAACCGTGTTGAAAATCTGGAATGGTACTCTGTTCGTGAAGTGTGGTTTTGAGTCTTGATTGTATGAGTTTTTCTAACAATTTACCAGTGCAAGGAAGAAGACTAATTGGTCTATGATTTGAAGGAGCTGTTGGGTCCTTGCCTGGCTTGGGAAGAAGGATAACGTCTGCGATTTTGTAGGGTTTAGGCTAAGGGATGCGTTGAAGATCGCTGTCAGGGCACAGATGCCTTTGAGAGGGAGAGATTTGAGAATTTTGTTAGATATTGAGTCGGGACCTGGTGATTTGCGGGTATTAAGATATTTTATTTGTTGTTTCACCTCTCTCGGTGAGGTGAATGGGATCGGTGGGGATGAAGGAGTTTTGGCTAAGAGTTGTGAAACGTGAGATTCGATCGAGGCCACGAATAATGGATTGTCATGTTCGTTATTTGTCGTGAATCGATCTTCTAGGCTCGATGCAAATGTTTCTGCCCTGTCGGCGTCGGAGTACACTAATCCATTTGGACCTTGTAACGGTGTGATTCTTGAGTGGGGTTTGCGAAGATTTTTGGATAATTTCCAGAAGGCTGTCTTGTCGTCATCGTTTAATGACTCTAGATAATCCATCCAGCGGTCATTGCGTAAGTCGGTGATGGCTTTTTTGACGTCAATGTTTAGTTTGTTGAGAAGTGTTTTATCCTGAGGTTGTCGATATTTTGCCATCTTTTTCTAGTGGTATTTTTGTGGCGTATTAGCTGTTGGATATCGGCAGGTAGATTTGGTCTGTATATGTCGTTGTCTACAACTGTGGTTGCATTTTTTAAAGCAGTCTGTAGGATAAATGTCATTTCATTCGTGACCTGATCGAGAGATTCTGGGTCTGGAATTTTTGTTGGGATTTTGATCATTTCGTGGATGATTTCGGGAAGAGAATACCAATTAATTTTATTTCTGGTGGGGAAATGGGGGTCACGGTGGAATGGTTCATCAGAGATGTAGATAAGTATAGGGATATGATCAGAGGATAGTTCGTCTACTACCTGTAGGGTGAGAGGGAGGGTAAAGTTTTTAGTCATGACAATATCGATGACGTCCGGGGAATGTTTTGGATTTTTATTGAAAATTGTCGGAGTATCGGGAGCTGTGATGAATATGTCTGGTCGATTTTGGAAATAGTCGAAAAGATCTTTGCCTTTCTTATTATCTTTAAAACTGTGCCAGGCGCCATGTTTGGAATTTAGGTCTCCAGCTAGGACTGTGGGAATGTTTTCGAAGAAAATATCGTCCAGTTCTATTGGAGTGAATCGTCTACGAGGTGGAGAGTAGGCGGAAATGAATTTAAGGGGACCAGAATTTTTTGTTTGTATCACTATAGCAGTGGTTTCAATATTTATGTTAGAAGGTGTTGTTGAGGAGGTTTATATTGTAACAACATCTCTTGGAAGTGTTTTTTATACGTTGACGGCTTATCTAACAAACTCAAAAAATCACTACCATGTGACATCAAACCAGCCTTTTACACACAAAACAATCTTTGCAAACTCCTTTTAAATTAAAACAAAAAACGGATATTTGGCAGAAAAGTGGTATTTACTAAATTAAATGTAAGGACTGTGATGGTTTTTACATATCGTCACCTGAGAGTAAGAGGGTTCCAACTAACAAAATTTCACATTTGGCTTTTTTTCGTGAAAAGGGTTCTTACTAACCTTATCTATATGTACAATGAAAAAAAACATGTAATAGTATCATCATTTTGATGTTACGAAAAGAATCAAGTTCCATCTGATCATTCAAAATACACGATTCACTGAAGGATTCATTTAATCTTAGAACTTTATTATTCCAACTGTTGCCAGACAAAATTTACACGTTTCTCGGTAAAAAAAAACCGAAACCAACATAACTTTGACTTCATTTTTCTCAGCTTTTTACTTTTGTCAGTTGGAACCTTCTTACTCTCAGGTGACGATATACTAAACAGGACGAACATTTAATACACGTGTCAATGAACACAAACTTGCTTTCACCAAACATGCTGTTTTTTTCTGAGATGGCCAACCATTATATAGAGTCTGACCATGGTTTTGACTTAAAAGACACAATATTTTTATACACAATTAACAACTGCACTAAACTTAGCAAGCTTGAATCTTTGTAAATCCCCAAGTCGGTGAAGTTGCGAGAACACATAATTAATAATCAGATTCCTCCATTTACTCCTTTCTTTTTAAATACCCTCTCCACTTTTAGTTTGCCTAGCTCCCATTACAAAAATACCGTAATTTTTAGTGATTAGTCATTATATTTAATGTGTTGATTTGTAAATGTGTGTTCTTTCCCCAATGCTATTAGTCCTCATAATTTTTAGTTATAAGTCATAACATTGTATCTATATATAATGAGTCTTTTTTAATTTGTATTTAGTTATATACTTACACCTGAAGATTTTTTATTATTTTATAAAGATATTGAATAAACTAAAGTAGAAAATATACAGTATTGTGTTTCAAATTCCAAATCGTATATGAACATTCAGAGGCCCCCGGATTCATTTGTAATAATTTGAAAAAACCTTCGATTAAGCAGTGGGTAAAGTAATATTTTTATTAACCGACTAACTAAGCAACACGCCGTCTCCCCAAAGGGATAAGCAGAAATAATATACCGCCACACAGATCTTTCGTGACACAATTCTTTCGCTTCCTCCACATTCATACATCATATCATGCGCGCATATCGATTTTTTTTTACTCCTCTCGGGTGGCCCCTTATTGTTTCGTAGACGTTTATTATATTATACATACAATATAACAAACTCGAAAAAATAAAGAAAGTTGGAATCATTTACTGAATCACAAAATACACTAAAGATCAATCATCCAATTTCATTGTGAACAAAATTGCGATAACATATTCAATCGAGGCTTTAAATATCCCATTCTGAATCAATTGAGTGAAAACGAGTCCAGGCCGTGTGCGGCCCCGCGCGATCACGACCTGCCTCAAGGCGGCTTCACTTTCAGCGGGTTCCGGCTGCCGAAGATGGTACTATTACCAATTAGCTGGAAGAAGGTCTTAATGAACTAGGACGGAGGTCATTGTTTGACGAGGACCGCTACACTACGCGTGCTGAGGATGTATGCATAGTATTTGGTTATAGTGAATAAATCATCCTAGAGCGTTGCAGATTATTATAAACTCTGAATTGAAAAAAAGATATATATAAAGTTAGAAAATGAAAGGATATTCGCCTATTATCCCAAGTACTGTGAAGGCTCGAGCGAGGATCTTCGTGTGCCGAGATCAGTCTAAGCCGAGGCGACACCGCGAGTACATACTCGTATAAGGCGGGAGATAAGTGCACTTAGTTTTGGCGTGCCGCGAGCGAGAATGGGAACATTCTCTCGGGGAACAATAAAAATAAAATAATGGTCACGACAAAAATAACGTCGATAGAATGCCAAGTTCACATTTGCACGCCTTCTACGGTTTTTAAAGATCCTCAGGAGTGAATAACATGCAGCACCACGACTAGCACAATTCCCTCACTCTAAATGATACATGCACGGTGAGCAACCAGTATGGAATAACAAATTGTCTAAATATGGTTTGTTGCAACCATCTCAACTGCGAAATTCCAAGAATATTTTAAAAATACGTGTCAAAAGAGAATACTAAATACACACACATTAAAAAAAACAATAAAACACATTTGTTACACACAGATTAAAGAGTGAAAGAACATGAATTGAGGCAAAAAAAAAAACGAAAACAAAAAATGATCGGTTAGTGAACCAAAAGCAGATCGGTTAGATACAACGGAGATGATCGGTGACACGGCGCACTGCCGTGCCGCACGTGACTGGTGGTGGTGGTGGTGGTGATGGTGAGATGGCCCGCGGAATATTAAACGATCGTATGAAACAACATGACTCCAACGATTCGGATTCTCTCTAGTCTTTACGAGACAGATTTGGTTAATAACAAAGCATTAATAAGCCTGGATTAGAATTGAAGGGGGACAATTTACAAAGAGATATGTTTAAACGTTTAAATCGGGTTCCAAACATGGGCGCCACATGTTGAGGATGAAATGAGATGAGAACAAGGTGTGGTGGTGGTGGTGTAGAGTGGCTAGGACATACGAACCGAAGGGGCGGAGGGCTCGCCCGCCCGCGAGCAGGGGCCCGGACACGGTCCCACCAAAAATGAAAATAAAAAACATCCATGAGTATCACAATTACATCATTCTACATCACAGACAATAACATGGACACTTCACGTGGAGGCACAACTTATTGCTTTAACGCCGAGCTCGCACGTCCAATCCTCCGCTGGTTCCTAAATAATTATATTATTACAAAAGTTAAATAATAACACATGCTTTAAGAAAAAATAGAAGCGCTGAAAAAAAAACATTAAATCTCCTTAGTTTCACGACAGCAAGCATAAGACACTCGAGAAGGGTTACGTATATCAGGCCTGTCATCAGCCGGGGCTGGACCGAGCGGCGAGCGAAGGGATCCGAAGAAAATATTCGCTAATTATTTCTATACCAAATTTGCTGACGTTATATCCGATGGAAGTCCTCTGATGTAAGGCGGGAATAATTAGCACCGAGAATAGAAAGAGTGTCGACACGCGGCGCGGCCAGCTGGCAAGGGCGACAACTCGGAGTAAATCATCCGATAACAATTGAGGCACGCCAGAGTGAGCGGAGGGCGAGCCCCGCAACTAAACGGCAGATTATTCCGTATACATCTGTAATCAAATCCACATCATTATTAAGGACTGACGGGCGACACCAGAACCAGAGGACGTCTCGCGACTAACGGGGCCGGTGAGCCAGCCACGACACGGCGCGGCTGTAGGCCGTCATAGTAAGCCGGTGGCATGGCGTATTGATTTCCCGGCGCCGGCGCTCGCGGGTCACGTGGCCCGCCCCTTGCACGTGCGATTACACTCTCCGCGGGACACGGTCCTCCACTTGGCTGTTTACACGCTCATTACCTTCGGAGCCATCCGGGCCGGGCAAGTCTTCAGAAATTGCATACTCAAATTACCGGAAGAAATGAGACTAGCCGAGCAAAGACATCGATGATCATGTCTTATCCCACCGGTCGCCACCCGAGCGCCCCGAGGTCGAGAATTTCCCTTCGTCCATATCGTGTTCATGGAACTTCATACAACTAGAGGCCCGCGAGTATCAGTTACGTCTTATTGAGTGGTACTAATCGCGAAGGACGGCTAATGAACACGGAGCAAAGTAGCCAGCGAGGTCCATTAACAAGTTTGTCCATTAAATCGTAACTAGCAGCTACTCCTATACGGTAAGATCGTGATACACGAGACTCCAGGACGACCACCAAAGAGATGGAGAGAAAGCTGGACGTCTTCATCACAGGACAAAATTTGATATCCTGTCTTAACAGATCGCAATAATTACATTAGGGAAAAGAGGAACATTTGTTAAACAAGCGTTCGTCCGATTAGGAAGACAAGCATCTCTACATCTCTCCCCCCGGCAGCAGTCTAGGCATTACGTTCGGTAGTGAAGTTAATTGCGCGGCACACATAATACCGGAGCCTTTCTGTTTACAGTTCAGAACGGTTCACGGGCTGGGCTGGGCTGTAGTGATTCCCGGCGCAGCGAGGTGCAGCACGCCGGATAAAGTAAACTAGCGCTGTTCACAAATAAAACTACGCAAACAAGACGAGGAGGCGAGAGAGGCGCGCGGGTGTTGTTCCACCGAGGATGGTCCAAAAATTGGCAGAGTGTCAGCGACTTGACAGTGGTGAATAAGCGACCCATACAATTTGCCGCATCGCATGGTGGGGTCCCTTTTGGCGATGAATATAGACCGCTAGTGGAAATAATCGTAGCAGACATCGCGGGGTGAGCGTAGTCCCCGCAAACCTTAGTCGGGCGTATCTAACAAATTATTCACAGCAGCTAGCATTTCTAATTAACAAAAAAAACTTCGCAAAAGATCAAATATATTCAAGATTGTATCGAGGAAACAGCTTAAGTAATGTAATTTCAATACCAATCAGCAGAAACCAGAACGGACGGGCGACCTCCGGATTCCAGGGCGACGCGACCGGCCCACAGCCGCCCGGTTGTTTTACGTGGGAAGGAGATTTTTTCTCAAACGGTTCGTCATACTATCGCACAAACGTAAAAAGATATCCCGCCAATCAACAGGAGATAAATGATGGCGTGTTGTTATCTTCGCACTCCACTCTAGAGAGAAGCTATTGTATTCTAGCCGGCGAGGTTTCTGATCTTTGGACGGTTTAAATATAGAAAAATAATAGTTTACGCTATCCGCTGTTCACGAAAATACTTGTTCTGTTTGCGCGCCATATTACGGCTCATTTGAATGGCACGATCGAGGACTGGTATATCTGTCGGGTGCTTGCGGAGCGGTCAGCGCTCGCGAGCACGTGCACAGACGGGAGCAGCCCCCCTCATTGGATAGGAACAACTTCCATATTACAAATATGTTGCACAATACTCGAAACATAAGATTTGCTTATCAAAGTTCCCTATTAAAGGTGGCGTAGAAATCTACTAAAGAAAAATTATTTTAAACTAACTGACTAACCATCAAGCTGTCTCTCTGTAGGAGTAGGCAGAAAAAATAGACCACCACACTGTTATTTCCTAACATACTTATATTTATAATGTTCAACATTCATACTTCGGTCATGCACGCACGTCGATTTATCCGATTCCTCGCGTGGCCGACATTCAATATTTGATTGATTTCATCGTGCCACATTTTCCTCGGCCTTCCTTTATTTCTTATTCCGTATACATCGTAAACACATACTTTGCGTTTACTTTAACATATATTATTCTGAACATACAAATAATTACAATAGGAAGTTGAAGATGCGGTGGGATGGAAGTAAAATATTAGTTGTCTAGCGCGGGGCGTGGCTGCAGACGTGTGCGATGTACACGACACGCTCTCGGGATGACGAAACGGACTCCTCGCGCCCGCCCTCCCGGACACACCGCCTGGCGCCCGGCCAGCTGACCTGCACGCTCCACCCCGGGACTATGGGCGCATCAGCCATACCCAATACGATTGAATTCCAGCCTAGCGTTCGCTGGAGAGATGTCGATATCGCGGTGGACGCTAACTTAGCGCTCTAAACGCAGATGATAAATAACGAAGTCGCAGAACGGAAAAGAAATGACATGACATTAGATGGACAGCTGCCAAGTGGCGGCCCGAGCCCAGTCCCCTGGCCGAGATGATCCAGCGACCCATAAAACTCCCGAGAATGATTTAGTATATTCAGTACACATTTCCTTGCATAGGAAATGCCCGCTGTATTAAGCACTGGCGTAATCCCTTGAAAACACTTAAGAAATTTTTTATTTTGCAAATGTTCGAATCAACGAGACAATAAAATAATTTATATGTAGTAAACTTAAGGCGGTAACGCTGCGGAATTCCGTAATGAACATTTTTTTATGAATTAAAACAGTTTTTTCCACTTTTGAGTTTATTTTACTCGACATGTTTCGAAGGCTTTACGCCTTCATCGTCGGGAGAACGGTATAATCTCCCGATGATGAAGCTGTATAATAAAAACATCGTCGATAAAAGAATGATGTGACAAGTAACGCCATTCGTGTTGAGGCAGTCGCGGAGTGGGAGCTCGCCCCGGAAAAACAAATTGCTGTAAAGCCAATCAATAAAAATAATGACGCTATCGACGGGTGACACCGCCCTCCCTGCTATGCGCCAGTGTCGTGGAAACTTAGCCAAGGGTGAGACGATTGTTGGATTATATTATGTGCGACGCGATGTTATAATTACGTACCAACAATAATTAGCAGAATCAATGGACCGCCACACTTATTTATCCTGACACATATCTAGATTCCTCCACATTCATACAGCGAGTCATAAACGCATGCCTATTCTTCCGACTATTAATATGGCTGAGCTTTAAAATTGGTTTAATCTCAGGCCAGTCATGCCATCTTTTCCTCGGTCTTCCAAACTCCGTACTCCATTCACATCGTTAACGTACTCGTATACTTTCTTAACCATTCATTTCTTTACAGGGAGACATGAAAGTGTTACACGCGATACTGACTGCCGAATTCTAAAAGAACACAAATTACGAAAATCGACGACATACTCTGATATTCATGGTCGGGCATTGAACTTATAATATCTAATCTTTAAAAATCAGCAAGGAAAATGGATACCACAGGAACTATAATAAGCCGAAAGCATCCAAGCGATCGAATAGGCGCGTGTAAATCAGAAGAGTATTTTTTTTAAATGTTTGACGACTGGAGACAAGAAACAGGTGCTATACTCGAATCATCCACCACCGAGTCTGGCCTCAAAAATCATGTTGTTTAACTGGACCGCCACACTGCACTGTCCAGACGTACCTCTGCAGTTCCTCTACATTCATACATCAATGTGGCCGCCTTTTAGTATTTGATCATGCCACGTTTTTCTTGGTCTTCTACGGCTTCTATTCCCTCTCACCGCTTGTATACAACATTTAAACCGTTCTACTCAGTGATCTGTGATTCCACGGCATTTATCCTACTTTCATTCTTCTTCACTTCCGCACGAAGTTTTAAGAACTCAGAGAAAGAAGGAGAATACCAAATCAAAGCCTCCCAAGGACCGGTGCGAGGTCCAGATTGGGTGACCCCAAAATAAATGAGTTTCTGTACAACACTTCCGCAGATCATACAAATGTGATCGGGTAATATAAATCGAATCGATCAGGTCAACGAATACTTCGTCATGACTGGCAAAAAACGCCAGTCATGACGTACGGAGCCGAGACGAGGACATTGACAAAAGGTCTAGTCTACAGATTCAAGGTTGCCCAGCGCGCCATGGAAAGAGCCATGCTTGGAATAACCTTGAGGGACAGATTTAGAAACGAATTTATTCGACAACAAACCAAGGTGACTGAGGTAGCTCTACGGATAGGCGGGCTGAAGTGGCGGTGGGCTGGCCATATCTGTCGGAGAACCGACAGCCGATGGGGAAGACTGGTTCTGGAGTGGAGACCGCGTACAGGATTCTGTAGAGTTGGACGTCCCCCTGCCCGCTGGACCGACGATCTGAAGAGGATTGCTGGATATGGATGGATGGGAGTGGCAATGGATAGGGGGCGGTGGCGGGCTTTGGGAGAGGCCTACATTCAGCAGGGGATGACAGACGGCTGATGATGATGAACGAATACTTAATCTGGGGGAGAAGACATGGAATTGTGAGTTGATCTCGCCTTAAATATCATTTTGGTACTGATTAAGTGAAACATGTCAAACCTTCATAAAGCTCTATGGAGACACAAATTTCGAATTATGGAAAGCCATTCATATTCTAATTCACACGACTAGTCTCTCAACTTACTGAAGATGATTGTTGTACAATAATATCAAATCGATTAAGAGTAATTCAACTTAAGCATTCAATGAATCCTAATATGTTGATTCCACTGCAGAAACGCATCTTCAAATGTAAAAAAAAAATTAAATTAATAAAGAAATAAAATTGAGACAGTCAAATTTCTAATTGTAACACAAAACATAGTATCGGACAATGTCACACCACATCCATTCTGGTGTCTTTTGGGGGTTAAGAATTGCCTTGGTCCTGGCCCTCTCTTTTTATACTTCTAATTGGGTTTTTTTTTCAATAGAAGCAGTCAATGGCTTCCACCGATTCAATCAGCAAGAACTTCCCAAACATCACACAGGTGTGCAAGTTTACTCCGAAACTCAACAAAATATAAGAGGGGCGTATTTTGATGAATTTACAATGTTGTATGAAATCCAAGAATGTATTGTACATGTCTATCAAATGGTACGCGAGACGTAAATAGTTTCCGATTGTTCGGAGAAATATACATTTTATTTCCTTTTGCGTGTTATTCGTAATATTAATTAGTACAATTTTTTTTAGTATTTCGCGTAGTTTATAAATACATGTATAAACTTTTTGGTGACTGCACTGCTGCGTCAGCATTTAGTGAGTTTAATATTGAATAAAATATTAAAATATGTTAAATTTTTTTTTAGTTGTGACATTTTATCCAAATTGTGATTTTTTACACGAAATGCCTATTTTTAGGCCGCCGCACAGTGTACGATTTGACCAATCTAGCTGGACAAAATTCAGAATCAAAGCTACATGATTTTAAATGATCTTTCATGGCAATTTCGAGACATGGAAGTAAATAAAACAAAATTTTCTTGATTAAATATAATTTAATTTGACTTTAACAATGATTTAAAATCTGTATAATGTTTTATTGTATTCTTTTTTGGTAGTTTCCGCAACAGTGAAATGATGGATCGGACGACATTAATAAATACTTAATTAAGTCATAGTTTGTGCGTACACGAGATGTTTTTAATGTGTGACCTAATTTTACCTTCCTAATTTCTTTGTTTTTTGCCTCAGAAGCCTCTTCGGACATTTGACCTATTGGTATGATAGAATGTCTTATAATTTCCGCTCCATGTACCAGGATCTTATGTAATGTAGCTGGCATGTTATACCATGGGTACAGAGTAAGATATAAGTCCCGAGTTTCCAAACAATATTGTTTAAATTTATCAGAGTCAATTTAATAGCCAGACGCCATTGCTGCAAGAATAGTACTGAGACGACAAATAAAATTTTCTTCAATACCGGTGATACGAGCCGTTGTTTTATAATTGTGAAAAAACGCTCTTGCGGTGTTGCCATCGTTACTTGTACCAAAACCTGGTTTAATTTTGTCTATATTGAGACCAACTTCTTTGAATTGACCTTTTATCATATCTTTCTTCTTTTTAAAAATTTCTTTATTTTTCTCTCCCCTAACTTGCTACTCAGCTATTTCCATTCTATAAGTAATATTTAGCAGGCATTCTATTGTGCGGATATAAGCATGCAAGCTTGATATCCCAAACCTGTACATGTTTTCATCAGGTTCTCTTACGATTGTGGTTGAATTCGACGTTTTTCTAGTTTTTCGACGGGAGGGTAACTCTGCTCTTTCACTTCAACTAAATGGTCGTAACATGGGTATAGACGGAATCCTCTTTCATTCTACTCTTGTTGAATATTTTTGTACATCTGCACAGTGAAATTGTTTGCAACAAATAAAGCCAACGCTTCCTCCGGGGTGTAAGGACGTTGTTCTTTGTATATGGTAATTCTTCTTCTAGCTTTTTTTATACTCGGTAGCTCGTCTTGGCGAAGCTATAGACACTTCCTGTATTAAATTAGCAGCGTCTCGTTTACCACTGCCTCGCACACTTAATTGTGCAGCAAAAGATAGCTGTGCATCGTTATATTCTTCCAATAAATGCTGAACTTTGCGCTGTTTCGATTTAGTGCAACTATCTTCAAAACGCTTTTTCGATCTGCCAACACTGGGATTCGGTTTCGGGAGCGGTTCGTAAAACATATTAAATACAATTTCATCATTTAACCAATCCTAGTGTGCACTTAAAAATAAATGTAATTGTCTATTTTTACGAAGCCATTTCGAACGAATCTTTTCGCATTCCCTTTTCAGAAAGATCTTTAAGGGCTTCTCTTGATCTTGTTTGAGGACAAAATTAACAAATCTTGACATTACAAACGTTATAACTTCGTTTAATTTGCATTTGAACGGGGTAGAACGCCAAAATTCAAATAATGACTTTCGCGAAATCCGGGCACCTATAAATAAAAATATATAAATCTTTATTCTAGCACATAATAGCAAAAAACGATTATGTTCTCAACAAACTTATATGATGCAAAAATATTTTAAGACCTAAATCATGACGTGACCCGGCGTGACTCTAGACTTTAAGACTATCCAAAGTCAATTTATGCGTTTTTTTGTGGTTTTGAAAATGATGTTCTTTAAAACAGTATCCCGAAGCCTTCACAAGTATTTTGGTGGATTATAATAATACAATAAATCAATAGTTACCTCTAGTTTAACAATCCATTACTAAGAAGCACTTGAAATCACACAGAACAAAGTAAGACATCCGCACACGTCGACGTTCACTGTAACGCTGAACGGGGGACGGGCTACCCTAAGCCGAAACAGCGATTTCGCTCAACAACAGTAATGGAACTGTGGCGCCAATATTTGTTTGGAGTGCGCTATCGGTTGAAGAAAACATTCAAGAGCATAGTAATACTTAAGAAAAGCAATATTTCAACATAATGATTTCCGACTTTTGTCTAGCTAGATTGGTCGAATCGTATGTAGTGCGCCGCGCCGTGGGGCGCAAGCGAGTAATAACACCCCCCGTACGGAATGTGTAAACGTGAGAAGTATAACACCCCACGATGCAGATCTACATATCGCACGCTTAATAGTAAACTGACCGATTATGGTTTAGGTCATAGTTTAGTTAACATTAGACAGAGGCTTGTGTTAACGCTATCCATTCGTAGTACGATAATCGTTCACAATGTTAACGCTATCCATTCGTACGTGTTTTCGACTGTTTTTGTTAAAACACCGACTCATGTCAGATTGAGCAAAACTTGCTTTTTTTAGTTAAGCCAGTGTTCTATTAAGCGTGCGATATATTAATTATCTTCCTTGTGTGTGTAATCGACGTGCGTGCACAACACAATGTATGAATGTTTAGGAATCGAGAAAAGTATGTCAGGAAAGAACAGTGTGGCAGACTATTATTTTGCCTAACCATTCGGGAAGACGGCATGAATAAAACTGTTGCAGAAACAAATGTGTTTTTATTCGAATTGGTAAGTTTGTTTTTCGAATTAGCAACATTATTTCCAGCGACAGCCACTTAGAGACTTGACGGCTGGTCGGAGCGCCGCAGAACCTCAAGTGAAGCCTCTGTGGGGGCGTAGTGTTAGCAAGGACCCGAATGATTCGCCATTCGATTCGCCACCGTGTTCGTTCGCATTTCTTGCAATAGTTGAAACCGCTTGACCATCGCGTGCATCGCACGTTCGGTCAATGGGCCAAAAACGAGATTACTCTAGATCCTCACTTTCACTGAAACATTTTGTTTAGCCGTGAGGCTCATTTTTTCAAAATTGATAAAAATATGGAGTCAAGAAAATCCAAAGGACGATGGAATACTTGGAAGCCAGCGTACGCCGATATACGGCCCCACTTCTCGAAAATTGGATGTCTACATTGCACTTTATTCGAGCCAGTCGCGTTTAAACACCAATGGCATAAAATTATATTTTAAATAAAGTCAATACCACGATTGTTGCGTTTTATTTAATTTCAAAGTTGTACAGATCTAAAAAACAATACACCAAGATGCACGTAGGGTTAATTACTCGATCACGTACTTCGTGATACTAAAATCTCCTAATTTATCCAAGAGAAATGAATTCCGCAGCGACTGAGGCGCCGCCGCACAGGAACTATTACGACTGCGTATGTTTTTTAGATAAGGTAATCAATCCGTCTCCCTTCGGAACAATGAAAGCGAGACATCAAATTATGACACATAGATCAATTATCCACAAGCAGCGAAAACTAACAGCGATACACATTTACACAAAACAATACATTCACGAGAGCCTCAGCTTCCACGCAACGGAGTCAATGTACGGCGGACCATACACAAAGAAGAGGTATACAAGTTGAATGTTTTCTTCTGCACACATGCCTTGCCGGTTGGAGTGCGCGTCATGGTTTTTGAAAGTGCGGAGAGGGGTGCGCACTTACTCGGCGTGTTCCTCCAAGAGCAGAGGAGCCTTCTGATCGCCTCGGCCAGTTTCCTCGAGAACAGCAGGCAGGGGGCGGAGCGGCGAGAGCAGGGCGCGGGGCACAGGGCGGCGCAGAGGGCTATTCTAACGGAAACTTCAACGTACCCGTGCATCTAGCGAGCACCTTAGGCGGCTTCCAAACGCACAACCGACACAAATGACGTCACATTAAATATATCAAACGTATTTAAAACTGGAACGCATTTCCCCACACTAAACAGCCACAAGAGCTAGGTAGGAACAACACGGCAGCCGGAGTAGCGCTCTACTGTCGATTGCACTCGAAGTGAGAGAAGACTTCTAAATAAAGAATTATTCGTGTAGATCTCGCGCCGCCAGCACCGCCCGCGGCCGGTCCCGCACTGGCTGTTGACACGACCGTTTTTATATTACTGCTAAACAAACCCGACTACATTCGCCCGTTCTCCTCCATTGTGAATCATCGTTTTGACGTAGGTCCCATTTGATGTAGGTCCGCAAAAATGGTTAAAGCTCGCGTGGAACCATCATACCCCGAGCCGTACGGAAGTACCGTACCGTAGGTCTTGAAGAACCGCAGCACCCCAGAAAGAGCCTAGCGCTAGCTAGCTAGCACCATCCGCAGTATTTTCAACGGCTTAACCGTCGCGTTGCCATGTGGTAAATTGAGTTTCCACTGCCAATTTAAAGTTGATTTTCTTAAAACCTATGGACCCTAATATTATAAAAAAATTGTAATCCTCCATTGAAGTGTTCTCAATATTTCGTAATAAAAAAAAAGCAAAAAATTACTTCCTTCATCCCAAAAAAAAATATTTTCTAAGACTGCCCTCACCTTCATTCGTGTTAAGGTAGAATTTGTTTTGCTAATATTTACAACTTTATCAAAAGTGACAAATACTTACTCGCTGTTTTGAACGTATTATAAATTATATCTTTGACCTTTTCAATAGGTACGTAATAATACCGACTGGATGAAAACGCAGCACGTAACTTAATAATATCAGAACTGTGAAAATATTAACACTTTACCAAAAGGGACAAATATTAATACGTACTCGTTGTCTTGAACGTACTATACATTTTGCCTAGGTGCCTTTATCATCGCCCCGCCGGCCCGGCGCTCAGACAAGTTTCGACCCGACCCGACCCGATGTCCCAGTCGCCCGTATGCTATGACGCATTACATATCAGAAATCGCATGGTTCCAGAAAAAATTAATAATGATATGTTTTTCAAATAATCCATGTATGTTATAGATATCGATCTATTCCTAATGAAATTCCCTACAAGATGACATAAATTAAATTTTGATTCATCTAGTCATATGCTTGATATTTAGATAAAGTTAGCGGTAAACTGAACTTACCACATGGGAGCAAGCGTTTTGTTTTGAACACGGTACGTTAAGGGTTAACTGAGCAAATGGTAGCGAGCTCACCTACTACTCGTACACTGGGCTCGATTCCCACCTTTTTCTCAAACTTACTATTAAAATTAACAACGTTATAATACAAACGATTGTCCAACATCAATCATCATCACTAGAGCTCGGAATTGACATAAGAAGCATAAATATGTATTTAATTCCTAGGCCAAGATTTCAAAACGACGCCGTTTATTTGTGTTTTGAGATCCATAGACTCATAGACTCAATTAGAGAATATAATAACACATTTCAGGGTTTTTGGGGTGAAAGCAATAAAGTGTCATATTTTTACCCATTATATGTAATCTCCGTTTTAAACATAAATGGCGAAAGAATAGACTAGTAAAAAGTACACAATAAATATCCTGCAGGGAACGAATCGATGTTTGCGCAATCTAAGAGTTCTTAAGTATTGTCGCCGAGAAATTATTCTCCCATCCTAAAAAAAAATCTTACAAAAGATCGAACCCCGCAATACGTAAAAAATATATAATTGTATAATACATACTCGTACAAAGCAATAAATAGTTTGTCACGCAGAAGAACTTATTTTTTCTAGTTAACAGTAAACATAACGTTAGAGAATATAACGAGCCCTATTGAATAAAATAATTCGATGTGCTTGCTTCGCTTCGACGATAAGGGTGAGAGAGTTAGATTTCATAAACTGCTGTATCAAGGGTAGAAATAGCCATGATGTTGTCCAATCCCCGATAGGAGAATTTTTTTATAAAAAGAAAAATAAGTTGTTTGAATAAATATAACAGTAAAAATATTTTCAAAAAATATTGCATTAACCTATCTCGGAGTCGTGCCCTCCCCGTGTAGGCGACACCCAACAGGATCAATGTTTTGGTCGACTGCTTGCCGCATAGCTACATTCGCAGAGGGATTGTTGTCTTCGTGTAATACTGAAGCAAATATTTGACTGTTAACGAATGTACAATATAAAAAAAACAAATAAAGTATGCGCAAACGCGAGTTGTGACGGCGCCGTGGTTCAATCTATTATTCATTCCCTCGACCTATGGATAATTTGAATCCAACACCGAAGTACAGGGTCTACAGTCGAGTTCGGGCCGGCAACAGGCTCGGGCGCCCTACCCCTCCGCGAGACTAATATAGGAGACGTTGTGCCTGTTTTAGCTAAGTTCCGGAGATAGCGATGGTAATGAGGCGATAACGGTTATCGCAGGAGATATCACAGATACAACTGATGTATGGCGGTGTGGCGGGGGACTAGAATCAATATGCACCGAGAAATATAATCCCTCGAGGTTAAATCAATAGCCACGAGTCAGGGCCGTCTGCTGGCGTGAGACGAGTGCACTAGATCGACGCTGTTTCGTGCAAGGTGACATCAGATGAAACAATCCAATTGTCACGAGACTTTCTGAACTGTTCATCTCGCAACACTGCAGGAACCAGACCTTACCGCGCCGTATACTTCGGTGCCGTTATAATTCACGTCCGACAGCTGTTCCGGGCGGCGGAGGATGGACGAAGAGAGCCGGAGAACCGGTTGCGAGGTCGGAAAGGTGTGCGAAGCTCGGCCCGCCGCGCAAGGGCTTCACGCTCGCTACCACACGTACCTAGATGGGCTGTTCACGAGATCCTAATCTCGGAGAAAGAAGAGTTTGTTAATTACAGCGATGCTAGAAGAGTACCAAAAAATGTATAAGGGGAAAACAAACAAACCTGCGACAGCGGCCTGTTAACTATGAAAAAGTTAAAAGCGGAAATGATTTGTAAATATTCATACATACTACTATGACAATAAAGCACCCGGAAATTGTAACTAAAGCGTAAAATATTTAAATATTCATCAATATTTATTTTGACGCCTTCAAAGTATCCCCCATTGGATGCAATACACTTATGTAAGCGTTTTTACAACTCATCGAAACATTTCTGGTATGGTCTTTAACACCTCCCACGAATTTTTGTTTGTGGCTTCAATCGACCGGAAACGGGTTCCACGAAGCGGCAATTTAAGTTTTGGGAACAGAAGAAAGTCACACAGAGCCAAATCCAGAGAATATGGTGGCTTATCGAATGTATTTATCGCGTTTTTTGGCCTTAAATTCGGTCACAATTGTCGCTCTATACCCTAGGTTCTCAAAGTGGGCGATAACGCCCCCTTGTGGGCGTTTAAGACTTTCAGGGGGCAGTAGAAGACCCAGAAAAAATAGAGAGCGTGGGCAGATAAAAAAATATAGCCTAAAAGACAAAAAATAACACGCTAATCACGTAGGTACTAATAAATCAAATTACACTTAAACATTGGTTTATTTTGTTATTGTATGTATTGTAATCATTTTCCCATATTTCAAATAACTTTTATGGGAAGGGGGGGGTTGAACGTTTATTTTTCTTGTAAAGGCGGCGTTGGCCCAGAAAAGATTGGAAACCTATGCTCTATGCGATTTCTTATTGAACGTTTGTCTCTGGAACGAATTCATGATGGACCACAACGCATATATTGAAATAAACGATGAGCATCACTTTGATATTTGTGTACAGGAGCTGAAGGTAAACGACCATAGACAACGACGTATGTTCACTGAATGGGTTCTGGAGCAGTTGGAAACTGACCCTTATTTTCATCGAAAAATCATCTTCAGCGATGAGGCCCATTTCTGGATGAATGGGTACGTCAACAAACAAAATTGTCGAATTTGGGACGATACCAATCCACACGAGGTCCAAGAGCGTCCAATGCATACCGAAAAAGTCACTGTTTGGTGTGGATTTTGGCGGCGTCATCGGTCCATATTTTTTTGAGAACGACGTTGGCCAGGCTATCACCGTCAACGGCGAGCGCTATAGGTTGATGATTACCAACTTCTTTTGGCCTGAATTGGATGATATGGACACCAACGACATGTGGTTTCAATAGGACGGCGCTACGTGCCACACAGCTCATGCCACATTAGACATTCTGCACGAGCGATTTGAGGGCATGGTCATCTCACGTGGAGGTGATGTGAACTGGCCACCGAGATCGTGCGATTTGACCCCGTTAGACTTTTTCTTGTGGGGTTTTCTTAAATTGCAGGTCTATGCGAATAAGCCACAAACCACAGCGGTCCTCAAAGCCAACATAACACATGCCGTCGGTCAAATTCAGCCTGATTTATGCGCCAGTCATAGAAAATTTGACATTTCGGATGCGCGCCACCCAGAGAAGCCGCGGCGGATATTTGAATTTGTTATTTTCCATATGTAATGGCATCGATAGACCTTTCAAACGAATAAAAAAATTCGATGATATCTCAAACACAATTTGTTTTATTTAAAGATAGAAGGCGCTTAATGAAAGACCCTTTATAATTTTTTTTTCAGCGCGGACAATTTAAATCTCAATTTCCGGATACTTTATTGTCATGAGGTACATCAATCTAAAAACAATTAAAATACTCCCCTCTCTGCAAACGCCTTATTTATAAGATAAACTTGTGTGTCGCGAGGTCTGGTGCGCCCACGGCCGATTAACACGAACGAATTAATAAAATTAATGGATCTAACTAAAAATAAATAAAATAGTCACATAACATCCCGCACCCTACAATTCCGATCAATTTTAAAAAAAAATTCTAAACTTGATTCATTTTTGAAATGGGGATTCAAAAATAACAAGCAACAGGATTCAAAAAAATATATATATTTTTACTCAGAATCTTCAAATTTTTAAAGTGCGCCGTTTTGTAAAATTAGATACCCCAAGGGCGCACTAGGAAAGGGCTGACCGAACAGGTTGTTTTTAAATGAAATGTCGCTATGCTCATACTAAGAGTGGGCGACTACGAGGACGACCACCGAACCGCTGCGCTCTCATTAGCTGCAGCCTGGAGACTGGTGGGTGACAGGAACACGTGGCGTGCCACGGTCCATAATTTACAGGATGGACACGACTGAGAAGAAGATCCTCATACTTTACTAACAGGGTGATTATTCCACGCCAATGTACCCACGGACACTGAAAGCGTGATCGTAAAAACTTGCTTTATTACCTCATGCTGGAAAAAAATGGGGCGGTAGTCCAGAAAAGGTAGGAAACCTATGATCTAAACGAACATGAACATGTATATTTCCCAAGTGAACACCAGAAGGATTATCTGAAATGAAACGGGAGAACAAAGGAAGCCTGCTAGGGCCGAAGAGCGAGCAGTATATTCCCACAATCGTGTGATGGGTTAACAAGTTATTAAAATGAGGATGGTCCTGGCCGATATTCCAAGTGGCGGTTGGCCCAAGGAACTGCCCCGGTGAATGAGCTACACGAGCGGGAGGTAGTTTGGTCGATATGCAGGCTCGATGGCCGGCCGAGGAGCAGCGCGGCCCCACATCGGCTAACACAACTCTTGACAGTGTTGCGAGGGGCGACGCGCGCTTGCGCACTACGTCACCCGCTTGACATATTCAAATTTCCGAAAAGAGTTTCCCTAAAACAAATACCATAGTATGATGTAGCAAGGAGAGAATAGCTCTTGCGTCTCCTCTCCTCGAAGCTAATCACGTCAAATAAATTCTCAGCTCAATATTGTATAGTTTGCTGTCAAATGTTATGAATGCAAATATCTTTAACGGTAGATATCTCAAAAAAGGTTTAAGGTTAACATTTTCTAAACTAAAGGTCTTAACAAAATAACTGACAACTTTACTAACTGGAGATAAATAAGACACTGCACAATAAAAACTCGGAGCACTATAAAACATATCCCGACAACTAACTAAGTAATCATCACGCCGGCCCAGTCTCCCGGAGGGGTAGATAAAAAGAAAGAACCGTACACCGTTCTTTCCTGACATACGTCTCTCGCTTCCTCAACATTCAAACATCGAGTCATGCACGTCCTTGTATTTCTCCGATTCGTCACGTGGCCGACATTCAATTTTCAGTTCAAGTTCTGTTTACGTTATGAACATATATGGTACTTCCTTTACCATTCATTATTTTCAGAATGTTGCTCTTTTCGCACTCCCGACAATCCAGTTTATTAAGACCACAAAGTAGAAAGAATCTTATTAACCCCGTAACACCTGTCCTTAACATAATTTAACCTTTAGCCCTTATAGTTTCCTTCCCCCTCCCCTTACACACTCGCGTATAAATATTTCGTGAGCCCCGGTATAATGGGGTCTCTTCTCCCTCGAGGGTCGTTTATTTTTTAAATATGTTCTAAGCCCGGACAGGCGGCAGGTGACTGTCCCTTAGACCGGCACTGGCCGCACTCCCGGTTAACTTCAGCTATAATCCACGGAACATGGTTTTAGTGGTAACTTTTGTTTATTTACACCAGTTGTGTTAGGCTTCTTTCTACGAGACCTTTAAATTTCAATCGGCCATAGCCGTAAATGATCTTGCGATGCGATAGAGATTCAAAATAAACCAATCTCCGAACTGGTGAGACTTCGAGCGACCTATATTCGTTCTTCCCAATCTTTGCAAAGTCTTCGAAAGATATTTCATGTATTAAAAAAATATATAAAACATCACAGACACATATAATTCCAGATCGTTTTCAATTACATAATCAGAATTTACCAAAATAAAAACCAAAAAAAATAAATGTAAGAATTATAAAGAATAATAAATCAAAGCATTGATATTCTAGATGTCCATTGCGTATTGCCCTGTCTTGCTATACAGGTATGTCCAGCCGATTGCCACTTTAATTTAGCTGTACGATCCATGATGTCGGTAACTTTGGTTCGGCGTCTTATTTATTTATTTCTTATTTTCTCTCTTAGACTCACAACGAGCATTTGCCTCTCCATGGATTGGATCGTTGTGTGATGTTTAGTTTATGGACACTTTTTTTTCAGTGCAGGTCTTGAACAAAGAAAAGGAGAGTCGGGAGGCCACCTAAAAGATGGACTGACGATATTGGCCGAATAGCTGGAAAGACCTGGATGCGGAAAGGACAAGACGGAACGAGTGGAAGAAATTGGAAGATGCCTTTATCCAGCAGTGGAGGGACGAAGGCTGAAGAAGAAAAATAATCAAATCAAATCAGTTTATTAACTCAAAAGACATTACAAACAGCAAAATATTCAAGGCATCTATTGAGTACAGATAAAATATTATAAAAATACAACATAGTACCAGGAACGCATTAGAGATGGTTCGACATTACGAAGACAAGATACTTTCTAAAGTCAAGAGTATTTGTCTCCTGAACGTACCTTCACTAATATGAAAGACGTCGATCTACGAGGAAACCGCGTTCAGCAAGAAGAACATTGATAGCATCCCTGAGGCAGCTTCCGCTATAACGAAATATATCGGCCTCCGAGTCGACCCGACTAAGCAAAGTGGTCTACCCCTTTTAGATGGTACATAATGGCATTTCACCCAAAGCTGACGTCATTGCAGTTGAAAGTAATCAGCAAAGAATGTAAACAATAGAGGCGGGTATTGAATTTGAAAGGCGTCCCTTTACTACCATCGCTGTTCTGTGGGCGCCGGCTTGATAACTTCTATATTATTCCATATCAGGTTTCCCCGATGTTGGCCCCATCAGTTCTGTAAAGGCCATTACTGTCCAGCCCCTTATGTTGCGCATCCAAGACCGTCTACTTATCGACTACTTGTCTTTTCTGTTTTGCTAGAACGATGCTCTGGATGTATTTCGCTCGGCGTATACGCAAGATACGAAAAAATAATAATAATATTGATGACATCGAAAATAGATGGTTAATCTGCACGCGGTGAGGAATAGTGCGCCGATCACCGCTCTGCACCTCTCTGCACCCGTATCACGTGTCCAGCGACACGATACTTATGCAACGACAAAAGGTATAATTAAAGAGGCAATTCATCTAATTGCAAATACAAGTTGCAAGAGATTAATAAATTGAACGGCGACAGGACGGCCACACCGCGCGGCACGGAGCACACAAGAGTACCAAACTTATTATGTCACCAGTCGACCAAACTAGATAACAGAGTTAATCTATTCAATTAAATGGTAATTTAAAAAAAAACTTTAATAGTGGTGCATCCCAGACTTGTATTTTTTCTAATTAATTTTGAAAAGACCCAATTGAGTTTTAAGGGTCACGTTAGTACGAGGGTTGCTACTTATATTTCTGGCCTTGGCAATAGGAAGTGCTGCCAGGCGCCATCCAATGTTTCCATTGGTATTTTTTAACATAATCTTATTCATAACATTTTATGATTTGAGCGTCATTTGTTTTTTTATAGTAACTTGAACAATTCATTTCGGGCGAAAAATGGAATTAACTCGTGAACATTTTCATGCGTTTTTTTTGTTTAACTTTCAACGTGGATTATCAAGACACAAGTGCACCGATAAACTTATTTTTTTATATGGAGATAAAGTACCATCCTGCATCACTGTAAAAAGAAAGTGGTAGAACGAATTCAATCGTGGTCTATGTTCAGTCCAGGACGAATTTCATCAGGGTCGTCCAAAATCGGCTGTTGTGCCAGAAAATATCGATGCTGCGCGTGAACTGATAAAACAAGATTGTCATGTGATATACTGTGGGATTGAGGCATCTTTGGCCATTATCATGACAAGCACCAATAAGATATTGCTCGATTATTTGGCCATAAATAAAAATTGTTCGGGTTGGATCCCGCATAATCTGACAAACGCTCGAAAGAAGGCTCATGTCGATTGGTACAAATGTTGAAAAAATACGTTCAAGGTGCGTCAAAGACTGTGTATAACATCTACACAGGTGACGTATCATGGATTTATACATATGAACTCAAAACAAAACAGTAATAGTCTGTATAGGTCTTCCAAGACGAGCCAAATCCAACAAAAGTACTTCGCAGAAGAAGCACATCGAAGCATGGCTGTATCTTCGGCATTAGTGGTCATGTGACGACAGTGGAGTTAGAGAAACGTAGGACGGTCAATTCTGAATGATACGCGACCATTTGTTTACCAAAAGTCTGCGAAGAAATGACAATGAGAGGTCTCACACATCGGCTCAAACAAAATCATTTTCGACCGGCCAAAACATCGAATTGATGGGTCATCCGCCGTGCAGACTTAATTTGGCACCTAATGACTTCTTGTTGTTCCCGGACATCAAAAACAAATAACGTGGTAAACGATTTTCGATACCTGAGTGTTTCCAGAATTGGTTCAAACGCTTGAAAAAGTGTATTGATCTTCATAGAAAATATTTTGAAAACCAATTCCGATCACACTTATTTGATTTTTCACTATTAAACCAGAAATATAAATGGCAACCCTCGTATTAAGTATGAGGATAGCGACGTTAAATTTAAGAAACTACTGAAGACTGCGCTGTTCGGTCAGTCTTTTCCTAATGCGCCCTTGGGGTTACTGATTTTACAAAACGGAGCACTTAAATTATTTTTTTTAAAAACAAATAAACGTTACATGCTATTACATTATGTATATTAATTTCGAGATTCATTTTAAACTTATTTCTAGGTCAACCATCCAGAGGAAGACCTAGGGACACGTGGATGATTCAGTGCAATAGCGTCTTGCAGAGAAATGGCTCGAGCGAAGGCGATACTCAGAACCGTAACAAGTACAGCCTAAGATTGAGAAGAGCCGACCGAAAGTCAACACAGACAATGAGTTGGGATAACGCCAGGAAGAAGAGGATTTTAAACTTATTTCGAGGTAAAACACTCGAGTTGTATTGGTACGTCATTGTAAAGTTTTAATCCATTGTACAATATTCTTGATTGTCGCCTTTGTTCGTGCATTCGGTACGTGTTATCTGTTACAGTTTCTGTTCAAGTATCTGTGTACTCGTACTTCTGTCCATCGGATCTTCCGTGATCACTCTGAGTATAATTTTCAAGGTCTCTAATTTGACCAGATTTGATATTTCTTGTCTGTATACTTCTGTATGTATACTTGTATGATCGGAGTCTGATACTTATTAGCTATTGGCTATTTTTATTACTTTATTTAGTTGCCTCTGAAGTGTAGCAATTCGCCACCGGCCGATCCTTATAGACGTATAGATTGAAATATTGCAGTTGCGGAAACATCGACCTTTACATCACGCGGCCGGCGGGGCGGGGAGTGGCGGGGCGGGGAGGGGAGGGGAGGTGGCTGCTCCCGTGACCGACATCCCGGCGCGACGCTCCCCGGGGGGTGTTGGAATACTCTATCCTGACACATCTCTCTAGTTTCCTCATACACGATTAATTTAGTTATACATACCATGTCTCCTCGATCTTAGACTCCGAAATCCGTTCGCATCGTTAACGTATACTTTCTTAACCATTATTTTTCATGCATGCGCTCCATATGTCCAAAGCAACGCAGTGATCCTTTCATTATATTTGTTTCCGCTCTATTTTCCTTCCTGCTATCATCAATTGAAATTCTATCATACATCGTTTTACCACACTTACGTCTCATCTCTACCGCGTTTATTCTGCACGCATCCTTCTTCTGGCCAAAAGGTTTTTTTTTTATGAAAAATGCGTCATTTGGTGTTTAATCGGTCATAAAGGCAACATAATGACGAGGGAGATTCGGTTTATATTTTATCTTAGAATTTTGCGAATGGGAACGAGTGGAACGGGAAACTTGGCGTCCGATCTTGGCGCGGGAGATTGCTGTTACTTCCGGAGCCGCTTCTAAGGATTAATCCGAGTAATGCGCCGGGAACAGTCCAACGGTCCAAAGAGTCTCGTTGAAAACATAAAGAAACATAGGCGAGAACTATTCGTACCAACACAGTATTTTAAAACCAATAAAACGCGGGCAGTAAAAATAAGTCAAGGGCAATGACGACGATAAATCAGCAATAATAATGAGGAGAAAAAACCGAACCGCGATTCTTGGAGAGAAATTGAATTACGCACACGATCGTCGACTGCGCACACAAGGCATGAACATGCGTACAACTGGATGAAAAGGTGACATGCGCGATCTGTTAAGAAGGCCGGTGCAGCACTCACCCACACATCGGTTGAGGACACGCGAGCCGCTCGGGGAGGTGGAAGTCATCGAGAGTGCCGCGACAACCCGTCAAATAGCAGGACGTCAACCGAATTCTCTCCGAAGACAAACTTGGAGAATTTGAAAACAGAAAACTATGAAAGTTTGCCAGGAGGAATGTGGCTCTGACGGGTAGTCACCACTCGGGCTCGGCCAATCAGGAGGCGGGCGGTGCGGGCGGACGACAGATGATTTTGAAAAAGGAACATGTGGATGTGACAGGTGTAGAAATATTAGAACATGCAAGTACCTACCGCACCAGATTGTATTTAGCGAATTGACATTTTAATACTCGTTATTAGATATTATACTAGTTTACTTGAATTAAGAACACACGAAATTCCTTTAAAATAAAACCGATAGCCAACGGGAGCAGAACCCTTTCCAATAAATAAACCCGAAGCGAATTGACTCCGTCGGATGTTTCATTTGACATTTCCATTGCTTGTGCCAAATTTTAATTACGTAATTGTATTTGAAGAGCGATGTTTCGCATGTACTTCGGCTGCTAGCTATTGTATAATAATATCCAAATAATAATAAAATACTTAGACATTATAAGTCGGTTTTGGCGGTAATATACGTTTATTGTCCGATAATAAAGAAAAAGCACAACTCATTATCATGTACGCCAGCGAGAACTGTCAGTGTTCTGTGTAGCGAGAACAGCGGACTGGCCTATTTGTTTGAAATTCCTCCTGTCAACTGAAACCGAGCTACGTCGTCATATGTTGTTTGTGGTGGCCATTCCAGGGCTGGGCGGCTGGACGGCTTGAGCGGACGTGAAAGAAGCTAGATCCCGCGAGGAAGGCAGTTCCGAATGTTTGGGAGACGCTAGGAAAGAGCCCGAGATGGCGGCACTCGTGACACATTTTCTCATATTCTAAAGACCCCAGCACTCATTTAGCAGTCGCGAAGGTTTTCCCGCTAGTTGACAACAGTGTGACAAAGGTGACGGGTAATTCCAAAAGTAAGGTTAGACAGAAGACCCTCGTACTGAGGCGGTTGATAAGTGAAATCGATAATTCGATAATCCGCCTCCCGCGGAATATAATGAAGCACAGCTTTCCCAAACCGAAAAATCGAGTAATGAATTTATTTCGCGGGAAATAGCTAAAATATCACTGGCGATGAGACGTCTTTGTCGAGTTGTGGCACCCCGCCATGTTTAAAGAGCGAGATACGTCACAGCCATAGAAATCACGATGGCCGACAAGAGTGAGGCAAACGGAGATACTTACTGCTGATTTTCAGGCCCCCGAGAGGTGGATTTGGCGGCTGTTTGCTGCCCTCAGCAAACGACGTTGTTCTGGGGCGTCCACTCATTCTTGTCGTTGTATAATTAAAACCCAAACGTTCACAAAACTCATAGATCTTTCACATTTCTTGTTACCACCCTTGCACTTGCACTGAACTTCCGCACTAAAACGAGCTAAAATACGTTATATTTTCGTAAACCGCGAAGTAAAATAAGCCTACGACTAAAAGAACGAACAACACAATACGTAAAAACGTTTCTGAACTTCTAGACACCCATTTCTACCATTTTATCAACGTTTTACATCATTATTCACGGAACGACAGAGATCCCTACGAACCAAATTTTTGATGCTCAGACATTGACCCATTCGGTTATATTCGGCTCTCATTCTATAAACCGAACAGATCCGAAGTTGACGTCACGTGGATATTTTCAACGAATTGGGTGATTCGCAGCCATCTTGTGTTCAAAATGTGTACTATAATTTGACATTATCCTGAGCTGGCAACATTGTACCGGATATTGAAGACCATAGACATTAGTTTGATAGCGCTGTATAGAAATATAATTAATTATTTTTCTGGAACATGTATCATTTTTTTAATAAATTATAGATATTAAATGTTAATCCAAGTTATTTTTAAAAGTCCACAAGGCTAATTCATGTTGTGGTTTACATTCCTTAATTTGTATTAATTTAATGTACTAAACCAAAGAAAGAAATAAAATTAACTTACTAACTAACACACCGTCTCTCCGAAGGGGTAGGCAGAAAGAATGAACTGCCACACTTTAACCGATGCGGAACTCCATCCTTCTCTTTTCGCCTCCGCGGGAGACGCGGTGAAATGGGTTACGAACCTCATCGCCACAATAAAATTAAAACTTTGTAAATTAATAATTATGCTTTATCCAATTTAAACATTTAACTATATTTTAATTGTCATCGTGTAGACTCCCATAAACGTTTTTTTGTTTATTTTTTGCATATACATAATGCATCAGCAATATACATATTGCTGATGCATTATGTATAGAAATAAAACAAATAATAAATCAAATTTGCGATGACAACTTTAAGTGCACCATTCACTTTATTGCCTGCCCCAACCCTCCTTTCAATTTCTCTTGGACGAATTTGTGGATAATCTGTGTATGATAGAGTGTCGAATGAAAATATAAGAACTGAATGTGGTGCGAATGATGGTGTTATGAACAAAATAATGAAATGATCATTAAGATGGTTTGGACACATGGAAAGAATGAATGAAGAAAGAATGGTAAAAAAATTATATGTTAACAATGTAAAAGGAACCAAAAATAGAGGAAGACCGAGGAAAACGTGGCACGATCAAATAAATCAAATATTGAATGTCGGCCATGTGAGGAGTCAGAGAAATCGACGCGCGTGCATGACACAATGTATGAATGTTGAGGAAGCGAGAGAAATATGTCAGGAAAGAAAAGTGTGGCAGTCCATTCATTCTGCCTACCCCTTCGGGGGGACGGCGTGGTGGTGAGTTAGTTTATAAATCAAATTTCAAGGGTTGGACTACAAAATTGACATTAATATTAATTGACATTTTAATAATTATTTAATTAATCAATAATTAATGATTTTATTTTTAAGTGATATATCTGGATAATCTTCACACTGTTTACTCAAAGGGGGTTGCAAAAAGAATGGTCTGCCTGTTTTTTTTTTTTTGACATGCTTCTCTCACATCCTCCACATATAATCATTGTTCACACATTTTTTTATCTGTTTTCTAGAAGTTTTATTATATTTTACGTGAAAGACATGTGACATTATCAAATATTTTAGACAGGCGAAACATGTCATTTAATATAAAATATCATAAAACTTCTAGAAAACTGACGCTTTCATTCGTTTTCATTATCAAATAGATCTGCTTTCTACTGCATTTATTCTACTTTCATTATTTTTTGCCAGCTCCATGTTTCATTTCGATACATATGGGTCTGCCATTTTACCTTTTTTGAATAGTCTCTTTGTGATGACAGGGCACTATTCACTTTGTTGTCGGCTACAAGCCTTCTTTCGATAATGTTCTGCATAATGCATTTTCCTATTTCAGGATTTTCGCATTCATGCTCATTTCGGAGACTGTCATGCATTCTTCCACTTATTCATATTCATCATCAGGTCATTTCGTATACTTACCTCGTGGATACTAGATACTAGATACCAAGCGCCGAAGTTCATGTTCACTGTCTACAAGTAGCACAGTATCATCCGTATACCACAGACAGCTTGCTGACATGGAGATTGACATCATTCATATTAGTGAAGGTACATTCAGTAGGCAAAACCTCATGATATTAGAAAGTATGTGTTTTGGAATATATATTATATTTTACCTGTTCTCAATATTTGTATTAAACTTTAATCTTATTTGTAAGTCTGCTGATAAATAAACTTCACTTTAAAATATACATAACTTGAAAATTTGACACTCCCCTCCGCCTGCATCCAACCAACAAAGAGACAGCCCTGTTTAATACCTTTGTTGATATCAAAATATGTTGTATATGGTAATTTAAAGTGAATTAAACAAATAACTTTAATTAATTCAATTCTTTTGACTTATTTATTTATGGTTATTAGCTTAATATTTGTATTTAACATCAATTAGTTGAACAGGTTTATTATACATTGCTAAGGAATTATCAAATATCCAAAAAAAATTACTCTACCTTAGCAAAGTGTAAGATGTCATTCCTGTAAACTTCAGGAAAACAGACGTAATCATTCTTATCAATTATTTAAATGGAATTATACATCATTGTTCAGAAAAAATAAATTTAAATTTGTAAATATAAATGCAATACTTACCGGTACACTTATTGACCTGGAGGAATGGGTTTAAGGAAGGAAAGAAAGAAGAAGACAATTGAACTTAGCTCACATTTATTTGTAGAAGACAGAGAAACCATAGAATATAGAAATAGCGCACACACACTCCTAGATATGCGGGGGCAGGGGACAGACAGCAAGGCACCTAACAACAAGGCTTTGTAATTAATATCTCTGAACGGAACTAGCAACTGAAGGGAAACATTAATAATATAATACTCCGTCAACTTGAACTTTATACAGTCTGGAAATATTTTAATTTTCTCTTGTCATGCACATGTCTTGTTTAGGCTTAATATATCTCGTATCAGATGATTCATTCCTCAATAATGTGAAGTTTGTCGGAAAAATGAATGCAACTTCGTTGTTTTAGTAGATAAGAGATCAACCGATAGATTGATAGCATCACTTGAAAGGTGGACAACTGTCTGATACTGGGATAGGTCTTCCTAGCTCTTCGACATTGTGACTTATCGACTTACATTTGTAAAAAAATCAATGAATAATAATTATTTGAATGTATACAAAGAGACATATATTCTGCTTCAATAAAGTATATCATTAATACTTTGCGAGGCTTTGGAAGTATGGATGGCGGGTACAAAAGATTTTAATTTTACAAATATATACATACTTATTTAAAAAGTGCTAAAGTCTATGGGGTTGTTACATCTCAGTTTGATAGTTAAAGATGAGGTCCAAGGAAGGATTGTAATACGGATGTAGCCAGAGTATAAGACTCCTGCGGCGTCTGTATTATTCCTTCTGCGGTGCGGTCTAGAATCACTATCACACTAATAATACCTTTCAGGAAAACCTCTCACTGAGGACATCAACAAAGGAGCTATGGACAGAATCCATGGGACCAATGTACCATAGTTCCAGACCAAAAGGAGGAAAAGGGTCAGATAAATAAAACAATAAAAAAATTTAAATAAAACACATATATTAATTATGATTATTAAATAAAGGCAACAAACTACAAGAAGTTATAACACAATAAATAAAATTTAAATAGTTTCTGACTGAGCGAAAGTGTCCGCTGCAACATGATCATATTCCGTGCTCGCCCGCGGAAACAAAAAAATCTAAAAATATGGGAATTGCTCGTCGGAAAATTCTTCTAAAGAAATGGTTTAAATATAAATACTTAAGAAGTCTAAAGGTGTAACTAAATGAACGGGCAGAGAAGAGGCCCGGCGGGCCCCGGCCCCGGCCACCTAACGCTAATGGTAATCTATCTGCACCTTGATCGCTACACTTAAACTTAACACATGTCCGCCTCGCGGCACCAGACAAATGCACGGACTAACTCCTTTCCACTGTAGGCGTGGAGCCAGGATAGGATAGGATAGGATAGGATAGGATTGGATAGGTTAGGTTAGGCTAGGTCTGTAAGTTGATCCCGCAAGAAAGATATATTTCACACTATGAACAGAAGAGTAAGACACGACGACTACTAATGCAGTATGTATAAGCTTATCAGAGTACACTTAGCCTAGGAGGAGCCCTAGCCCCTAGCTAGTCACACATTCCCTAAACAGTAAATATCGTGGTATAATATGTATACTTCTTCAAATATAGAATATGGGGAGAACAGTCCCTTTAATAGTAATATATCTCTGTTCTAAATCTAGTTACAGTAAAAGAATATTATACAATGTTAATTATGTTCCCACATGTTTAGTATTTGCCTACAGAACGCTCTCATCCCTATTCTCCAGAGGCGGACGTCCGGCCAATCCCATTCCGCGCTTGCGCTTCTCCGCTGTCTCACTTTGTCACTTATTTTACTGGAGAGGGAGGGACAGGACCAACTAAGGCGAAGCCAAGAAGCCAAGAAGGCCACCGCCCCGCATCACTTCGCAGACCCCATTTTAACTTCCAGGCACTTTGCAACTTTCGCAGGCACTTTTGCGATTTTATATCGGAGTAAAATAAGATCTAGAGACTGTTCGCTCATACTCGAGTACGAGCTGCGGCGATTTATACAAAAGTAGTTTATATATAGAGGATGATGCAAAAAGGTTGCTTGTATTTATACACGTATAAAACTGTCTGCGGAGTGATGGCCGGGTGCGAGCGCCTAGCTTCACCGCAACAGCAGCTCGGTATACACAACACACAAAATCATAACTATCATTTACAAATAAAACTCTCAAAAACATCAACAAGATAGAGAATACAATGCTTCCTTACCGCTATCCAGAAAACAAATAATTTAGATCCAACAGAGAGGTGCATAAAGTATAACGACCCCTCATCAACCTACACTCCCTCGACACTAATGCAATGCTCACACGCCGTGGTTGCACGTGTGCGCATATCGCAGACACACAGGAATAGAGTGGGCCTTACAATGAACACAGATATAAATACATACACATTTACAAATAATTACATAAACATACCAACTAAGAGAGTGCAGAATACAGAACAAATACTCGTGTGCACGCGCAGCGCCCGTCTCTGCGGCTGGCTGCGTAGCCAAACAATAGGATCACCTTAGAAAGATGCCAGTGGGGAAATTAAAGTTCATCTTTTCAGTATCGAATAACACATCACCAGCTTAAAAAATACACAATATCTCGTAATCAATTACCGACTAAGATACAATCATCGCTGACATGCAATCAAATCCATTACCTTCAATTTGGGGAGAAATAGATCTATTAAACACCACCTCGACCAGAAAACAATATTATTTCATTAGATCGTCCTTTGGTTCGTGTCACGTTGAACACAGATCGCGTGTCAAGGGGGAGGCGCCTTCAGTTGTAGTAGGCCTTGCCTTTGCTGGTGACGCTGATGACTTTCTTGAGGCGGAAATCATAGACTCGGCGGCAGAAGAGCACCAACTCGGGCGCCACGCCGGGGGGCACGCGGGCATCGCACGCTAGCGACGCGCTCACCTCGCTGCTGGGCATGCTGGGCACGATGCTGGGTGCGCAGCGCACGTTCTCCTCCGTGGCCCGCAGCTGCTTGCGGTATCTGCGCACAACACTCTCCCTTATTATTTTGATCATTACTCTTTCATTTGAATTGCATTCACTTCGCACATCAGTATTTGTCAACCATAAACATCTACTTTTATTGAGAATATTCAAAATTTTAACTAACTAACTAACACGAAGGAGTAGGCAGAAAGAATGGAGACGCAGCGTGATGCTCATCCCCACCAATAATCTAAAACTGTGTGTAGATGATGATCGCGAATAATGTCAAAAAGAACGAAGCGTTTGTTACAAATTGAGTTGAAAACTGAATGACAGAAGGACAGATGTTGACCACCAAGAGATGTACGAGCGTAGTGTGGGTCCCTGATCTCACCTGCAATACTCGTTGTAAGTGAGAACATAGCACTTGTCCTCAATGCAGGCAACGCTGTTGGCATCGCGGTGGCGCGAAGCAAACACCTCATCCGCGCAATCCTCCGGCTGGCGCCCACGCTCCGTGTGCTCCGGCCGGTAATACCACAGCAGCGACACCATCATCTCTCCTAAAATGTAACCACACTCGTATAATATTTGCATGAATGATCCCATTACACAGCGCAGAGATACAGAGTGCGACAAGTACCATCGGTGGGGTTCTCCCAGAGCTGGGAGACGCGCGCCACGAAGGGCGGCTCGGAGCGGCGCACGCCGGCGCGCAGCAGCACCGAGCGCGCAGCAGCACCGAGTCCCCGCGCCGCACGGTGTCCCCGGCCAGCGAGTGCCGCATGGCGCTCCAGCAGCGGGCCACGATGCAGCTCTCCTCGTTCTGGAAACATTGCGCTACCGTTATACCACTATCCACAAAATACACTCTCAAAACTACAAAAATATACAATGAAGATTGTGAACTCACATTGACATAAACTTTGCTCTGCTGAGGCTCTCCCTCCCAGATCCAGCCATTGCTCCACCTCGGTCCCAAGGGGCCCCTCCTCAGCAGGGGCATCTCCCTGAAGGGTTCCACCCCCAACCCACTCTCCACTATCTCTACTCCTTCTGACGACTTGCCTCTTCTTTTACCCAAGCCTTTAGTGTATTTTGTAACCTTTCTAGTCTTGGCACTTTCTTTGCTAGGCTTGGGGTCCTTGGCATCGCCATCAACTTTTCCTTTGGCAGTTTCCTTTTGCTTCTTCTCCGAAACTCTGTTGATGGCTGCCGGGGATTTAGACTTTGTGCGGCCCCGCTTTTCCGTAGACAGCTTCCGCTCCACTTTTACTGCGGAGTTTTCTCCCATTTCAGCTTCGTTAACTTTCTTCACAACATTATTATTTATGTTCAAGACTGTTGGACTCTTGGCAGGGTCAAGCGCATCTGAAGAGTTGCGTTTGGGCTTGAGGATATGGGTGCAGGAGGATTTAATGGGACTTTTGGGGGTGGAGAATAAAACCGCCGGATCGGTTTCAGAAATGGGTTCGTCGGTGGAAACATTCTTGACAACACTCTCAATAACCCTTTCCAGATTGTTCTTCATCATTAAGTTGTCCAAAACATATTTGGATTTTGGGATAGTTGGCATAATACTCTTCTTGTTAACTTGGCGAGGTTTTTCCATTAGGAGGATGTCTTCAATGGTTTTAGCGGAATGTTGATCGGTTAACTTGAGTAGGGTATTTGTAAATCTCTTCCTCTTGTTGACCGGGGAATCACGAACAGACGGACTTACACTTTTCCTTTTGTTAATTATTCTCTTGGAATGAGATTTATCAGAGTCTATCAAAGACATTCCTTTGCCTTTAGACTTCTCTGTTTTAATAGTGTTCAACTGTCTCTTTCCGTTGTTCAATTTGAAATCTTTTATGTTCTTTTTAATAAGGTCTTTGTAACTTCCAAAATAACTGTTCTTCCGGGCACCCTGAGAATCTGTAATTGAGACCTTCTGCCTCTTTTGCAGCTTGACGTGCTCTCCAATGCCATTAGCAGCCAGACTATCATCCATATCCACTTCCATATCGATGTCTAAGTTGGAACATCTGCGTTTCGTTCCCGTTTTTGGTTTAACATCAGCCGATTTTTTAGAGAGTTCACAGTGAGAAACAACACTGTTATCTGCGTTGTGCTCTTTTAGGGCTTGCGTTTCTGGGGGTGAAGGATTTTTAAGTCTCGTCGGCGAAACTTCCTCGGCGCTCGTATTTTCTTTTTTAGTATCAGAAGAGAGGTCGATAACGAGATCTTCCTGTTCCTCGATGCGCATAATAATACAATCACTCTTGCTGTCCGGAGAGCGGATATCAGGAGAGGAAGAAAGGTCAATGGGTGCCATCTTGGAGCTCTCGTCGAGGATGATAATCTCGTCGCCGCTGTCAGCCTCTGTTTTTAGAGGTGGCGGCGGTGGGCGCGGACAGCAGGCCAGCAACATGCTGCCCGTGTCTCCGGGGGTGATGGACTTGCGCGCCATGGCCTTACCCAGGCGGGCCCTCTTGGGCGGGTGAGGGGGGTCGCGGCCAGCCGACCCTCGGGCTGGCGAGGGCGGGCCCAGGGACTCGGGGGGCAGGGCAGGGCGGCGCTGCTCCCCGCCGCCTCCGTTCCCCCCGCCCCCCGCTCTAGCGCTGGCCTTGCCCGGGCCGCCACTGACCGGGGGGTTACCAGTAGCGGGCCCAGTATGGACGTTTTTTGGACAAGACTGCATGGGACATGGGCAACCTTGGTAGGCTGGGTCTGTAAAGGAAACACAATACCCGGTTAAGAATTATCATTTTATTAGTGACAAAGTGAATTGTACAACACTGCGGGCATATTAGGAATGGTGCCTTACCTAAGTAGGTGATGGCGGAGCGCGAGGGCACGTGCTGCGGGTGGGGCGGGTGCGGCTGGTGCTGGTAGCAGGGCGCGCAGTACTGCGGCGCGTACGCCTCCCCTGCGCCCGGTGGCCCCTGCACACGCACATTATTGTAAAATAATATAATAAGGACTAGGGGCTTGGTGGCCGGCCTTGTATTTAGTGTTCAGGCATAGAAGTCCTAAGAGATGTAGAGAGGTGAAAGAGTTTTCTTATATTCTATATCAAACGCCTGGAAAAGGCGATAGAGACAAAAACATTTTACAATGCCTAAACAAGGGGAAATATGTCACACCCACAGAATATGGAGTCCTCATGAGGCTCAGTATTCTCTCATGTTGGAGAGGGTTCAAAAGAAATTCTTGAGAGCCCTCTACATGAGAGAGTACGGGGTATATCCTTGGCTCTATCCAACGGCATTTCTCTTGGGTATGCTGGGGTATAACTCCCTCGAACTAAGGAGGGAAGGATTACTAACATCACATTTTTACAAACTGATTCGGGGCTCTATTGAGAACCCCTATGTTCTGGAGCAAATAGGTCTTTTTGTTCCTGATAACTACCTGCGACAGCGCCGACATCAATTGGTGATGCCAGTAGGAAGAGCAATTCGAACGCTGAATCTAATCATCTCGGATTTGGACATTTTCAGTGTCAGTGAGGCAGTATTCAAAAAAAAAATATTGCAAATTCTGGAAAGAGTACTGCCTCACTGACGTCGACATATTTGGATTCCTTCTGATATGTAGGATTTTTTGGTCTCATGTTGTTTTGTTTTTTTATCTTTATAATACCGTTTTTTGTCCAAATGAGTCGCCTAAATGTTTTATCGTTTGTTATGTCTCATTTGTAAATGTATAAATAAATAAATAAATATAATAAGCAATAATAGATTTCATTTTGGAACACATTACACATTGGTTTATTATTTTAGCAAATTATGACAATATATTTACACATCTGATTGCCAGCAATAAGAAACATGTTTCCTTGAGTCGTGCAGCTTTCTTTAAAATAATAATAATGATTGATGATTGAGATTGATTCAGTAGGGTTACTCGGGTGTCAGGGCAGGTTGTATTACCTGGTTGTCAGGCGGAGGCGGCCTGTACCCCGGCGGGGGCCTGTAGCAGGAGGCAGAGGAAGGAGGAGGCACCGCTGGGGCCCCCATGGCCCCGTAGCCACCTCCATACGGAGGATAGCCACTGCCGTAGTGCATCACCTACAAACAAGTAGTGTTTACATATTAATAATGCTCAAATTCTTACACTGTCTTTCTAGTCTAGAATTCAAGTGACAATTAAAATGGCTACCTTATCATATAGACTACCTTATCACATGTAATAAGAATCAATAGCTAAAAGGATATATACAGTAATTGGGTTCAGTAAATATTTACAAAGGGTGTTTGGTAATAAAACAAAAAGGACAAAAGTCTCGGAAGGCATCGGCGTTGGGCGGGACACATCAGTCGTAGCCCAGATGAAGAGTGGACAAGGCCACTGCTGTGTTGAGTTGAGCGCCCACAGTTCCCAAGCTGGCGCGACTATATCCGGAAGAGTGCCTGGATGTGGATCGCTCAGGATAGAAGGGAGTGAAAAATACGAGAGGAGGTCTACATCTAGGAATGTAGGGCCACAATAGGGTGAAGAAGAAGAGAAGAATTTGTAAGTATCCAAAAATGTGGAAAGAAACGGGAAACTACCACATTAAAAAGTTCCAAGTGGCATCTCAATAACCAGAAAAGGATTGATTGAGGATCTAACCAATTCCTAGGATTGAAACTAAAAATAAATATATACAATAAAACGCACGTGCGATGTCGTTACCTGCTGCGGGTGGTTGTAGGGGTAGCGGGAGTACGGCGGGTCTTGCGGGGGCGGCGGCGGGGGCGGGGACGCAGCCTCGGCCCCCTTGAAGCCCCCGTGCAGCGGCCCCGCCGAGATCAGCGGCCCCGCGGGCTGGTAGTACCCTGCAACACGATACGACCAAATTATAATAGCATGCCTCAACAGAAACAGAAACTTTAACCTTGCCCGCGCCCGCGCGGGTGCCGGTGCCGTGTAATCATTACACATTTCTAAATGGGGAAAGGAATGAAGATTGAAGTCGAAAGTGTTAACATTTCAAATCGAATTACCAAAGAAAAACAATAAAAACCACATGACAATGGTCCGAGATCGAGACAATTGATCCAATATTCGAATTCTGCTCGCAAGATAGAGCACATTGTCTCTTTCTCACTCGCAAATATATGAGTAGGGTGTGTGAGACAGCCGTATATTATTTTCTCTTCATACAGGTAAACGTTTGATTTTATTGACGATTTATCTCAGAGGTTTGATAAATAGTTATTCTGTGCCTGATAACCGTTTATTAAGCTAATAATTGTTCATTTCAATCAACGTGTAGTTGTAAAACGAAGGAATACCGAAAATCTTGACGCAATATTAAACATGTAGGTACTGGCTACCCAGAATCGGTATGGGAAAGTTAATACTGTTTCCTATTTGAAGCAAGATTCATAACTGACTGGACAAAAACGATATTAAACAAATCCACAATCTAATAAATTAAGATACTTATAATAGTTTGTAGGTGGGGAAAAAAATATGGTTCATAGAATATGGTGGATTCATAAACATTTTATGGTTTCGTCTAATAACAAAATGATGAAATTGTTAATTTAAATTACGCCATTTACGTAAGATTATAAAAAACATATTAGAAACCATTAAAGTAATGATTACACTAATTACTCGTACATTATTTATCAGATTTGGAAAAGAAAAACAATAACGGCAACCAGATGAAGAGTGCTCTACACTTTCAAATCATTCAAGTATTGTGCAAATTGTTTAGCTGTCCCAATATGTAATTTATTCAATTTATCTCTTTCTACCGGTATTTTTCCAGATGACTGGAAAATCAGTTTTCTCACTCCTATTTATAAGAAAGATGATAAAAGTATTATTTCTAATTACCGTCCTATATGTATCCAATCAACAATTCCTAAACTTTTTGAACGTATTGTCTTAAATAAAATTGAAGTTCCAATTAAGCAAGTAATAACTACTCACCAACATGGTTTTGTAACTGGTAGGTCGACTCTTACAAACCTGACACTATATGAGGACTACATCTCTAAGGCTTTCACCAATAAAACTCAAGTAGACTCTATCTATACAGATTTCAGCAAGGCGTTCGACAAAGTAAGTCATGACATTCTCATTCATAAACTAAAACAGCTGGGATTCCATGGTTTTCTATTGGATTGGTTTCACAGCTACCTATCAAACAGATGGCTCACTGTCAGAATTGACAATTCCTTTTCCTATAAATTTAAAGCCACCAGTGGGGTCCCGCAGGGTTCACATCTTGGCCCTATCTTGTTTATTTTATTTATCAATGATATCGTTGATGTATTTCGCGATGTCCAGGTATTGCTCTTCGCAGACGATCTGAAACTTTTCAGAACTATAAAGGATAGTAATGACTGTAGAACAATACAAACTAACCTTGATAGATTAGATGCCTGGTGCAACGCAAATAAACTTTACCTAAATCATAGTAAATGTCAAGTAGTTAGATTTCACAGAATAAAAAAGCCGATTATTCATTGCTACTATCTTAATGAAACTGCTCTTCAATCTGCATTACTGGTCCGAGATTTGGGTATTATATTTGATCGTGAACTCTCATTTACTAACCATATTAACCAAATTGCGAATGATGGAATGAAAATGTTGGGTTTTGTGATAAGATCGACAAGAGGTTTCAACAGTGCTTATTGTGTCAGACTACTTTACTGTTCTTTTGTTGCAAGTCGTATCGAATATTGTTCTCCTGTCTGGTCGCCTCATTATGATTCGCATTCAAAGACCCTGGAGAGGGTACAAAATAAATTTCTAACTCATATAAACTTTAAACTTAATATTCCCAGAGAACAAAAAGATTATGCTCTTTTACGATCAGAAATGAGACTATTGCGATTATCTGACAGGAGAACGATATTTGACCTCCTACTGTTGTACAAAATTTTAAACTCGTTGGTCGATTGTCCTGAAATTGTTGGCCTTATTTCTCTACGGGTACCTCTGCGAGGAACTCGGCAGACTGACACTTTCTGGGTTGACAACTTTCACACGAATCACCGAATGCAGTCCACAATACCTCGAATGCACAGACTTGCCAATGTATATGGACAATCGTTGGACATGTTTTGTAAGAGTCTTCCTATTTTTAAAAAGCAACTTCATGCTCTTTTTGAATTCACATAGATTTTAAACTTTATTTATATTAGTATTCGTCTCCTATTCGCTCGCCCCACATGTACATCATCCGGTCACATATTGGACTGGTAAATTACCATCACTTTGTTTCTTTACTGTTGTTCTTTTTTCGTAATTTCTAATTTCTATCATGTTATGTTCTTTTCAATCCTATGCATGTAAATTCTAATTTATATTATGTTATGTTCTTTTCTATCTCATGTAATTTCTAATTTCTCTTATGTTATCCTTATTCTCGTTTTTGTGTTTTGCCGTTATATGTTAGTTTTCTGTCTATTTGCCCAAATTTTTTATATTACCTTTGTAACTAAACATGTCATTTTTGTAAAAGCTCTTTTTGAATTCACATAGATTTTAAACTTTATTTATATTAGTATTCGTCTCCTATTCGCTCGCCCCACATGTACATCATCCGGTCACATATTGGACTGGTAAATTACCATCCCTTTGTTTCTTTACTGTTGTTTTTTTTCCGTAATTTCTAATTTCTATCATGTTATGTTCTTATCAATCCTATGCATGTAAATTCTAATTTATATTATGTTATGTTCTTTTCTATCTCATGTAATTTCTAATTTCTCTTATGTTATCCTTATTCTCGTTTTTGTGTTTTGCCGTTATATGTTAGTTGTCTGTCTATTTGCCCAAACATTTATATTACCTTTGTAACTAAACATGTCATTTTTGTAAAAGCCCTTGCGGCGTTTATGTCAAAATAAATAAATAAATAAATAACTCATAACAAACGGGGCCGCTGTCACCGGCTGCCGACCGACCGCTAGTCCGCCGCGCGGGAAACTTCCGCTTCGGCCGCACGCCGACAGATGGCGAGGGTGGTCTGGTTCCGCCGATAACGTTAGTGTTACCTTTGTAATAAAATTATGTAAATAAATCGTGAGCTAAACAAACAGCATAAAACCTAAGTACCAACCCACGCACGTAGACGTGTAGGTATGTTTTCACATTTATTGCGGTAAAAATTACGTGTTTTAATAAGAAAGAAGATAAATACGCACTTTTTTGTCATTATAACAAATGTTTTTGTAACGTATAATAATAATAATAATAAATTGGATAATTTACAAAGCGACATTTTTATGAATTGCTCATCTCAAGGGCGCTGTAGAAGATGCTCCGTTTTATCAACTAGATAATAATAATAATGATAAAAAATATATATAAACATATTTAGTATGAGGGCTGCACCCGACAAAATCGATCAGCCCTTCCTGTCAGGAAATGATAATTTGAAAAGGTGCGTTTTGAGTCTCGATCTAAACTCTGATTGATTCTCAATGCACTTAAGGTCTGCTGGAAGACTGTTCCAGGCTAAAGGGCCGGCTACCGCGAAGGCTCGGTCGCCAAAGTTTGTTTTGCGACCACAGCGTTTTGGCACAGTCAATCTACCGATGGCAGAAGACTTAGCTGATCGCAATGTAGACTGTCTAGCATTCAGGTTCTCGTTGATGCAGAGTTCAGATATATAAGCTGGTGCCATTCCATGTAACGCCTTATAGACCGTCCAGCAGAGCTTGTATTGTATCCTTTCTGGACATTTCAGCCAGTGGAGCTCCTTAAGATGCTGTGTTATGTGACAACTCTTTGGCACACCCCTAATCAGTCTTGCTGCTGCATTGAATGCAGACTGGAGTTTATTTATTTGCCGTTTGGGGATGTTGGCGTAGACACCATTGCAGTAATCTAGTCGGGATACTACGAAGGAATTGATCAATGTATATGTATATTAAGATAGAATCCGTAGGAAGGCAGTTTTAAAAGATAAACTTGATGGAGTGTCTTTACTAATAGTGTGAACATAGGAAATCACGGCTGGTAGACTGTCCATTAGACATTAGACATTAGACCGCTGGCGCTGGACAGAAGAAATCAACTTCAAATTGGGAAATCGATATTTGTGGGGTATGGTTCACGGCTTCATCAGGGCAGTATAACAAATAGACTTGGAACTGATGAAACTTAGGCCCAAGGGAAACTAGTTGGCATCAATTATTATTATTATTATTATTTTGTTGAATCGCTCTTTACATCATGACAGCATGAGCCAAATCGATGTAAAGGGTATTTATAGCTATCATAGTGATTCTCGTGACATGTGATAGGTAGCTAATCTATCGCCATTTTATTGTCACGTGAATTCTACACCAGACCAAAGACAGTGTGACAATCACATTGCCCTCGCCGGGAATCGAACCCGGAACCTTCGGAGTGGCAGTCAATGCACTTACCACTCGGCCACGAAGGTCGCCACGTGTTATATTATTTTATATTTTTTAGCGAATAATATCTTTAAATTCTTAGGAGGAAACTTATGGCAGCATGCCGAGAAAGAATTAATCTGACAAAAAATACTATTTTTGGAATATCTGTAATTCCAAGAGCACAAAAAACGAATTCTCCAAGTGAGACAAGTACTTCACTCAATTTACATTTTTAACACAAAAGAAACGTAGAGGGACTTCACGGAGTCGATGAATGACGAATAATTTGGCTCCGAAACACCAGAAGATGGTAGCGGGCTGCCGAAATCGGTCTAAGCCTAACATAAGATAATTATTATTATTTTCATTCATTCAATTCTTTCCTTGAGATGATCGGGAAGACGCGGAAATGCGAAGAAATCTAAGCCACCAATAATTTAAACTTAGCGGTATGGCATAATTTTGTCAATGAAAATATTTAATCATTTGACCACGTAATTTTTTATTTGGAACCCAACCGGTTTCGCTCGTTGATTAAAACAGTTTCAATGCTCCAACGTAGTTTGATCACGAGCGAAACCGGTCAAATTGCAAATAAACAATTTTGTAAATAAAACCTGTCCATTCCTGGTCGTATGCCTATTCCATCTGCTTCCATGTCGTGCCGGCGATCTCTTTAATGTCGTCCCTCTGACTAAGTTGAGGACGCCCTGGGTTTTGGGTCCCAGTTCTTGGATACCAGCTAGTCTCGTGGTAGGTATATTGTAATACATGTGTTATATAATATATTAACATATTATACAAGAGGTGAGCAGAAGCGACAATAAATTTAATTACGAGTATAATCTTTCAATAAAACCCGAGACGATTGGTCGCCAATTAATGTAATTAAATGATCAGAAGTTGAACAACCTCCCCCTCGGCGGCTACACCTGTGTATAGTGTATTACCATACTAATGTGGGCATCACACTGCGGCGGCTCCAGCTGGAAGCGGAAACCTGAATTTGGTATTTTATTTGATTAATTCGTGAATTCAATAAATAAAGGTGAAGCTGTTTACAAGGTACACGCCACCCTTTTCGGTCAAAATTAACATGTCAATGAATACTAATTGTCAATAAATTAATTCAAACGATTATATATTCAAATCACGAATAGATTCATATTAAGTATAAAAAATCGACTTCTTTTTTTAGAGGTGAAAATATGAACATACGAGTATTCCGTCAGGTAAAGAGATGAGAGATGCGAATCTCTCTCAACTAACGAATAATGTCGGTAGTTCCACAATTATATATTTACGGATCAAGAGGTGCTATTTTTAATTGGAGGTCCAGGTCCAGTCTCGTCTTTCTGCAGAGCACCACTGTCTAGATACGAGTATGATCGTGTTCATAAGTGTTACGTGTGGTCCGGCATTCCGCTTCGTTCATATTCGTCTGTAGCTTCGTGGATCCGAGTGATTTGAGAGTTGAGATACGTTCGATGATATAAGTTAGCGAGATTTAGTAGTCAAGTTTCACGCAAACCACCACACAAAATATGCCAATACTGCTAATAATATGTGTGTTATGGCAACTCTAAAAATATTAAAAACATTATCATGAAAACAAATCTACGGCGAGGAGGGGTAGAGGCGAAATGCTACACGAACCCAATCTGCAGTCGAAGAGTATACCTATACGTATAGACGACATTGATGCCAATTTTATTTTACCGAGAAGCGCGCAGAGAAGATCGATCACCCCAATTCTCTATGTACCTGTATCTTCCACGTTAATACATAATAAATATCAAACATCAATTAATTTTACTGCCTTCTAACATGACCGATATTGAAAATTGGATAGATTTGATGTTGCCACATTTACGTCGGTCTTCGATTTCCTACTTGATCGTTCGTGCCACATTTTTCCTTCACTTTTTTTCGTATTTCACTTGATTCATGTTTGTTCATATTTCACTTGATTCGTGGGGATGTCATTGGGTGGGGAAGGCAAAGGAGAAGTTACTGGTATGCACACGTGAGGAGAATGGATCCATCCAGACTCCCATTCATTGTGTTGCACGGCCAGCCCCAAGGTATACGACGCACGCAGATGGATCGACAACTGGGAGTCGACTTCGCAGGAGGCCAATTCCTCTTAAGAAACAGACCACTAGGCCTACACTAAGAATAAGAAGAATACTTGATTCATGTGTTTTAACCCTTACAACTCTGTGGGCCAGACATTGTGGCCCACAGAGTTCTAGTTGCCAGCTCTGTGGGCCACACGTAGTGGCCGAGCGCGGGTATAAGTTTACTCGACGATTTCTCTAGTATGCAAATATATTTTTTTATTTTTTTTTTGCCACAAATACACTTAAATAACATAAGATTCTGGATATACTAACATTTCTTCGTTTAAATTTACCATTAAATGGATATACTCGTTAAAAAAAGATGCATCATTTTAGCTGATTAAACATTTGTCATACAGTAATGTTTTTTGGGACGGTCTGTCGCTACCCGGCATTTATGAGGGTTTCTGCAAGGCCACACCCACTTGTTGTGACTATTTTTTTATAGTTTTGTGGAATTATTATGTTTCTTAATTTTGCGATATTGAAAGTAATAGAAAAAGCAATGTACACATTTCTAAATAACTACCTAACCACCATGCAGAACCAAACTAGCTTATTTCTTGTCTTGAATATAATTTCCCAGGCATTTTAACTAAAATGTCATACATTGATGTTGTCAATTAAAATTTCTTCGTAGAAGTTCATTGTAAATACGAAAACACAATAATGTGTGATATATAATTTTTCTTATATTGTATATTTAGGTAACATAAATCCACAGTTCTCAATCCAATATGTTTTACGAAAACGTATTTCAAATAAATACACAATGTGCTGGGTAACCAACATTCTTTATTTAAATTGCCGGAAAGTTCGATTTTTTCTTGGAATTAATTATCCACCATTTTAGCTGATAGAATAAATATCATATTTTATTATTATTGGCACAGTCAGAATCAACACAATCTGCTGGGTAAACCATTATTCTTTATTTCAATTGCCGGTTAGTTAATTTTTTTATTAATATTATTGGGACAGTTAGTTGTTGTCCTGCACTTGTGACGGTTCTCCGAGGCTATTTCTACATTTTGCGACTATATATTTTTTCTTTTGATTATCTTACTTAATTTTGCGATATTTCTCTCAGTAGTTGACAATAATAGAAATAGTAATTTTCTTATTTATAATTATAGTGAACTAACTGCAATGGAAAACAACGAAAATTTTACTTCAAAGTTCAGTAATAATAACGAATGTGATTTTATCGATAACAGAGATGATGAGGACCTTTTTACATTTGATAATGTTAATTGCAATGACAGCGATAAAAGTGATAGTTTTTTTGTGGACATGGACGTCGGTGATAATTCAAGTGTTACCGATAGTGGAAGTGATATTATACCGACCAAAAAAAGGAGATTTATATATTTTAGCGAAGACAGTGATGATGAAAATATTGAAGAACTGATTCCGCAACAACCTTCAACATCCATCAATCCTACGTCAGTAGGATTTTCTAATTCAGAAAAAGTTAGCATTTAATGTCTAGTAATACTCGTACATCAGAAGGACAAATAAAATGTTCTATTGGAAATAGAACAGTTGGACCGAATACCCCCACAAACTGTTCGGAGCCTATCGATTACTTTACGCTATTTTTTTACAAATATACTCATTAGTAAAATCGTCGATGAAACAATTAAATTTGCAAATGCCAAAATAAGAAAAAAATAACGCTAGAAAAAGTTCCTCGGTCGTCCTCGGCTTCTTTTCCTACTCACGCTGCTTGTGTACAACCTTTTAACCATTCTACTCTCATCTATTCGTTCCATATGTCCAAACCATATCAGGGATCCTTTTTTAATTGTATTCATGATGCAGTCATCTGCCTTACATTTGTTTCCGGTTAGTTAATTTTTTTATTAATATTATGGGGACAGTAAGTTGTTGTCCTACACTTGTGACAAGACTCAATTTTTTAAATACCGTGTAGAATGTTTGCAAAGCATATTACCTATTTTATGACTTGTGGGCTGTTCTTGCTTTTGTTTCCTGACCGAGGGACGAATTCGTCAATGAACTAACCAATGCAAAACAATAAATGACATGGCTCTAGCCAATTAAATGTTTACAATTCCAGGTAGTCGTTAGTTAGCCGAGACCCTTTAGACGAAGGCGTTAATTTGTTGCTACACTGTACAAGATAATTAGAAAGCAACTTCTTCAAGAATTTACATCTAAATATTAGTATATATTACCTATATAGTACAAAATTATTGATATGCAATATAATAAATTATCAAAATAAAATATATTGAAGAGTCACTAATTATTTTCTGTTACTTTACGTGTGATTTAGCAAGCATATTTTGAGAAATTTACCAAAAATTTAATGGTCATACTAATTATCGAACAGAGTGTCCCAAAAATAGCAGACCAATTTTATTATTTTTAATTAAAAATATACGTTTTGTTTTCCATTAAATCGTATACTTAATCCAAGCACGTGGAAGTTTATCACTTGTTTAACTAATTTTAATTTTTTATTTTATAAATACGTAAAATAAAAAATTCAGAGTAGCTGGTCAGTCATGAGAAAAAATGGCCAGAGTGCAAAAGGTTAATATTTCGTTTGATTCATGTTTGTATTTTCATATTTTTCACTTAATTCATGTATTTTCGTATTTCACTTGATTCACGTATTTTCATAATTCACTTGATTCGTGTATTTTCATAAAAAAGTTAAAAGTTTACCACCATCTTAGTAATCCTTCTGCAATATTTGTTCCTTACACTTTCGTCTGCTCATAAGATTCTATTAAATCGTGTTTTTATTTATTTCTGTCTACCTGATTTCCCCATTCCATATCTCACTCTCCTTCAAAGTGGTTAGACATAATTCAAATAACAGGACACCGTCCTTAATAGTGTAGAAAAAGAAGAAGAAGATAATAAAAAAAACTGCATTTTCCCCTTTAAGATTAAAACATGATTTGATCACTTATCGGGCAAATTCCTAGAAGATTTGTTTCATGGAGTGGATTTGATTACTTCATTAACGTTTTTTTCTTCTTCAAAATTGAAATGTACGAGTATAATGAAAGGATTAAAATCCGAGCAGGTGTATGGTATGATATGGTCACGGAATCTCGCATGCATCATACTGCTGCAAATGTGCATACAATCAGAATGATCGCCGCATTTGGTTTCGGAATAACACTTTGTTGTTGGACCGATATCCGTGAAACACACAGTTAGGCGTGCCATAGATTGACAAATCTGAAGCAATAGTGTTTATTGTATGTAATCGTATAATTAACCATTGTACAGATCTCGTCATCTGAAATATGTGTTGAAATAACAAATACAAATCTGAACGTAAACTTATGTTTTGTGCTCATGAAATAGTCAAAAGAAGCGAGATATATTATATTTACAAGAGTTATGCTTAAAAATAAATTTGAATAGTAAAACAGTCGTGTACAACCTTTTTATTGAGAGAAAGGACGCCGGACGCGGGCTGGAGTCTACTTTATATTTAGCAGGAGCTATTAAGCCGAGCAGAACGAATCACGTGGTGAAGTGTCCCTGACGGGGGCACCGGGGGGCCGTAAATCTGTCCTTCCCCCGCTCCAACCCCCACGCCGAGTATTTATAGAGGGCACAAGACGCCCGCGCCCTGGCGGGAGTGACAGGGGGCGGCACACCTCGGGGCAATACAGAAAGTGGGGTTGGTCGGTCACTTTTACATTTTTGATAACTTGAGGCACACTAACACTCTGTGGAATTCCATAATGACGATTTTTTTTATGAATTTAAACACTGTTTTTTACACCTTAAAGTAGAAAAAACAGTGTTTTAAATTAAAAAGAAAATAATACTTAAAAATTATTATTTATACACGCCTAATTAAATTGCGATTGAAATAACAATAGAAATGAAATCACTGAGAGCAATGTGTGGGAAAACGATATATGATAGAAGACCATACGAAGGAACGTAAGGCATGATAAATAAAATTAAAAAAGAACCATTGCGATAGTTTTGGAACGAACGGATGAAAGAATAAAGGTTACAAAATGTATACGAGCAGTGAGAATGAAACCAAGAAACCGAGGATGGCCGAGCAAAACATGGCACGACCAAATTAATCAATCACTAAAAGGCAGCCACATTCGAAGTCGGAAAAATCGACGAGCATTCTTGTTACGATTTATGAATGTAGAGGAATCTAGAGAGATATGTCAAGACAGAGCAGTATGGCGGTCCATCATCTTTGCCTACCCCTCTTTACTTTTTCTTTAATATATATGATACAATCTCTAAATATTTGTGGTACTAACCAGATGTACGTGATCCTGCACGAGAATGTACGGTAGTGGATGGATATAAACCGGGTGGTGGTCTAGGAAACCAAACGCTTGGCTACTGATTCGGGGGACATGGGTTCATGCCTGGACATGACTCGATGCCTTCTTCATAATAATGAGATTGTATAAAAAATTACAATACCATTAGAACTATTTCATACGAACGCAGGATATATAAATATATACATAAATCATAAAAAATCCATTTTATTGCACATGCAACGTACACTTCGATTAACGAACCAGTTAATAAATAAATATTGTATAAAGCGATAGGTTCCAACATTAGGCGCGTATTGTGTCGCGTTATTTCTATGTTGGCCGTATTTCCAGGCTCCGAGGAGCGAGCTCCCAGGCGAGGATTTACTGAGACAAACAACGGATCGGCGACGTTTCGTGAACTTTATTGGTTCATAAAATCGGGGAAGTGATGTATTTCCCGAGCAAAATTGTCTATGGAAATAGGTGTTGCCATTAGAGCGGCATAAGTCCCACATAATCTCGGGTAGGTACCCCGCTCGCGTTGAATAATAAATACGAGTTTATCTCCTCTTTGTGAGCCGATCGCTTTCTGATTACAACATCACGATCTCTATTAGGTTTATAAAAAATGCGTGTAAACACTCTCGTACCGGCATCACGTCTTTTCTGGTGGAGACCCACCTACCGATTCCACTTCAATCACAGTGTTAAGTGACACACCAATTACTCTTATTACTCCACGATTATTAGAAGAATAAAAATAGAACAATTTTAAATAAATGACCAACCACCTTGCTGTTTTTTTCCGAAGACCTACACACTCCTCTATCCTAACTAACTATCTAACTAACCATCACGCCATTTCTCCGAAGGGGTAGGCATAGAGGATGGATCGCCACAATGCTCTGCCCTGGCATACCTCTCGGGCTTCCTCTACATTCATACATCGTACCATGAACGCACGTTGATTATTCCGACTTCGAATGTGGCCGCCTTTTAGTAATTGATTAATTTGGTCATGCCATGTTTTCCTCGGTCGTCCTCTGCTTCTTTTTCCACTAACGCTGCTTGTGTACAACTTTTTAACCATTCTTCTCTCATCCATTCGTTCCATATGTCCAAACCATCTCCGGGATCCTTTTTTAATTTTATCCATGATGCAGTCATCTGCCTTACATTTCTCTCTTATTTCATCGTTCGGTATTCTATCATACAACGTTTTCTGGCACATTCTTCTTAGTGATCTCATTTCTACGGCGTTTATCCTGCTTTCATCCTTCTTTTGCCAGCTCCAAGTTTCACTTCCATACACTTCCGAAGACCTGCACACTCCTCCATCCTAATATAATTATTATGCGTCCTCAACATTCGTACAGCATTCCATAAACATCAATATTCCCACAGATATACACAACGGATATTAAGACCTGTAATTGCAAAGCAGGAAGAGAGGATGGAAGGAGATCTGATCAGATCGATTTGTGAAAATCCAAGTTTGTGCAAGAAATGATCTTCTAGTTGTTTACCGGGGATGTTTCTATTAGTAAATTAATAGGAATGTTTACTGACTTCCCAAATGCTCGTATGGCAATATTTCTAAATCTGTCTCTTCTTGGAAATGTGAACCTATAAAATCTGACTAAAAACTAATTAACCATTACGCCGTCTCACATCAACCAACATTCATACATTGTGTCATGCACGCACGTCGATTTCTCCAACCCCTCACGTGGCCGACATTTAATATTTTATTGATTTGGCCAAAAAAAGCTAAGATGGCAGTGCATAATGGTGTTCTTGTGCCGACCCTTATGTATGGAAGTGAAGCATGGAACTGGCAAAAGAAGGATGAATGTAGAATAAATACAGTAGAAATGAGATCTCCAAGACGAATGTGTGGCAAATCTGTATATGATAGAGTGTCAAATGCAAGTATAAGAACTAAATGTGGTGCGAATGAAAGTGTTATGAGCAAAATAAGGAAAGGGTCATTAAGATGGTTTGGACACATGGAAAGAATGAGTGAAGACAGAATAGTAAAGAAGGTATATACCTATAAACGGCGTGAACGGAGCTAGAAATAGAAGAAGGCCGAGGAAAACGTGGCACGATCAAATCAATCAAATATTGAATGTCGGTCACGTGAGGAGTCGGAGAAATCGACGTGCGTGCATGACAAGATGTATGAATGTAGAGGAAGCGAGAGAAGTATGTCAGGACAGAACAGTGTGGCGTTCCATTCTTTCTGTCTACCCCTCCGGGGTGACGGCGTGATGGTTAGTTAGTTTGATTTGGTCGTGCCACGATCGTGGTCAATAACAATCATACATACATGTGTTGGATTACATAGAAATACGCATTTCCTACGTAAAAACTTTAGAGTGCGCTGCTCCGGGCTCGGAGTATCAATTCAAATGGGAGATAAATGACTCAAATAATTGGATTAAAGGTTCCGCAAAAAATACCGTAACAACGGAACGCTCGGCTCGGCTCGGCCGGCCAACTTAACCCGCGCTCCGCTCTCTACGAGTTAACCCGCTCTCTCGAAAGCTGTTGCGGAGGAAGAGAGAGGGTCTTTCTGCTCGTTCGTCGAGTTTTTAGAACGGTTTCATTTAAAGAAAACTTCCTTGTGAGAACCTAGTAGTTAAGTTTGTCAATCAATACTCCTACGTATATTCATATTGTTCCCAACTGTACTCGTATACAGGTATATAATATTTAAAACTCCACAGAAATGGATATATTGCAAATTCGAGTATTCAAGAGTTTTAAGTATGTTGGTTTGTTCGCCTTACCGATATCAGAACGTAGTCAAAACATTATGGGGGTATTCAAGTGTAGAAAATTGAAAGAATCGTTTTTTTGCATATTTTTTAAGTTTAGACCTTTAAGAATATGATCCTAAGAGAATTTTCTAAAATTCTGAATATTTTCGAAGTTACAGCTATTTTTGTGACGCACCCAATAAATCGGTCCGGACGGGACCTATGAACTATAGGCGACAGGCAAACTCTGATTACCTGGGAAGAGTCTACATTATGAAAACTCTTTTGTACTCAATAAATCATTAGAAATCGACTTCATGGAAGGTCGAAAATTGCATGAGGCTAGGATCGCTGGTTGAGAAAAAGTAAGTATAACATACCATTAAACGACTTAGATCGCGCGAAACTCGACTCCAAACTTTGAACGCGTTTTTCCAAAACTGACTTTTTTCGATATGGTTGGCATGATATCAGTTCTAATATACCTACCGATTTACTTGAAATTTTGCACAGAGCTTCTTTATATATTTGAATATCGTCCTACGTAGGGTTTTTTGAAAGAAAAAAAACACTAATTAAAAAAAAATCGAAAGTTGAAAAAAAAATAGGGTAATGGTGATTTTCTTTTTTTCAAATCGCCGCCTTTCCGCGATTTTTTTTTTCAATTTTTTCCTACGTAATGCGATAACTACATCCCTTTTCTTCAAGAATTAAAAAAAAAAAATCTGATCACTGGGAAGGACTGGAATCCTGCCAACCAGGAAGTACTATATATTTCTGAGTCCCCACTTTGCCGGCATGCCTTTTTGGATTTTGGACTTTTTTAAAAATAATTGTCCTTTTATATATTGTTTTTATAAATATCACAGAATAATTTATGAAAAAATGTCGGGCACGCGAAGAGTCGGAGAAATCTACCTCCATGGTGTTTAATGCATCTATTCGAATCGATAGAAGTACGCCAGGAAAGAACAGGGTGGTAGACCATTCATTCTGGCTACCACTTCGGGGAGACGGCGCGATGGTTAGTTTAGTCAGTTGAAATGTTTTTTTATTAAATTAAATAAAACGTTCACAAAACACAGCGAATCAAACGTTCACTAAGCATCGTAAAAATTATAATTTTAACCCAGAAAGTAGTTAATTCTAATCCTAAAACTGAACTACTATAAAATATATTAATTTAATTTACTACATAAATACCCGTATTTAAAATTTAGGTAATCCGCACGTATGTATATATTCTCCACGCTTCGTAAATACGAGTAACGATTCAAAAAATAATGAGAGACGTGACCTAGTGCCATCTGGCGGCAGCTGTAGCAACTAGTAATACAATTTTGAGTATCTGAAATTCAATCGGCAGCGAGCCAATAATATTTATTATTATCATCTATTATCGACCATCGCAGCACTACAGCCCCTCCCACACCCCTAACCTCTGCCCACACTCCATGGCTTCACGGAGAGACCATCTCGGCGGGAAACATTACTTATGAATGTTAAATACTAATAAATAAACAAGGCGATAATCAAGTGTCATTATAATAACACTGTACCGCATCCTTATACCCTACAACAGAGCAATGTACAATGTTATGAGAGTAAGGTTGACTATTGCTAGTGAATGGAGTTTTAAAAATGGTTATTGCAAACAACGAAAGCAACAAAAATATATCTTTCTTCTTCTTTGTGTAGGCCTTGGACTGACTTGGATCTTCTGGCTTACAGAGGTTCAGCTCTAATGACTATTCCTCTTACGTCTGTAGGAAACATTGATGGAATGTGATTTGGTAGTTGTTTTATGGTGGGGCTAAATGTATAGCCCGGAGTGTCCCTCCGAAAGAGGGCAAGGGGGGATTTAGGGTTTATGATAAAGTCTTACATTATTGTCAAGGAATGGAAGACCAGTTAGGGTTGGGATTGTATTTATAAAAAAGTCTGTTCCCGAGGGGAAGATAAGAGGAGCAGTGCCAGGATGGAGTTATGGTAGTAGGCCTTGCGGTCAGTTTCTTAAGAGGAATTGGCTTCCTGCGAGGTCACTCCCAGCTGTCGATCCATCTCTTTGGTTGACTACCTTGCGGTTGGCCGTGAAACACAATGATGGGGAGTCTGGGTGGATCCATTCTTCTCACGTGTGCATACCAGTAACTTCGCCTTTGCCTCCCCCACCCAACGACACCCTCGACCTCGCATACCCCTATCATTGAGTTCATAATTCTATCGCTTAAAGAATAATAAATAAAAATATCAATGAAAGCAAAAATGACCGTTCACAATGGAATTATAGTTCCAACCCTTATATATGAAAGCGAAGCATGGAACTGACAGAAGAAGGATGAGAGCAGAATAAATGAGGTAGCGATTAGATCCCTTAGACGTATGTGTGATACCTAAAACGACGTGGGACAACATTTCAAATGCTGATATAAGGAAGGAATGTAGAGCGGAAGAAAGTATTATGAACAAAATAATGAAAGGATCAATTCGTCGGTTTGGACAGAGAACACATGGATGAAGAAAGGATGGTTAAGAAAGTATACATTAACAATGTAAATAGAGTACAGGGTGTGAGGAAGACCGAGGAAAACATGGCATGACCATATTAATCAAATTTATAAAAATCAACGTGCATGTATGACTCGCTGTATGAATGTGGAGGAATCTAGAGAGGTATATCAGGATAGAGTAGCGTGGCGGTCCACTCCCACTGCCTACTCCTACGGCGAAATGGCGTGATGGTTTGTTTATTAGAGATTGAATAGTAAATATTTTAATTGTGAAACATTTAATATTCAATCTGTTATTAAACGTATCAAAATTAACTTTGATGAGATTGTAGCGAAAGGTGTTTCGCTAACCATGTTACACATAACTCAACACCTGATGATGCCAACATGGGACAATCTTATCAAGTTGTGATACATATAATGACAGTGCTTCAAAATGAATACATTTAATAACGTTGAAGTATTATTCCGAAGATTATGTCCAGATGGGTGCCGCGCGAAAATAGTCCAAGAGGCAGACCAAGAAAAAGAGAGCCCCGAAGTAGCACCGATAAGAAGAAGAAGTATTATAGTGATTCGGTTAAAACAAGGATTATCTAAGATCGAATACGATTGAAGAATCACTCGACTCCTTCCTATTGGAGTTTCCACCCCACTTCGGGAGTCGCAAATTCTGCGAGTGTTTCAGCAGGTCTCGGTTATCGTTTTTTATATTTAAAAAAATATTTTAATCAGAAGAAAGCGCAAAAAAAAGCTAAGCAATGATTTCCTTCCCTCAGAGTACTCAGAAATCGTGACGCTAATACTTGTGTGTACCTATTGTTTAAATAAAGAGCTCTTTAAAAATGGTAGTTTAGAACCGTATTGAATTTAAAGAGAAACTTCTATTAGAAATGACCACAAAAAATGGAGAGGCGCGCCACCGAGCAGGGATACATAAATCAGCTCGGGACCTGGGAGATGGGAGACAGAGACTTGGACGCGGTCCAGGCTTCAGGCTCCCGTTCCGGGCTGCAGGCGGGGAACTAATTGACGCGTTCTTGAGATATTGTGGAAATTATCGACGGATTAACACATCGCGAGCAAATATACTAAGATAGATATTACGCTCCGACGGCGTGGAATTCCCGGAATCTCGTAAGAATTCCGCTCATGTAAACTATTTCACGTTTGTAAAGTTGACGAACTTCGAGGGAACATAATTCTCAAAGAACTCTTTTGCAGATTTTAGTAACGTGAAGCCAAATAGCTTTGAAATACTATAGTATAATGTTAGCGGCGGAATTTTGTTACTGAACCTTTCAAATCAGAAATTATGTTAAATACAGCAATCTGATATTTAAATACTCGAGTGGTTTCCAAGGGAAGAAAGCATTGGTTTCCAAAAAATCCGTTTGATTAAACGATGGAAGTGTTTTTTGGAGATATTTGAACATCACCCCATATTAGGGTGAAATATACTCGTATAAACGTTTCAAAATATGAGGCCACATATTTTAGGGACCTGACAAAACACGTAGTGTAACACATAGTCTCTCTGCATACCATAACAACACAACTATCATGTCAAATATAAACACGCTATTATTTTTATGGAACTCGCGTATGTGGTAAACAGATTCAAATACTGTTTTTGTAGGCAAATAGCGGCACAAACGACACAAAATTTATACAATATAGGTATATTGTTAAACCTTTGCGGTATCCACACTGTCTTTACAGTTGTAAATACCACAAAGTAATACATTAATTGATCTAAACGTTGCAAGGGTAAGAACTAAAGGACGCTTTCTTTGCAATCTTGTAAAGTAAAGTGGAACCTCTCATAACGAGTAATTAGCATAACGAGCAAAACAGAGTGTGAAAAAACTACTCCCTCAACAAGCGATATTTCGCATAACGAGTAACGCTTGCTTGCCTCAAAATGATTGACAAGGCATGGGAAGGGGTTACCAAGAGGATGGCCAGAGAGTGTTGTCGAATGTGATTTTGAAGAGTTTGAAACAGCACCCGTGGAGTCTACAGTCAACGAGATTGTGTCTTTAACCAATACCATGGGACTAGAGGTATATAACAACGATATTGATGAGCTTGTGGAAGAGCACAGTCAAGAGCTTATGGAGTTCTATTGTGTTTTAGAGCAAGAATTTTTGGAGGAGTGTTTGTTGATGGAGAAGGAAGAAGTAGCAGAGTAACAATCTTCTGGCGTAATAAGAGAAATGCTGAATACATGGGAAACTGTTGCATTGTACTAACATTGAGAAGCGTCACCCTAATAAGGAGGCATCACTCTATGCGTTCTACAAATGTATAATATATTTACTTTTAGGATAACTTCCAATTTAGAGAAATTAAAACGAATGTAAAGTCTTACTTATTTTTTAAGGTTAATTTTATTTTATGGGAATGACGCGTGTCCTTTAGTCCTCGCTAACGCTTTATTAAATGTCTTAGCAAAGGCGAAACATATCATTCTTATAAAATATTATAGAACTTTTAGAAAACATAAAATTCCATCCTTGTTATTTATTTTAAATGGTGTTTTACATAATAATTAAAAAAAATAAAAATAAAAATTGTGGTTAAATGTTAATGGAATGGATCCAATTATTTGAACTTGTAAAACATAATTTTTAATCAAATGGGTACACAAATACGAAAAGGCCTACACTCCTAGTTATTTTAATGCACTAGAGTAGAATTTACTAAATGATATTTATATACAATATTCCCAAGTATAAACATTTCATAGAATACTTTCAAAGGGCAGGCTGATCTCCGAACAACATTGAACTGTCCCTGCGGAGGGCGTACCTAACTATAAAGATACATAGTAAGATGGCCCGAATAGCTAATAGCTCCCAGAAGCATGGCATTCCATTAGTGGAGACTGTATCTGATACTAGAACTGCTCTGGAGATGGGCGGGACTAGAACAATGCCTCTCTTGCGGGTGCTGAGGGATGAGACCTCTCTCCTGCTTACATTTGGTAATCGTTAGGGGAATTTTTATGTTAAATTTAGCTCTTAAAGCTCATAGCTACAAGCCTTCGAGGAGGAGGGGACTACTATAAAAACGTACAAAATGGAACGTGATGGAATAAATTGAAAAAGTGAATGCGAGAGTCGAGTCTCCTGTAGCCACCAGCCGCGAGGGCTGACTTTACCACGCCAATGACCAACGTATTTAATTTCTGTTTTCAAATCAAGTTCTTTATTTTTTCTCGTGTTTACTCCAATTCTTGCTTAGTATTTGTAGGTGAGATGGGTCAATTTGGTAGAAAAAAATGTCAACCATGGCCCCAAATAAGATATAACGGAAATACAATGATAACGAGAAAACAAAATATTGTCCTAACTTTGATAGTCACAAATCTGAATTGAAAAATATTTTGCTATGAACAAACAATCAAGCCGATATACATTTGGTAATGCCTTAGAAGGGCGAAACATGTCATTCCCATAAAATATAATAAAACTTCTATAAAACTGACGTTTTCATTCGTATTAAAAAATCAAGCCTTAGAAAAGAAAATAAGGAATGTTGCGAGACAAGCCTAGAAGTTCTGTCGGGAATGAGAATAAGCAAAGAAGCTCGTAATGGTATTGTGGCCAGAGCAGAGTCTGCCGGCATACATCATGGACCGCGGGGTTAAGTGAAGGTCGGGGCGAAGGAGCACAGGACGGGGAGATAAATCTTTCTCAGGACGGCCGGGGTGTCGCTACACGGCCAGAGGCCTGTTCAAAGTAACAAGGAGGATGTAATATAAGATCGCCCGGAGACTGGAGCACTGGCAAAGGACCGCGTATCTTTCAACATTGGATAGGAAAATAATCGAGTAAATCTTAAAAACCAAGTAGATTTTTAATATTTTCACCAAGTACAATGTGTGATGTTGTTTCGACGGAACGAAACGTCAGTTCGTATGCAGTAAAGATTCGCCATTGTGTTGCCAGTACATATGTAAGATGTCGACATAAGGTTTACTGAGGTTATGTGGCTAGGTTGAATAATAAAGAGAAATGCAGTTTGAAATACACGTGCGTTCCGTACTGAAACCGGCAGTAAGTAGGATAGTATCGTCACATGAAATGTCCGCAGATTTTGGCAGTGAGGATAGACTGTACAAATGGCGAGAAATTTGAATTGTCGCCGCGAATCTTGTAAATCCTGCAAGACAAGCAAAGTGGAAAATCTCTTGTGCTGTACCTAGTATTTCTGCAACTTTAATTGTTGATCATTTTCTATCAGCGCAGTAAAGTTAACGCTTTCATCGTTTACATTTTAGATTTCTATATCAAGTTTTGACACAGCGTACGACCTTTAAGATCATTAAGATAAATAGTATGTATAGGTATATCACCTATCATTTTAATCGATTTGATTGCATCGCTCCCTCCACTAGAAGTGAGGCACTCTGCGAGCACACAGACTGACAAATCTGGCGAGAAGAGAGCAGCTCTGTGCGCGGGTAATAAACATTGCTATATACCATAATATCGCGAAGCTATTACGTATAAGCACCGCGACCAGCGGCGGAGATAAATGACGCACACATCATTAACAGCGATACCATTCGATCAGACGTTATCAATTATACTGAATTACAATTCAACGGGATATACCCATGTTTCTGGAGAAGTCCTTTACAAATTAAAACAGTGCGATATAATTCTTGTGTCCGCGGTGCGTAATATTAGGCGAAGAAAGGCGTGCCTTGCTAGCTTTGTTTTCACAGCACCTTGAGAAAAAGACAAAGATCACTGACATCACCCACCGCGTATCGACTCTAAAATGACGATGTTCATGTCGCGTAGCCAGAAGTTTGGATGAAAAATGGACAAAAAGACTGCCGACTTGGAGACCGTGGACCGCAATGAAAAGTGTAGGGCGGCCTCCACTACGGTAGAAGGATCATCTGAACTGACTCATCGGCATAACCTGGATGCAGTCTGCACAAGACAGAGTGGCATGGAAGCGAATGGATGAGACCTTTGTCTAGGAGTGGATGGGAATAGCCTGAAGAAGCAGCTTATGAAAATTTATGTTTTTATCAAACCATTCCATACTTGCATAAAACAAATAATAACCGTTATATGTATGAATGCAACAGAGAAATGAATGAATGATTAGGAGGGTTCGCAGTGGTCGAGTACTGGTTCAGCTTATTTGACTGCGTAGCTAAAAGAAAGATACTTGAGTGCTAGGGGGTTCTACGAGTATAAGGCTTCACACGAGTACGAGTCTCGCATGATTCTTAGAGATATGCTGCAAGCTAGGAGGTATATCCTAGCGAACCAACGCGTGTATTATTGCGATGGCTTAGCTACGCGACTCTATTGTGGATAAGCACAGCAACTAGCTTAGCACTCGTACTCGTGTGTAGCCTTACAAATGCCGTGTTTTTTCACTAAAATCTTAAAAGGATTAATATGTAATCCCGATATTACTAAACTTTAACTTTGATCAATCAATGGTCAAAAGTAAATATAAACCGGAGTGCAACCAAGTCATACTTTTATTATTTGTTACAAGACTGCTATAAACATATAATATTATTTATGAACTCGTCAGAACTGTCAAGTGCGGAAGGTAATTTAAGCATTTCTTGTTAGTAACTCGCAATGATTATAGACTCGCGTAGTTGTAGTACCTAAGTGGGCAGCCCACTGTACCGGCCTTCCAGTAGGTACAGTGGGGAGTGAAATGGATAGCCGTATTGATGGAGAAATCATTTCCTAAGAGCTTGTTAGAAAATTACAGTGGATAGGAGCGCATGAAGACGTCTCGGTAATTGGCCGGGGTTGCTGTAGATATTATTAATACCTCACCTGCACGGATTTGGTCCACACCACATCCGCAGAGGTGAGAGCTTGACTCATTAACCTGCCGAGGAAGCGTGGACCGCTAGGAATTAGAGGGGATAGAATATTTGCAAATTCCAAAACCTTCCAAAATCTGGTATTAATAATCTCGTTTCTTCGGGGAATTGCACGCGAAACGTCCTCAGCTAGGCCGGCCACAGAGAATATTTTAAAATAAGAGGAACTCATTTAATCCAATGTCCACTCCCGTTAATTTATATATTTCTGGCTTTTCTTTTTAAGGCAAATAAGATTGCAGAATCACACAGTGATGTAGTATTTCGGGCGTCTAAAATTTGAAAATAATTAATTTGAGATAAGCATTAGATTTTATTTCGGGTTGCCCGCGAGCAGTGACATATTCCGTCATATTTCTGCGTCGCGAGAGGATATTTTTCCCTCGAAAGTTAAGGAAGAAGCAAATGGGTTAATAGTCGATAGTGTACGAGACTTGGCGGCCGCCCAAGGTGCAGAGACGGGCGGCCGGCTGACACACTCGCGCAGTGCGCGCCCGCAGACAGAGCGGGGGGAAATATCGCGTGTGGCCGGTCCCACAGTACGCTGTGCGTTGGTTCTCCAGGGGTTCATCTTGACTCCCACTCTGGCACTCCGGTGTGGCCGTACCCTAAGTGGAAACACCCCCTGCAAGCCGAAACTTGCATTTGTAAGTTGTGCAAGTTGCTAAATTGGCGGAAGTCAAATATTGCAATAAATATGCTATGAAGTAAATTAAGAATTATCTGAGATAGATGTGTACCTAACAACTCTAAAGCGTTCAAGATTTTTGATCTTCAAAATTTCATAGAAACCTTTCATTTGAGTTCTAAAAGGCCGCTTCTCGCGACCCGCAGGGTGCAAAAACAGGCCGATGTGCTAGAGGTGTGGTGCAGAAACTGGCGCATTACCATCAACCCGAGTAAAAGCGCAGCGACCCTTTTCAGTAAAAGACACATTCCTCCAAACATTCCCAACATAAAAATGTTCGGCCAAGACGTTCCTTGGACCAAAACAATCAAATACCTTGGGGTTACCTTGGATTCTAAGCTGACATGCAGGCCACACATTACAAATAAAGTCAAGGCCGCGCCAAGAGCAATCTCAGCCCTCTATCCAATGTTAGCTAGAAACAGCAAACTAAGCACCGACAATAAACTCCTGATATACAAAACGGTCATAAGGCCGATCTTCACTTACGCAGTCCCAATCTGGGTCTATGCAGCTTCGAATCACATACGAAAACTCCAAATCCTGCAAAATAAGGCTATCCGTTTATCGCTTGATGCGCCTTCATGGGCCAGGATCACACAACTGCACCTAGAATTGGGAATCCCGATAGATGAATTCATTCTGAAACTTGCCGAACGTTTTTACAAAGGACTCCCTTCACATCTAACCCCACAATAAAAGACCTCTCAAATTACGACCCTAACACCTCGAGCCGCCACAAGCGTCCAAAATTGATCCTCCTTCAGAGGAACACTCCGGGCCACACAAATCATGCCCCGGCATAAACGAACAACCCACCAAATCACCTTCCAACAATGTTCCCATCAGACGTAAGAGGAATAGCCACATGAGCTGAACCGCTGTAAGCGAGAAGATCCAAGTCCAAGTTTTTTTTAATTAATTTTGCATGTTTTAAATATGTTAACTCTAAGCGCGTTTGTTGTAATTAATGTTAACAATAGGTAGGGGAAGGGGGGGCTAGTTGTTACAGGGGCAAGTTGTTACATTCTAAATAACTCCCCCACTACTAGGTTCTGTGGCTTATGTGTCACATAGTATGTCCAAGTATCGTATCCGCGGTGCTCGACGGAACTTCGCTCTTGCCAGTCGTGCGTAATTCAAATAAACTCGATTATAGTGCATTTCGTATCTGAAAGTAACTTTCGTTGACTGATTTTGAAGTTTAATTGTTCACTAACTATAAGAGGTAAGTTGATTCTAAGTAAATTGGTAAAACTCTACATGTCTCTGCTTACATTAAGATAATATATCGAAATAATAACACTTTCCGTGTTAATGTTATAGCAATTTGTTTTCATTTTGGGTCAGGGGGGCTAGTTGTTACAACGATGGGGGGGCAAGTTGTTACTGTAACAACTAGCCCCAATACGTTTCCCTTTAACTTCAAATAGCATATTTATATAAAATTATTAAACTATTTATTATTATTGTTCTAGATTTTATATAACAATGGTACGGACATATAAAAAAAAACAATTGGGGTAAAATTTCCGAGGAGACCTACAAAAGAGCAGCTAAAGAAGTAACAGAAAAAAATATATCTATTCGAAGAGCTGCCGAAGCATACAAAGTAAATTTTATGACATTACATCGTTACGTAAAACGTCAAGAGAATGGTCCAACCACATCTAACTTAGTGGGCTACAACAAGCCTCGGAATATATTTTCGGTCGATCAGGAAAATGAGCTTACATTATATTTATATAGATACTATATAGCCATATAATCGAGATGTCTTTTCAGAGGAAGACTTCGAGCCTTCCGAAATTACCGATCGTCCAATGCCTGAGAACGTTAGCACTGAAAGTGTATCAATAGATAATATCAACGAAACCATGGCAGAAACCGTTTCTATGGTCAATGAACCACATTCATCTTCTCCTTTATAACCTGCAACCTTCAGTTGTGAAGCTCTACCTTAAAATCAAGAAGAGAAATTATCTATTTTCACGGGACCGCAGCCATCAACAAGTGGCATCAATAAAATACAGCATACCACGCCTGAACAAATAAGGCCATATCCTAAATCTGAACCAAGAAAGGGGGTTAATTATTCCAGAAGAAAAATTTAATCAGCAATATTGACTGACACTCCGGTTAAGAACCAAATCGAACTGGAAGAGAGCTCGAGAAAACAAAAACAGGCCGCTTCATCAATAACAAAAAACATTTCGATGTGTGCATTTAAAAAAAAAAACAGTAGAAGAAACTGAAGTAGAAGCAAGTACTGGATTCTTCTTCCGACTCGGAACATGAAGAATGTCTGTGTTTGGTATGTATGGAGAGTTTTGATTGCTCTAAACCTGGACGGGAATGGATCCATTGCACCGCATGCAATAAATGGGCTCACATTTCCTGCATTCATTGCGATAAAGTTAATTTTAGATGCCAAAATTGTGATTCGGACATAGATTTAAGCGATTAAATATTCAAAAATTAAATTTTACATGTTATTATATATATTTTACATATTATTGTTAACAATTACATACATGTTTGATTTTTGTTTTAGTTCGTAACAACGTGCCCCCACCTTGTAACAACTTGCCCCCCCGTGGGGCACATTGTTACACTTTGATTTTTTTTTTATAAATTCTATAATTATTTTTGTGGACTTTCTATGAACACATGCAAATTGTTTTATTATATTTTAATACACGTACTTTAAGATATAATCAATATGATGTCTCTCAAAATAAACAGTTATCAGATATTCAACTTTTAATTTTTTTGTAACAACTAGCCCCCCCTTCCCCTATTACCAATACTTAAAATTATTTCATTAGGTATTTTACTCCATTAACTCTAGTAGATCAGTGGAGACTTTACTGATCTCGACACATTTGATAATGCCAGACTACGGACTGTTGTTGATGATGGTAAATATAACAAGAGTCGAGATGGTCATATTCCCTTATTGTTTTGCCAAGAGATCTATATGTTCGTCTCTCTCTGAAAGTATCTACGCCATAAACTACAATATAAGCCACCGGACCAATCGAGTATCCCGCCTAAAAAGATAGCATGCAGCAAGCGCAATTACGATGTTATCACAAACACCGCCAAATAAAAATAAAATCAGCACCACTCCTATCTTATCTCGCGCGTGTGGTTATCGCAATAATTATGTACCTATCCATAACAATAACAATATTCTCGGAAAATGACCGACATTGACATTCATTGCTGTGAACAAAAGAGTGGTATAAAGTTATTGCATAAAATCTCACAAGGAAAACAATAATTCATGTAACAACGATTTTTACACGAGCGCGTAAGATGTAAAACTCCGATATACTTCGATATTTGATAAATGCCATTCTAAAGGTACTACAACCAAACTATTAATTACACTCCATCAAGACAGCCAGGGTTGCTGGTTCAAGCTCCATCACGAAATACTTTTTTAAAACTTTTTATGCAATATATTACAATAACGTCTGCAGAACTATATCCCTTAATATTCTGAGTGTATAAATTTAAAATAATAAGTTTAAATACATAATTATTTATGAATTGATATTTTAAGGAAATTAAAGACGGATACATAATTGCGATGAATTAATAACCAATGACAATGCAATAATTATTTTTGGCATCAGAAATAACTTGTCCACCTAGCGGCCATGCCCGGCGAAAAAAACAATGAAGTGCAGACACTTCAATATCCAACAACAAGATAACTTTGTAAACCCCGATGATAGACACGCAGCAGGAAGGTCTGCCGACTGCAGAGTGCTTGCTCCGAGTGAGTACGTGCCGGGACTGGCAAATTACGCTATCGACAGCATAATACACCTTACACAATGGCCACTTGGATGGCTGGCGGGAAGAAGCTCAAATGCGAATCAAATCGTAAAAGTCTCATGAACAGCCGCGCGTAATCAGAGCGGGGCGCGGGGGTAGCCCGGGCCCCCATTAATATCCCTCAGATCCTTGGCGAGTTTTCCGATGGCCAAGATCGTTCTATATACCATACACCACTACCGCCGTTCACGTACTCGCCGTTTCAGAACTCGGCAACCTTAGGAATATTATTACATCGCCATGACTCCGCGGCCGAGAGTCCGACTCGAAAGTAGAACGTCAACTCTAATTTAGAAATACAGATGTCGCTTATTTAATTTCCATTTTTAAATGTTTCGTGTTTACGTCGCGGTCTACACAAAAACATGTTTTTTATTCTACTTTCCCTCGTTCTTAATATTGTGTTATACGCGATGTCACGCTTCCCTCCATCAAAGTAATCGTTTTCTACAAGACCCCACGTTCCATCTAGCTACAGAATGCCGCGTTTCACTCCATCGTGAGTAAATTTGTTCTTCATATGCCATGTCCCAGTCAATCATTCTAAACAAGATGTCGTGTTTTCCATCGGTCTCAAATTGTCTGAGGTGTAGTAAATCTGGGCGATGTCCCGTTTTTCTTCGCGATACTCCATCATCAACATTCGTATCCTAGCATATGTAACGCGTTACTTGCGAGGTCGCGCGCCGCGGATTGTCAACCATTGCGGAGTCTGCAGCGGAGACTAGACAGGAGTCTCGGCCCACCCCTTCCGTCTGACCCACAAACTGCGAGGGAAGGAGGAGTGCTCATTTTTTTGCGATGGAAATTGTGGAAACAGGAAAAAGCTTATTTCGAAGCAAAAAATGACCCGATTTCGCCGGTCTGCGAACAAAAAAGGTCCATAATCTACACAGTTCCCATTTCGCCTCGAATCCATTAGAAAACACGTGTAGCGTGAACTCGCTGGAATCTAGATACGGGGGTACAAAAACATCCAAAAGAGTTGGAGTGAATGACACCCATTATTTGAAAGGGTAGGAAACATAATAAAATAAACGTACTAAATAAGCGCGCGTTTGTGAATAGTAAACTTATTGAGAAGGGTTCGATTTAATCCAGAACGGCTGGTGGCGAGTAGAAGTAAAATCGGAAAACAGATCAAACCGAGGCATGTTTCGGCTGTCGCAGAAGAGTCCTCCAAGCTGCGAGCCGCAGGGATAGTTGTCCAAGAATTACTACAATTATCAATAACTGGACACTAACGAGGGTCACGAAGATCATAACTGAGGCCAGGAGGATACAAAAAGGTATTTAACAATATAGGTATGTTTTTCTTTGTCTACTATGTACTTCAGAGTTGGAGTGGTTAGTTGATTGTTGTCACAAATCAATCGTGGAACACACTTTAATATTTATAATTAATATTCACAAGTTAAATTGTTTTGATATCGGTGTGTAGGTACATGTACCTAGTGGTGTCGAGGGAGCAACTATTTAGAGATGAAACACGGCGGGTTCAAGGGCCACAGAAACCATCTGTTACCATCTATTAGCGACGTGTACAGATCAAATCAATTGTCGGCAATCCCCCGCTTCCACGAGTCCTCGTAACATCAAGACAAGCAGATTCTTCTTGGTGTAGCTATGTACACTGTAAATGAGAACAAACTATGTGTTTTGGCCGCCATTTGATGTATTTTTAGGAATACGCGCTTTGACAATTTGTACAAAATACTACATACCATACGGTGGCTTACACCGGCACACCAGAGGCACTTTAAGTTTAAAGACCAGTCTGTCAATGCCAGCGAGCCTGGCGAAACCGGTCGCTGTCGAAATAAATACAAAAGCGAAAGCAGTTAAAAAAACATCGTTTTATTCAATTATTATTTAAGTTTAAATATTTAAATTTATGAAAAAAATCACGTCAATTGTTGATAATTCTATTTTTAAAAAACAAAATGTTCAACAAGTTATTATATATTAACATTTATATACTCCACCGAGTAGAGAAACACAAGATTGAACAAAGTGCACATAATGTATGAAGGTTGATTTAATTTCTTACCAACAGCGAATAAAAATGTCCTTAAGTACATTTTTAAAGGCAAAAGCGATATTTCTTTATTCTTGGATGGAAGCAAGAATACTTGAAGGGCTCTCGGGGATATTGAAAAGTCCCTCGAGGGCTCGCACAGAAGACCTGGGACGCGTCTCGGGCTAAAATACTTCAAAAAACGCGCGGCATAATGAAATCTGAGCGCAAATCTTCGAGGAAAACTTACAGATCTGCGTACTAACTTGTTCGGTCTACTTTATTCAGAGACACGTGCTAAACATTCTACGATATTTTGTTAGTTCAGGTTTCAGCAAAGGTGTAGTAGTACTACTCAAATCTCCGGACCCTTTCGAGTTCAACTCATTACTGGACATGAGGACTATGTAACATAGGTGGATTATACATTTTAATATTGATGGAAAATAAATCTTAAATATATGAACTTGGAGTTTTCACATAATTATTGAAGACACAATAGATATAATGAGTAGCTGCATTACGTCTACAAAGCACCCAAGCTCTCGATACATGCTAGACTGGACATGTGGAGAGAATGAAAACTCCCGAGGGACATCCAGGAGGAAGAAGGGTCGGCAGGCCTAGACTCCGATGGAGGATGAGTTGAGGAAGGACGCTGCACAACTTCTACAAATAAGAGACTGGAAGGCTGCAGTAGATGACAGAAATGCTTGGAGGCCAAGCCAGATATGAGCTGTAGAGTCATCAAAAAAGAATAATGTATCCATCGTTGTTGCTTATACAATCGTTAGCTTGATATGTTTGGGTTGGATCGAATTACATTAAAATCTGTTTCGAAATGACAAAATACCTTAGAATTTATATACTTGGTTTTTTATTCAATCTCAACGTTCAATAACATAATTATTTAAGGAGGCCAAAACGATTTTTTCATAATGTCAATCGCTCTACATTCTCCGCTGTTAGCAATATGTGAAATTACATATTTCATTTCTTATTTAAACATGTTCATTAGAGCGATCTCACATTCCAAATACAAAAAAGGTATCCCATTGGAATTGGAATTTCTCCATTTGTATGCACAGGGGCGGGGTGGTGTACAGAAAGCACGGAGCTTCTAAAGTACACGAGACCCGCACTATTACGAGTACAAAAAGTAATTCAGCTCCACTAAAGCTAGCTCAAGTTAGACTAAGTTATTATAATCCAGGGTAAACGGACATTAACGGGGATCCCAAACTGGGAGTGAGATAAATAGATGCGGCTTGATTAAAAAACTTTGAAAACAATCCGCGGCGCGGCGCCCGGTAGCGGATTACTGTGGCCGGCCCTGGCCTTATTAGAACCTTGAATTATTTTTAAATTAAACCATTGAATTAACTAATTGTATTCCGTAGATTGATTAGATTTGAACATTAAAAAAATCTGTACGAGTATGCTCGTATAATGTCAATAGGAAGAAAAAAAGCGTATTTATAACACCATCATCAAGCCAATGGTGACATATGGTTCTGAGTCATGGACAATGACTCTAAAAGAACAACAAAGAATCTACTGGTTTGAGAACAGGATATTTAGAATGATCCTGGGACCCAGACCCGGTGTTGCAGCGGGAACTTGGAGGCATAGGACCAACCAAGAGATCCGTACGATGACCCAGCAGCCCCTTATGACCCAGCACCGTGACAGCCGGTCACCTAGCATGGATTGGGCATGTATTCCGAGCCGAAGAGACCAGAGCAATCAAGCCCTGTACGCGGCTAGACCGACTGGAGTAAGACCTCTAGGAAGGCCTAGACAGCGCCTAATGGACAATGTTCTGGCTGACCTGGCTAGGTTGGGCGAATCGGCCTGCTGGGAGCAAAAAGCGCAGGATCGAGGAGCTTGGCGGCCAAGACCAAGGAAAAGAGCCAGTGGAGGACAGTTGTGGAAGAGGTCAAATCGTACAAAGGTTGCAGCGCCGAAAAGAAGAAGAAGAAATAAAAATGTTTACTTCATTTTCCGTTTAAATTACTTTGGAAATGAATCGCATATCAATTACCATAGAAAGAATAAGAGTGAGAAAAAAATCTGAGATTTCTTTTATTTGTTTGAAATAGAGAAGTTTAAGGCCAGACGGGGTGAGTTAAAGCTTAATAGCGCGGATTGAACGTCTTTCCGAAGGATAATCGCCGTGACCTCCCACCGGCCCGGCCAGGGGACACTATTGTGGACTGGCTGCCGGAGATGACCTTCCGTTCATTGCTCACTGCTCACTGCTCACTGACACTTTATATTACAGCCGCTGTGGAATATGATTATTCGAGTATTTAACTAACTATCTAGAGTTCAAAGGTATCTGGAAATGACGTTAATGGAATTTAAAAAAAAATACAAAATATAATTTTGATCACATTTTCAAATTGGGTCATAATAATATAGTGACGTCCTTCGGGGCATAGTGGCCAGAGCTATGATTACCACACTAAAGGTCCAGGGTCCAATTCCCGGCGATGGTCGTGTGATTATCACACTATCTTTAGTCTGGTGTAGAATTCACGTGAAAATAAAATGGCGATAGATTCATTATATATCACACATGTCACGAGAATTAAAAACTATAAAGATATACACACCTAACTGTAAATAAATAAACCTCCTAAATAACCTCCTGTATACAAATGTGGAAAGCAACGGGAAACTACTACATTAAAGGCCCGAGTGGCATCACAGGAACTAGCAAAAAAATGTTACACTTTGCTGCAAACCAATCCCTAGGACGATAGGAGACCAGCGAATAGAGTATAATTACAAAGGTGCCTCCACGTGTGGTGTTAGCATAACTATAACACCCAACGCCCCCGAAAATGACGCAAAGTCGGCCAAAACTTCCAACACAGTGGCAAGAGAAGAAGCGTAATTACAAATCGTTCCCGTATGCCCGCCGTGTATGCAGAGTAACTTTCGGTTTATTTCTTAAAAAGCGGCGACGAATGTTATGCAGGGCGAATAATAAAATATACCGTTGGGTCAACGAGAGTATGTTTATATAATATCACTTATGTGATACAATATTATGGAAGACAAAGAAACGTGAACTAGAAAACATAATCATTACTTTACCAAATTACGTTGAAATCCATTTTTGTCCTTCATACCTGAAACAAAAAGAAAACAAAATAGTTAGTTTTTTGGAACAAAAATTGTATTTAAAAAAACATATTTATTTTTAAGTTTATCTTATAATGCATAAACACATATTTTTTTCAAAAAAATAAAAAATATATGCAGTGATCTTGATAAAATTTGTTAAGTATATTTTTAATTACACCGAAGAAGGGCTTCTGTATCCCGAAAAATGTTTGTAATATAATTTATTTTTTGGGGAAAAAAGTGTGTTATTACAAAGAAAAAAATATATATATTAATATATTTATGAATCAGCAACACAAAGTAATGGTGAATATAGAAGAAATGCAGAGTTAATTTAAATAAGTAAAAATACAAACGAATTTAATTCAGGAGTAACAAGTAGCAATTTCTCAACAAGATAAACATATTTGTAATGTTTCATACGATTATCTAGCAAATACTGTGAATAAATATAGGAACAAAAATTATGAAGTACAATAGAATCGGTGACTGAGAATAACCATTAAAATGTGAAAAGATCTATTCAGGTGTACTTCGCAGTTGATACGTGGATACAGTCTGGGCATGTACCTACTGTGTACAGGCAGAGTACGGTAGGTATGAGGGAATCGGAGCACTGAAATTGGGGCAATTTCTTCGGTCTTTTGCTCCGGAATAAGTATTAGTGATTGGCATCTCTCTACACCTAGCGTGGGCGCGTTACCCGCTACACCCCACATGCAGGTCTGACCAGCTCTGCAAGTTCCTTCCCATCACCAGGCAGGGACAGCAGAGCCCGCCTCAATAACATATGAAAACACTGTACCTACTCACTCTTTTACATTGAACTAATATTTGCAGGCTAAAGCAATGCCAAATTATTAAACAATATTATTTGCCTCAAATTCCCAATTACTCATAAAAACACACTTTTTGTTTAGAAAATTTCTTATTCGATTATAAAACGTTATATTTTAAAGAATATGATTTAAAAAAATACATATCACAGCCAGATATCCCTAGAACGAGTTACTCCAGCTATGAAGTATGTATTAAAACTACGTATTGATCAATAAACTTTCAAACAACTTTTTGAAAACATTGAAATTTCACAACACATTTGCACTATTCCCAAACATGCTTCTGTGTCCCGAAACATGTTTGTGAATATTGTAAAAAAGTGTGAAAAAAGAAAGTAACTTAGAGATATAAAATAATAAAACTCTTTGTATTGAACCACGGTAAGATTATTAAAATTGGTTGGGTCCAAGGGAAACTAGTTGATATCAATTATAATAACCATACTGTGGTTAAATATCAAGTTTTACTATTATTTAATATCTATATTTCCTAATATTCCAATATCCTTAATATCTATATATTCCTATTCAAAAGGTTCTATGTACTCGTATATTTCCTTTGATATTCTTTTTTTTCACCCTTTACATCGATTTGGCTCGCGCTGTAATGATGTAAGGAGTTTTTTCAACAAAATAATAATAATAAGTTTAAAATGACTAACCACGAAGAGTGCTTTTCAGAAAGTTATTCAAATATGATTCCACAACACATAGTGATAGCGAATATAGAAGAAGATCAATAAATAAAGTTGAATAATACTGATGTATGAAAAACAACTGTTAATAAATATATTTGACCTCAGTTGGGAGTTATTAAAACCACGTACCATACATGGTAAATGATCAATAAATAAATACAAACTATATTGATAACAAATTCATTAAGCAACAAGACACAAAGATGTATTAAATAGAATAAATAATGAATAATATGTACTAATATATTCCGTGAGTTTAACGACGCTATACGAGTATGTCTGCAGTTGAACCAGCGATGATATCGTACCGCGACGCAGATAATCCCGGGAAGGTCACCGCTGCCGCTGACGGACAGATGCGGGTCAGCCGCCCTGCCACCGGACCAGCCAACTGCTCCGCGGAGTGCAGGCCATGCGCCAATTAATGCGACCGGCTGAGTCTAATCACACGGCTACTTCGGGCTCCATCTCCAGTGCCAATGGAAAAAGTAGTTGAGGATGGCCGAGGCCAACGTGGCATGACCAAATTACTAAAAGGCAGCCACATTTCAAGTCGGAAAAATCAACGACCGTGCGTGTTACGATTTATGAATGTAGATTAATCTCGAGAGGTATGTCAGGATAGAGCAGTAAAGCGGTCCATCCTCTATGTTTACCCCTCCGGAGAGGGGTGGCGTGATGGTAAGTTAGTTAGTTATGAACAGAGGTGTCCACATAAAATCGTTTGAAGTTCGCGTATTGTAAGGTGCTTTAATTTAATTGTTACGCTAACATTTTACGCATTGCTAAGACATTATCAAAACAATATCAAATCAACATTTTGACAATGTCCTTGTAACACAAAACACGTTAAACTATAACAAGGAATATCAAAATATCTAATACAAACGATATTTGTGTCCGAAGTGTACTGGTAAGTTTTTCTTTTTAAGAGAAGCTTTCCGGACGTTGAGCGCCCTTGAAGTGAATCTCTTACAAAAATGGCGCTATACAAATCATCATCATAAGTATCGGTAGTTTTTACGAACATAATATATATTAATGGATACCACTTATTTTATTCAGACATTGTTTTAAAACACCGGATGTCTATCGTCGGTCTCGCTACCAAACCCACCGTCAGTATTTGAAATTTTCAAATAAAAGGCAGTCTTATCCTCATCAAAATAAATAGAGCGCATGCTTATGACAAATTTAGGATTAGATAAAATGTACGTCAAATGTCAAAGTTTAAATCTGAACCCGAGCGTTTATTAAAGAAAATTATCTCCCAATTCATGACATTAAAATAATAATATGAACTGCTCACAAGAAAGGAAGACCATATTTTGCGAGTGTTTAGAGTGGCTCGGTAGGACCCGCCATGCCAGCGCCAGGGGTACCTGCCCGAGGTAATTATGTCACCGCTCTCCGGCGGCCGAGTGGGTCACTACAGAGCAGCAACGGGTTTTCTTTGTATCTCCGTCAGCGGCTCGGTTCTTCTCTGGGCCCGGAGCGATTTGGATCGGTAAATGGCGGCGGTAAAGAGAACTTAATCAAGTGCCCGCATCGTGTAATAGTCGGTAAAACGCGCGCCCGCCATGCTTCCGAGGAGGGTCTGTCGGCCTGCTCGTGCTTCTGGGGGAAAGTTCCTGCGCACATTTAATACCCCCACCCCCCAGTTAACAAAATGGAAAACCGCGCTCCTCACAGCTCGCGCGGATTCAATTGAATTTATTTAAAAAAAATTATAAACATTAAAGAAATTTTCCAATTCGTTTACAATTATAGAATAAGATTTTTTAAACATTATCATAAACATAAACAATTAAGAAAAATCAGATAATTAATAAATTTAAATAAATATATAATTTGATACAGATAGATGCTTCCCGAGGGTAGTCTCACTATCACTACGATGTTAATTGGATTAATAAAAAATAACACGATATATACAAAAACTAACTAACCTTCACGCCGTCTCCTCGAAAGGGGAGGCAGATAGAATGGACCGCCATACTGTTCTATCGTTACATACTTCTCTCGTTCCTCAACATTCAAACATCGTGCAATGCACGTACGTCGATTTCTCCGACTCTTCAAGTAGACGACATTTAATGTTTGATTGATTTGATCGTGCCATGTTTTCCTCAATCTTCGTCTATTTTTAGTTCCGTATACGTTTTGAGATCCACTGTACAGTTTGAATGTATTTTATAATATATAAACACGAGATGTATTTTAAACGTCATCGTCATTCAAACCGTTATTGTAAGTTAGAAAAAAAACTTGTGATTTGTATTAGAAATCGGAGTGTATTTTTTTGGTCTACAAACAATTGTGATAACGTTCAATTTAACAATAAGGTCGCTTCGTCTCCCTCCCACCCCACCGAGCCATTTCCACACTTCTCCACCTAAATCCTTCAGGCCTCACCTTTCCACTTCGGGTCCCCACCTCACCCCTCGGCTAATCCTCCCCGCTCTCACGCCCAGATTCCTCACACCAGTGTCTCTCACTTGACGCAAGTTTCTTCAAATCTGGGCCGGAATCAAATAAAACGAGAGCGACGATTGGGTTAATTAAAATAATCCATTCCGCCAGCAGAGACCGCTAAATACAATCTCTATTATATTAGCGACCATCGTGTTTGGTCGCGGAGACCTTTACGAAATTGTGAACCGCAATTGAGGACACTATTACTTCTCAAAGGTTAACTGTTTCCCCCCTGTAAGAAGGCATTTGCAGAAAATAGGCAAATCATTTTGTACAACATTTTGAATATACAAATTCTTGTAGACAAATACTGGATGTTGTGTAAAATAACTGGTCCAAGTCAAGGCATAAAAATTGGAGATACATCTCCAGGCGTAATCTAGCACTGTATGATAATTGCAAAGCCTTTCACAGTGCATTAATAAAGATTTCTGCTTAATGCTTCCCAATCTTAATAGATGACGCTAGTGTAGAGTCAACTTAAAAAAATGTAAAGATAAGCGTGGGATCCTAGCATATATACAAGTTCCAAAAATTTGTCAGACGTGGTGGTCACAAGAAAGGAGGAATGGGGAATGTTGTTAAACATAAAGCGATCGCTCAACCCAACCAATGACAGGTCATAAGTCCTGTAAGCGCCTCGGTCACCATATTCTGTTCCCAGAAAACAATTTACATCCTCGTCTCTATTGAGATACAATTAGGTAATCCTTATAAGATCATTTTGTTTTTATACATTAGTCACATTTTCGTACTTTTATAGAAACCACCTTATGTATTTACAAAAAAACACTTGATTACTTGGTTTTTACACCACTTTATTTTGCTTTATCGATTTCGTTCCCGCCTGCGCTTCATTAGGGCTACAAAAAAACTGGAAAATTTTGTTCAGGTAACCGTGACGAAGCTCCGGCGGGAGCGAAACCAGCTGATTCAATAAAACAAAATACAATCAAGTGTATATATTTATTTTTAGTAATATTTCTTACGATGGTAGCCGCCACAAGCGCCCAAAATCGATCCTCCTTAAGAGGAACACTTTGGGCCACACGAATCACGCCCCCGCATAAAAACAACCCTCCAAATCACCTTCCTACAATGTTCCCATCAGACGTAAGAGGAATAGCCACAAGAGCTGAATATCTGTAAGCCAAAAGGTCCAAGAATTGAAAACATAAAAATACGTATGATAAATGAAGACTACAGGGGAAAACAAGGAATGTCAGTTAAAATTCTAAATAAATGTAATAATGCCATCTAGCGGCATTTATACGTATCTATCCACAGTAAAAATTTCATAATAATTAAATAAAACGATGTTTTTTAACTACTTCCACTTTTGTCTTTATTTAGACAGCGACCGGTCGCTGTCTAAATAAAGACAAAAGTGGAAGTAGTTAAAAAACATCGTTTTATTTAATTATTATTTAAAATGAACTTCCATCAAGAGATTTCAGTAAAATCATTTGATTATCTTAAAAATTTCATATTCAAAAATCATGTGTGTCATCGACTATGGCCAGATAATCGACTGCTAATTGCTAAGAAATATATAGACTTTGATTAGCTTTATTCTCAATTTATTCAAATTAACCTTCTACTGACATTCCTTGTTTTTCCCCTGTAGTCTTCAAAAAAGAAAAAATCTTCATCCATAATATCCTACCCCCAATCCAAGAAATACTGAAATTTCTTATATTTATTGAATTAATTCTGTGGAATTACATTATTTCATTTACACACAATTAAATATATTATATTATTTAAAATTATCATAAATTATGTACGCTTCTCATTTGACAATAAACATATTGTGGACGTGGAATATTGTGGAAACAAACCAAAAAATTAACTATCAATTAAGACGGATTTTCGTTGGCATAATCGGAGTGAAATAAATGGAGACAAGAAACGCTGCCATCATTTTCAATTAACATAATGATCAATCTCTCTCGCTTCGACCTCATACATCAAACCGCGAATATCGCTTCGGGATTCCGGCATTCCTGGTGAGGTCGACCACCGCAAGGCGGGAAGGGAGGGGAGGGCGGGAGAGAACAAATAGGAAGCGAATGTCTCGCCAGACGGCCCTTCGGTGGGGTACCCCAGTAGCCCAGTGCACGCTAATAGACCGGGGCTATTTATAGACCGCTGCACTCACACAGCCACCGCGCCGGGAGGAGCGCACTCTCTGCAAGCTTTTGGCCATCTCTGGGGGAACTGGCTCAGATCATTCGTGCTTCAATGTCATGTCCAATTAATGATTTACCATATTAACCGCTCCACCAATGCAATGGAACCATCTGCGTACTAACTTAACTAACTGCGTAACTAGCTTATATTACAGGCAGGATATTTTCTATGCATATATTAGGTCCTTACATATGAAATTGGCGTTTTGTATGGGAGCAACATAAAGTTGATTTTTTTTAAATATAATATATTTATTTAATCAAAGTATGTACCATTGCTATCTATGCACTTTTGCCATCTCATAGGTAGTTCATCGATCCCTTTACTAAAAAAACCATTCGGACGGGAATCAATAAAATCTTTGAAGTCGGTTTGGACTGCCCCATCGGAGTTGAATTTTTTCCCTTGCAAGAAGTTATCCAAATTTCGAAAAAAATAGTAATCTGTTGGGGCAAGGTCCGGAGAGTACGGTGGATGTCTTAGACATTCCAATTGAAGATCTTCTAATTTGGTTGCCGTCTGTTGTGCAGTGTGTGGTCTAGCGTTATCATGAAGCAGCAGTGGCCTAGAGCGATTAACCAGCCTCGGTTGTTTAGCAGCTAGCTTTTCCATCATGGTTTGCAGTTGCTGACAATAGACATCTGCCGTAATCGTCTGGCCAGATTTAAGAAAGCTGTAGTGAACGACACCAGCACTAGTCCACCAAACGCTCACAAGTAACTTTTTTGGAGTCAATTTTCGCTTGGGGCATGGTTTGACTGGTTCGGCAGGGTTCAGCCATTGCGATGAGCGCTTCCGATTATCATACAGGATCCACTTTTCATAACAGGTAATGATTCGATTCAAAATCCCTTCATTATTGTGCCGGTTGAGTAATGCAACGCAGCAGTCAACGCGCGTTTGTTGATTTGCTTCACTCAATTCGTGAGGTACCCACCTTTCAAGCTTTTTCACCTTCCCAATTTGCTTCAAGTGGATTAAAACAGTTTTATCACTAACACCGCAGCCTGCAGCTAACTCGGACGTGGTTTGCGATGGATCCGCTTCCACAATAGCCTTCAATTCTTCATTATCAACTTTGGTCTCCGGCCGTCCACGGGGCTTGTTCTGCAGGTCGAAATTTCCAGAACGAAAACGTTGGAACCAAAAACGCACTGTGTTTTCTTTTGCGGCACCGTTGCCATACACATCATTAATCCTTCGAGCCGTTTCTGCAGCACTGGTGCCACGGTGGAACTCGTACTCGTAAATAACGCGATATTTCAAGTTTTCCATTTTGTAAACTGAGTGACGCAAAGAAAAAAAACAATTGCGGAAAAAACAAATGAATTATAATTTTCGAAACACAAATACTTGAGTAAATAGCTGTATAAATTTGAATTTGGAATTCCTAACCAAAGAGAAGATATTTGAGATCAAAGTTGCCAGTACGGCAAAACGCTAATTTCATATGTAAGGACCTAATACTTTCATTATTTCATAATTGGGGAATAACGAGTTGCAAACTGGTGCATTCTTACAGAAAATCAATGATAAATATACTCGTATCACTCCGCTTACAGTGCGGCTCAGAGCTTTTGCTGCCATAACCCTTGTTGTTATTTTAATTTATATAAATAACCTACCATACCATAAGACCGTTTCCCGAATAGTCGTGCCATGTTTACCTCGGTCAATAACGATTTCGTGATCTATTCATATGGAGTGTGCATTCAGAATATCGTAGAATTTCTTCGTGATTTCGCTCATATCAGGCTTGCGAGCGAGTTTGTCGTTGAATGTTTTACAACGCATTGATTCTTAATAGATCTGGAGAGACCTCATCGGGTGGCGGTGATTGTAGATTGCGGTAATAAATCTGTCGGGGCATTAACGGCGGCGGCCATCGCCGGTGACAATCCTAATAGAAATAGTAATACTCATTCTAAACCCATTTCATTCGCCAGTGTTTCAGACACTACACTCTCAGTTAACATTAGATTTAGCTTTCTGGCCATGAAATGTATTTTGGGCTTAAAGTAAGTCCTTTAATTCGACACCGTTAGGGGTTGCGGCCGCTGCGAGAGGGGCGGGAGCGGGGGAGGGGCAGGAGCGAGTAATGGGCCCATCCGTCTGCCTTATCCTCGCCTGACAACCCCCATAACTATGTGCCTAACTACAGGACAGCCCGCCCGCAAGTCCAACTCCCTGGGCAAGGGAGGCGGGAATGTCGCTAATTCATATTAAACACGAAACAATTCGCACACATCGTTGATTGACCGGACAGTTTCTTTACAACTTTCTGGTATTTATTTTATTTCGAGTATTTAAGATGTTAATGAAATTATTCAATCTAAAATAGCAAGCATCAAATGTATGATCACACATACTAAATTCAATAAGACGCGGTTTAAAAAAATGCAATACCAAATAGTTTATTATTAATTTTAACATGTTCGTTCGTGGGACTTCATTAATAGAGATCGTCACGTAATCGGGGAAAAAAAATACTTCATTGATTATTGATGGTTGAGGTATATGTTTTGAAAAACTACCTTATAAATTATAATATCAAAGCAGTTGTTTAATTGGTTTAACATTGATTTTAATAATATAAATATTAGATACAAATTTGTTTCGCCTAGCGAGGGGATTCTCAAAAGTTTGAAAAACCCGAAGCAGCCGCTGCGCCTATAACAGCTTCGGGTAAGCGCAAGCGGAGGGAGTCCTCTATGGCTCGGGCATTTGTTACCAATAAAAATAATACATCAATATGAATGAATAGAGCTAGGAATTTTCTTTTAGTTTCTTACATGATTACCGTGTGAAGGAGAGTGTACCCGACCACCGTCCGCGCCGCGGCCGTCTCCATAGTAGGAATATGTCCTATTAAGCGGGGCTACCGGCGGCGGCGGGCGCGAGAGCCTTATTCCGGGCACGCGCGCTACTTTTTCCACCGTTGTTTATTAAAGCGATATATTTTATTATTTTCACAACCATCGGTAAGCCAAAAGGGAGTCGTTAATAGAGGAAAACACTTCTTCCCACCGGCTCGGTTAACCCTTACAACGTAGTGCGGCCCGGAGCGGGGAGGCAATTTCAATTTGTTTTGTGTATTTCTATTTGGCGCGCGGGTGAATAGTTTTTTGGACGATTGGATTTTGTTCCTGTTTCGTGGGAGGGGTTGAGATTTAAATTTTTATAATGGCGCCTCATAAAACATAGGAAACTTCATAAATTCGTTATTTTTCAATAATACGGGTGACTTTCGAGGGGACAGAACTTTAGGATCCTGATCAAGGGCACTTGGGTTCAAGCTTATAATAATAATTAGGCTAATTTGTATAGCGCCGTTTTCGTGAATAACTCACCTCAAAGGCGCTTTGATTCGAAGCTTGGACTCGATATTTTATATATTAACTTATGTTTTCTTTTTCAATTTCAGCAAGAACTTCAAAATTATATCAAATCAATTATTCAAATTGACTTGGGAACAAATACTCGTACACAAAGATTTGAAAATATATATTTTTGTAACACCTGATGATGTCAACATTGGTTGATGAAACAGCTGTCGTAAAGAAAAATAAGCACAATTTGTGATATAAAACAAAGTTTTTGAATTAACAGTTATAAAATGTTAAAATATCATAGTGTTTCGGCCAAAACAATGGACTATGTTTTCTTCATTATATTCGGAAAATTTCGTCGTTTTGTCGTTTAGGAAACCTTAAAGAGATTTATTTTTTTATCAAACCAAATACACAAATACTTCATTTAACTCTCTTTTTTTTATCTCCTTTCTAGTTTTCTTGCTACAGTTCCTTTCCCATGTTGGCCCACCAAGTTGTCAATGGGCGCCTCTGCCTCATGGTTTTCTGGAAATATGAAGGCATTTTGGACAATATTTCCGCTCTCTTCGCTCAATAATTCGTTAAACTAATTAAAATACTTAGAAAGTTTTATATACATTAAAAAATTACACTTCTGGGCTAATGTATACATTCAATTGCGTTTTTTTTTTAAATGAATTAAAACAATTTTTTCCACTGTTGACTTCACATATTCAATCAGTTTCCAGAATCTAAAAGTCATCGGTAACGGTATGAAAATGTATCTAATCCGAGTGAAGTGTGGCGGCCGCGGCCGGTGAGAGCGGGTTATCGCGGATCGCAGCACATTAGGAGCTCACAAACTCGTTATGCTCGGAGCAGAGACGGTCGCCAAGTCGACAGTGTTTCACTATTCATTTGATATCTTTGAACTAGTGCGACTAACATGTCAAACAAACAAAAAAAACATCACACCGTTTCCCCGCAGAGGTAGGCAGAGAGAATGGACTGCCACACTACTCTATCCAGACACACCTCTCTTAGATTCCTCCATATTCATACGAGTCATACACACACGTGGATTCTTCCGATTTCTAACAAGACCAACCTTTAAAATTTGATTAATTTGGTAATGTCATGTTTTCCTCGGTCTACCTCGACTCCGTACTTCATTTACATCGATAACGTATACTTTCTTAACCATTCTTTCTTCATTCATGCGTTCTATATGTCTGAACCAACGCAGCGATCCTTTCATAATTTTGTTCATAATACCTTCTTCCGCTCTACATTATTTTCTTATATTAGCATTTGAGATTCTGTCGTAAATCGTTCTACCACACATACGTCTTAGGGATCTCATCCCTACCGCATTTATTCTGCTCTCAACCTTCTTCTTCCAGTTCCATATTTAGCTTCCATACATAAGGATTGGGACCAGAACTCCATTGTGAACGTCCGTTTTCGCTTTCATTCTTGTTTCCAATAACTATTTTTAAAGCTCCATTCACTTTGTTATCCGCACCAACGCTTCTTTCGACGTCACTATCCGTTCGGCCATCCGCTGTGAATATGCTACCTAAATACACAAATACTCGCCTGCTCCAAGTTCTCTTGGTTCACACTTATGTTACAAACTGTCATTTGCTCTTCCCTCTCAAAAACTATCACCTTTGACTTTCCGACATTCATCATTAAATCGTTTGACATGCATCCCTCACACATTCTCGACACCAAGACTTGCAAGAACATGTCACATACTCGAAATACTAATAAACGTATACTACTGATACAAATAATCCAAACGTTACTAATATAATATAACACTGATAAATACACTTCAGATCGGGAGCACGGGAGCTGTATAGAATGCAAAACAATCCACAAGATGGATCAATATAATAAACATGTATTTAGAATCTACATTATACTAAAAAAATATGTTTTAGATAGAATATATATCTTCAAAGCTTCAAAATCACGTCCAAAATGATTGCAGTGGGATAGGACAACCATACATCAAGCATACTCTCCCAGAGATTGTTGTGTAAGTGCAGTGCATGTCTATGCCGACAGATTTCAGATCAAAGCTGAAACCTACATATTCATATTAAATACCCAAATTAAATTCAAACCTGTATATTTGTTTTGTTTTTAATATTATTTTTTAGCCGATCGCGAATATCAAATGCAGCGTTTATATGTAGATTTAACCGTTTGAGTGCCAAACTTATTTCGCCAAAATATTCTAAAACATCAAAAGAAATCTCTATTTTTATAGATAATTTATATTTACAAGAAAACAATGTGCCATTTCTGTAAAAATACACCAATTTTCATATTTCTTTCAACATTCTCTTCACTAGGTTTCACACCATGATAATAAAAATACAGAAATTGAATACTATTAATCTACCTACAAGCGCGACGGCGCTCCTCGGCATTCTAACGGTTAAAACACGTCTTAATGCGCTTTTGAGGTAATTACATTACAAAAACGGCGCATATTATTATTATTGTCAAAATCAAGTGTTTTGTCTTAAAATAAAGACTTTAGCAGTATTATACGTTTAAGACACGAGCATTAACAAATAAATTCTACATAAAATAAGCGTAGCCTATTGAAATGTGATTTTTGAATGCATTTATATTCTGGAAGTACATATTAACAATGCAAATTCAGTTAGCCGCTACAGGAAATGAACTTGCATGTCCTCAATACCAAATTATATTCAGGCTCTCAGCACTGAGATATCGCCGGCTGCCCCGAGCAACGGTTTATCCGACAAGTGTACCCCGAGACTCGCCTCGATAGTCCATACAGAACAATTCAATTCTCGAATAATAACACAAAATTAGGTTTCTGTGCCGCCTACATTGATTCGCTAACTCGCTCTGTAGACGCGGTCCTGTATAATACTTTAATCTCTCTTACACTCGTGGTAGCACTACTATTATACGAGTATACAAATACAACAGCCACAGTACAAGTACCTACCTACTAACATCGTGGCAACAGCAGTCAGAGGGAAACTTACATTTTATTAGAATACGTGGGTGTCTACCCACCCTTAGTTATGGAAATAAAGCATGAAACTGGCGAAAGTAGGCTGAAAGTAGAATAAATGCAGTAGGAAAGAGTTATCTTAGAAGAACGTGTAGTAAATCTGTAAATAATAGAGTGTAAAATGCATATATTATATGATAATTGAATATAGCGCGAATGCAAGTGTTACGAATAAAATAATGAAATGGTTTAGACACATGGAAAGAATCAAATAAATAATAGTTTAGAAAGTACCTATAGGTTAACTATACGGTACAAGAAATGGAGGAAGATCGAGGAAAACGTACTAACCGTCGACTGCGTGAGGAGTCGGAGAAATCGACGTGGGTGCATGACACGATATATATAAATGTAGAGGAAATCAATAAAATTACGTCAGGAAAGAGCAGTGTGGCGGTCCATTCATTCTATCTACTTCTTCTGGAAGACGGCGTGATGGTTAGTTAGTTAGTTACGTGGGTACCATTAGTTTCCAGATAGATACACAGAGTAGACACGAGTTCCAGACCTCAAATAATAGGGAAGCAACACGGTGTAAAAAAAGAACAATCTCGTTAGCACTGTTGCGGGAGTTGCTGCGCAGTAAATATAATATTTTTGTACTCGGTATCCCTACTTTGGTGTCTACTTGTCTCGCCCTGGACCGCTGCTCGGCCTCCCGCTCCAGGCCTCCTCCCAGTACGAGACCCAGAGCCGGCTTCTAGCTCCAATCAAAGACGAGACGGATTGGTTCTATCGGCTCGGTGTTTACACAGTAGCGCGCTTCAAGAACAATCGATAGCAATTGACAGTCGAGTGGATAAAAGAGAGATGATAAAAGAATAAGATTATTTTGTAGAATAAGCCTGTTGTTATCGCTCGTGAAATACTTACAGTAATAACTATTACGAATGAAAACGCATGTTTTCTTCAAGCTTTTTTTAAGTTTAATGGGAATGACATGTTTCGTCTCGCTAAGGCATTACCAAATATTTCAGTTTGTGTGTTCGTCAATAAATGCACACAAAACCATTTAATATTGCCTTGGCATATGGAACGAATGGAAGAGAAGAGAATGGTTAAAAAGTTGTACACAAGCAGCGTGAGTGGAAAAAGAAGCCGAGGACGACCGAGGAAAACATGGCAAGACCAAATTAATCAATTACTAAAAGGCGGTCACATTCGAAGTCGGAATAATCGACGTGCGTGCATGGTAAGATGTATGAATGTAGAGGAATCCCGAGAGGTATACCAGGACAGAGCATTGAGGCGATCCATCCTCTCTGCCTACCCCTCCGGGGAAATGGCGTGATGGTTAGTTAGTTAGTTAGTTTTTCCCATTAAATATATATAACAAATTTTTTCAATAGTATTAATTATCTCCTATGGAATTTAACATCATTGTTCAAGAAACAATAAACTTATAAGAATGTTATAAACCCAAAACCTTAATGAGTACACCGTAATAACTGAATAATTAACGCAGAAATTATATAGAAACTATTTAGAACAATTTTAAAAGGGTGATTTATGAAGAAGAGTTCTAGGGTACACCAGACTACGGTCAATGCAGACTCAGCTTAGTGGCTCAATGTTTATCGCGGTGTCTTGAACCGGGTCCAAGAGTCCGGCGGGCGCGTGGGACCGGGCGGGCGGCCGATATGGATAACGGTGTTTGACACTTCTCCAAATATTGAGACCGGTGGGTGACTCACGCCAGCCCCGATAACTCCGGCTGCGATCGGGGCGCGTGATATCCGTCCCGCAAGATCGGGCTTCATTTCGGACGACCCACAACGAATTTGATGGGAAACATCTTAAAATAATTGCCACGCGAGAAGGTGAACATTGTACGAGTATATACGCATGACATTCCCAACACCAAACTATATACTTCCGCTGCTTCAAGAAAAAAATATTACAGAAATGCGTCTTTCGTATTTCCCAGAAACGATGAAAACAAACATTCTGGTTACGTTATAGTTCGGGGAACTGGGCTAGGAAAATATCCATCAACCAACTCGAAAATATCGATTTAGATATCAATGAATCAGGGGGCAAGGAAAGTGATTCCACGTGTGGTGTTACTGTAACATCCGGCGCCCCTAGAAATGACACAAGTCGACCAAACGACCTACGTGGTACACCGTAGATCCCGGGTTCGATTCCAGGCGATAACAGTGTGATTGTCACACTGGTCTGGTGTATAATTCAAGTGACAATAAAATGGCGATAGATTAGTTAGCACGTGTCATGAAAATCAATATAATAACTATAAAAAAATGTTTAGAGTATTTGGGTTCAAACGAGCTGTTGAATACGAAAAAAAAATCCGCCACAATGGCAAGAGAAAGAGGAGATATACGAGTACAATAAGGTCCATTTTAGAGTTATCCCCACAATACATGCATAAGGATATCTTGCCATTTAAAGATATTTATATTTTAGATGGTTTCAATCTATTGAAACATAAAAACTTTTCAATTCAAGTGTCCATTATTCATATGCATAAAATCAAATTCTCAGTTTAATAAATTCACCCCCGGATTCCGATCCATCCCAATTCATAACTCCCGTCGGGTGGCGCGGTGTTTCTCCTCTCTCCTCTCCACGTGTCCTGGTCCACGTTCTTCTGCAGTTTCTCGACTATTAGCCCTGAACACTTATCGCGGCGGGGGCTTCGCGAGGAAAGAAAACTTAGTGAAATGGTAAAAAAAAAATCCAAATTTTGTATTTTATTCGTGCGACCGTAAATTGAGAACTTTTTATACTTGTACGAAATCAATGAATAGTTGTTTCCTGCGAGAGAAAGTCAAGTTGATGGACTGACACACTCTTCTTTCCTGGCATATATCGCACGTCGATTTTTCCGACTCAACTTAAGGAACGTAGCCGACTTTTCAAATTTGATTGATTTTTTCGTGCCATGTTTTCGTAGAGAACGGCCATCAAAAATATGGTAAACTAACCAACCATCACGCCGTTTCACCGAAGGGGTAGGCAGAAAGAATAGACCTGCACACGTTCCTGGCATATTTCTCTCGTTTCATACACATTCATACTTCGTGAACCGCACGCACGTCGATTTCTCCGACTCCTCGAGGCCGGCATTTAATATTTGATTGATTTGATCGTGCCACATTTTCCTCTATTTCTTGTTTCGTATACATCGTCAACATATAGTCCCTTTACTATTCTTTCTAATCCAAGTGATAATTTAATTGTTGTATAAGTGTCCGCTGGCATTGTGTTATGTCGTAGATTGATGCTGTATCATAAATTGTACATTCATCTACAAGATCTCATTCCCGTCAATCTTTTGCCACTTCCCCCGCAGCCTTCCTTCGCCGCCTCCGATGTTACCGAGCAGTACCACAAGAGACTCGGATGGATCAACTTTCGCGCGCCTTCCTGCACTTTCTATTCGGACTCCGTCACACGGCGCGGCGGACCGCTCTCTTGCCACTTGGCCTGGCAGTCGACTATGTCGGCCAGCCGATTCCAGGTGACAACTAACTTCGCAATGGTTCCCAAAGCTTCTATGAATATAAAATACTAGCCATATCCGTGCTAATCCAATCTTCAGAACCATTACGGAATCGTAACTACATCGTACATCTATCATAAGAAAACATCTGGTAAATTCTCAGACAAACCAAAGAAATTACCAAACTTTTTTCTCTTTTGTAAAATACCATTTCTGTAAAAAAAAAGCCTGAACGCTAATTTTCAATTGACGATTTAAATTCCAATTTATATTAAATAATTATGTTATGAATTGAAATTTATTGGTAGAAGTAATGTAAATAATGAAAATAAAATGTACGTGAAAAAATATTTTACAAAATTCAGTTTGATTCCGTTTGTTCTTTAGTTTCAACCGGTTTCGGTGGTTTGATTGCAAAAAATGTCAGCGAGCTGCCAAAACCAGTCGAAATTAAATCATTTCGAAAAATAATAATGAAGGTGATATGGTATATTATAACTGGCGGCGGATTTCGGTCGGCAATCCCTGAAGATGCCAGTAAAAATAATGTTCCGATGAAGATATGGATAGCCATTCAAAATAAAGTGCAGTCAAAATACGTGACTACAATGTCAAAGGTCTTTCATCCGCCGTCGGTAATGTTCGACAAATATATCTATCAAGATATCCACATGTTCAATGTTTAATTTCCGTCCATAAAGGCACTATCCACGATAACACAACCACTAGTATTCATAAACGCAATGTTTGATAAGATCCATTGTATTGTAGCTATTGTGATACGCACACTTCGGCATTTCGGGAGGTCACGCAATGCAATCACGATGACTCGCTCGCTCTTTCATTAATATTGCACCAGCACTGCAGGCGTCCCTTTCTCCCTACCGCCCTCTCTATTTCACCTGCGGATTACTTTCCTCTCTCGTTCTATCACGAGATCGGATGTTTCTTCACACAGATCATAATATTCGCCAGAAACATAGAGAAAAAAAAAGCAGAATAAATGTAGTAGAAATGAGATCTCTTAGACGAATGTGTGGATACTCTGTGTATGATAGAGTGTCGAATGAAAATATAAGAAGTGAATGCGGTGCGAATGATGGTGTCATGAACAAAATAATGAAAGGATCATTAAGATGGTTTGGACATATGGAAAGAATGAATGAAGAAAGAATGCTAAAAAAAATATATGTTAATGATGTAAATGGAACCAGAAATAGAGGAAGACCGAGGAAAACGTGGCACGATCAAATAAATCAAATATTGAATGTCGGCCATGTGAGGAGTCAGAGAAATCGACGCGCGTGCATGACACGATGTATGAATGTTGAGGAAGCGAGAGAAACATGTCAGGAAAGAAAAGTGTGGCAGTCCATCCTTTCTGCCTACCCCTTCGGGGAGACGGCGTGATGGTTAGTTAGTTTTTAAAAAAAAAAGCTTTTTTCTCGACTAGATTTTCATTCACTAAATTACAATCAGAAATCAGCCTCTTCTTGTCTTTTTTAAAAAAATTTTTTACTTGAATTGTCTTTAATAGTTGATGCCCTGCATTTTCATTATCAGGGCGGTGTGGACATGTTTGATTTGTGATTCTACGGAGTAATATGGCTTTATTATTAGGGGGGGCAGAGATAGCCATAAGAAGTCGAATGAAAGGTGAGAGGGGTCAGGTGAAAGAAAGTAAGAATGAGAAAAGGAAATTATCAGAAGTGGAGTTCCTATCTATTAGCCTCTTCTTGTCAACGCAGAAGCGACGGCTGCAGATGAGAGATTACCCAATAGTTAGATGCGCAAAAGGCTTCAATCAAATCCGCGTTAAAAGGAATAAACCGTGCCAATGAGAAAAATAATGGAAAACTTAATGATATATACTCGTACACACCAACATTACTACGAATAAAATGTCTACTGTAGCTAATTATCGTGCCGTCTCCCCGAAGGGATAGGCAGAAATAATTGCCCGCTACACTGTTCTTTACTGACATACTTATGTCGCTTCCCTAACATTCATAGATTGTGTCGTACACACACAATGATATCTCCCACTGCCCCGACGGTGGCAAAGAATTGAATGTTCTACAAAGCCCAGGTCTGTGCGGATTTCTAATATTTAATTTCTTCTGTACTCACACTTTACAGCAGATTACATCTCACATTTTATTGGTATAACGTATAATGGCACGTTCGTCCAGACGGGTTGTATGTTACGGGCGTCGAAACTTTCCAACTTTCATTATTAAGGTTGAAGCGCGTAGGTTATCGAATAGGCCAGCGGTTCTCAAACTGGTTTGCCACGGAACCCTTTTGAAATAATTAATCTTTTACGGAGCTCTTAAATAAGCAAAACCTGGTCTTCGGTTCATTGTTTAACTCATCATCGGCTGTCCCTCGTGTCCGACGAAGACTGTCCTTCATGGTTGTGGGTCCGCAAGTGACTGAAGAGCCCGATCCTGGACCCACATATTTTGGGGCATCTGGGGCAGGGGAAGGCGCTTGTAATGGAGCCGTCACCGCCTCCCAGTGGTCTCTCCTTTCTCCTCCTCCTCCTCTCTGCGACGTCGTCTCTGCGCTGTGTTTCAGAGTCTTGTGTGCCTTAATGTACTGCTGTTCTCCACCTAGGTCTGTCCTCTGCAGTCTTTTCCTAGCAATCACAGTCGATGCCAGTCTTTTGTAGGTTTCCTTTAAAGGAATCCCTAAAGCGCTTCCTCTGGCCACCGTGTGAGCGTTTTCCTTGGGTAAGCTGAGAGTACATAATCTTCCTTGGGAGTCTTGCCTCAAGCATTCTAACGACGTGTCCAGCGCAGCGCGGGTCAGCATTGTTTAACTAACCATTAAAAATCATGAAGAAATAGGTACATTTTACACTACTGATATCTACAACAGTACTCAAAACAACACACAATAATACAACACTGTATTGATTCATTTCAGGTTCAGAATCCAGTCTATTGTGGTTTGTTTGTTTTGTTTGCAGTTTTTGATCGTAGTATTATTGTTGATTTATTATGCTGCTTGACGCGGCGGAGCCCTCGCAGAAGACCTTGCGAAGCCCCAGTGTAACTATAATAACGCCTACGCAAGTCCATTCGGGCTGACGATACGCCGGTCTAGATCAGCCCCGGCGGTGCAGCAACCCCGCCCCCGCCAGGAGAGGATAAGGGTCAGGACGGTGTACCTAATGTGGCGGTGTACCATTTAATGCCCCGTAAGAGTGTCGCAAGCCCCGCTCGGTGCCCGCGGCCCCCGCCCCCGCCCCCGCCCCACCGCTCGGAGACGTCTATTTTTAATGAGCTTGCACATTCACAAAGATCACAGATTTGCGTCATATTGTTGGTGCGCCTCGGATTATTTATCGCCTTCAATTTTGCGGTTATTACGCGAGACAAACTGCTACAAATGGGTACGGAAAACTCCGTAAAATAGTAGAGATAACAAACAAAGGAGACAATAAACTTCGCGAAGCATATACTGGCGCAATTTAAAAACCTTTCCATAGTCCAAAATCGACGAAAATATACCAATATATTTTTTGTATTGGGATAATTCCAAAAACTGACTTTATTCATACGAGCGAGACACGTAAAGTTAAGAAACAACTTCTATATAAGTTGTATAAAGCGAGCGACGAAATAAGTAGATACAATTTTACGATTTTATTTTATTTTATTTATTTTACGTTTTTGGTTCCAACGAAAACGTTGGAACCAAAAACGCACTGTGTTTTCTTTTGCGGCACCGTCGCCATACACATCATTAATCCTTCGAGCCGTTTCTGCAGCACTGTTTTTTATTCAAACCATAATAGACACTCGTATAACCTGCCTAATTATATACACGTAGACATCTTTTACTCGAATATATATAATTATAACCGATTAAATATATCTTGTTAAATTAGTTCCTTGTATCAACTTATGTAGGTATAATAGATTTGGCTATTGTAAGTACCAACAACAAATTATAGATGCAGTGAGTGGAGATTTTTAAAATTCGTATGAATGTGTAAAAAGTATTTGAAATTGGCTGTTAATATGATAATGTACTCGTAGTTCTTTCCAAAAACAGTGGATAACGTGGAATACAAATTAAATATACACAAATGTCCGGATCGTCCAGCTGACGACAAGTGCACCATCTAAAATAATAATATGTGTTAAATTATTTTTCTTTGTTTTTTTATTTTATAACATTGTATTTCAGATAATTTGTTTTAGATTTATTATGTAGACGTTGAACGATCAAAGTGTGCGCGAGAGATGCCTTTTGGTGGCGATGAGGTTCGCAACCCATCACACCGCGTCTCTCGCGATGGCGAAAAGAGAAGGATGGAGTGCCGCATCGATTAAAGTGTGGCAGTCCATTCTTTCTGCCTACCCTTTCGGGGAGACGGCGTGATGATTAGTTAGTTAGTTAGTTCAATTTTACTTTTAAAAATATATATATATTAATTCGATTTAACATATATTATTAGTTTGTAATTTATAAAACATATAAAATGAACAAGTTCGTGGAATACAGCATTGAAAACAAAATAAAATTTTCAAGGAGCGTGCAAACTAAAATTACAATAAATATCTATAAAATAATCCAAACAGCGATACACAAGGTAGAAGGATGGTTTAGTTCCGCTAGCAGATCAAGGCGTTACAACTTACAGACTAACGATCACGCCGTCTCCCCGGAGGGCTGGGCAGAAATAATGGACCGCCATATTGTTATGTCCTGACATATTTCTCTCGATTCTTCTACATCATACATCGTGTTATGCACGCACGTCGATTTCTCCGACTACTTAAGTGGCCATCATTCAATATTTGATGTATCACGTTTTCCTCGGCCTTCCTCTGTATCGTTAACATACACTTTCTTCACCATTTTGTCTTCATTCATTCTATCCATGCGTCATTTTTTTTACTTTACACAGAAGGGTCGGCTCAAAAACACCAAACCGTTTTAAAATGTATGATACGTATCACAATAAACGCTTGTCCTTTACACCCCGAATGATTACGAGCTTCATAACACGATTAGTATATAATTGTGGAGCGCAACTTAACACGCCGCGGCCCGCCGTTCCCATCACCTTATCCCCGGCCCATCTAGATCGGAATACTCCGACGGCGCTGTAATTGTTGCTTATCAGAGGAAATCTTCATTTTCTCCACATTCTAATACTGCGCTATGATCACATTTATATCCGAAATAATTATGTTCGGCGAGCGGGGTGGAACGAGCCCACCGCTAAATGGCGGAACGTGTAATATAAAAACTAAAGTCGGCTAGGAATACATTCGCTACTCGGTAGAGGCGAGCCCTGCGGTGGGAGCGGACCTCGTGCAAACAACATATTAAAATACTTTACAGAATCGTCTGCATTTTTGCACGTGTAAAGGGGTGTTAAAAACTTTTCAATTACCTAGAATCTCCCGTTACGATAAAACAATCACAATAAAAACATGTATAAAAAAATGTATGAAAGTGAAGCTTGGAGTTGGCAAAAGATGGGTGAAAGTAAGGACAATAGGATGTGCAGGAAAACGATGTAAGAGAAACGGCCACATTCAGGTCCCCCCGACGTTGACTATCACATGAGAGTAGGCGTCTCTGTCTCTGTCTTTAGCTCAGTCCCTCGTGACGTGGAGCTAGAAGATTCGCCTCCTGCCAATACCTCGTCACCCCTTTATTTTGCCCTTAATAATCAGGTGCAGCAATTCCATGGTTGCACCTGATACGGGGATAACAATGTACTGAATGATCGATGAATATCGCGACATGAACAAAATAAAAACGTGTCGTATAAAAGATTAACTAACATGTGAACACAACGATGACAAAACATATACACTTTCAGCAATATAATAGATCGTTTATTAAAAACTTCATCGAATTAATTAATTATTAATCGATACAGGAATGCAAAGAGAACACCCCGCTAACATTCGGTCTGTCTCTGCATTCCAATAGTGAGCCAAGGTACAACCAATCCCCGAGTCATCGATGCGAATAATATTATATTTGCCTTCCCCTCGGTGAAGAGCGGGTACGTAAGAAGTATCGGCGGTGAGTACTGAAGGCCGAGCAGAAAGAATATATCTGCTCGTCGCAGTGTGGCCACCAGCCGCAGCCGGTGAAGTAGTAGCGGCCGAGGTGTATAGCCCAGCCGTGCGGGTCTACCTGTAACTGACTTTGAAGGTGAACCATTTATACGTGGGTACGATTTATGCCATTCGCGGATTGCGAAACAACACATTCATTTGCAATGCAGCAAAATGATAAAATATCACCAGTTTAATCATTTTCAACGGGGATATTTTTAAATGAGAATGGCTGCGGAGAAAAAAAAAACAGGACGCCCTTTATATTGAGAGGTTTGCACAATCGACGCGTAAAGGATTTTAAAATCACGCATCAAAGAATTCTGAAATCACCATATATTTACGTGCGACTCTGCATCAGTGTACACGGGTTTAAATAATATTTTATCAAATGCCTCAATTCAAATTACGCGTTTTCGTATTATTTATAATTACACGCATTGCATAAATAAATGAGGCGAGTGTACCAAATATATTTACAATTAATAAGTTGAAATATATAGGTAAGTTAAAATCTCTACGTGAAATTACAAGAGCCTCGTTCCGTATACACATGTACGAGTATCTGGAGAGTTAAGTTGGTAGATTGTGGAGATCGATCCACATTGTCTATTCTTCTTTGAAAATGGTTGTAGTTGTAAATACATAATTACAAGAAATAAAACTAAGTTAAATACTACACTTACAACTGTGCGATTCATTGAAAAATTAGAAATACCTAGTTTGATTCTAGTGTCACAGTCTCTGAAGAAAGTCCCTGTCGTAGGGCAAGGGTATCCAGCAGCCGAGGCGTTGGCTTCAGAGCCCCGCGTATTTGGGGCCACGGCCTCGAGACAGCTGGGAAGGCCGTCTACTGCAGTTCGTGTAGACGCTGTGCACACGCGCAAAGAGGTAGGTACTTTGTCCTACATACGTACAGTGGACAGGGACTCACAACTACCAATGTACACAAAAGTTTGAATACTCGCTCTTAACAAGTACTAAATATTTTTCAATACATATGTAGATATATTGTACGTTGGTTCGAAAAAACAAACAAAAAAGCAGCGGTGAAAAAATGAATAACGCACGAGTTTTCGCGCGAAACCTAAATTATACAACGAATTTTAGATGCTTTATAATATAAGAATTTCAAAACAAAATATTTATGTAGAACACTCCTGGACATGGAGATCAAGCCTCCGCATAAATCAAACAACCCATCAATTCACCTTTCCAAAAATGTTCCCATTTGACACTCAGAGGAATAGCCACAAGAGCTGAACCGTATGCCAGAAGATCCGAGTCTAAAGCACTAGCAATGAGGTTCACATCTTAAGTGTTACTGGCAAGTATATAGCAAGTATTAGCCGCGTGGAACTCTCGGAGCGGGTATCCTCACGGAGTGACCCGATTAACGGGACGATGCAGCGATGACTTTGCCCGACTGTACGGCCGCCTGGTCCTGTTACGCCTCGACGTTTAGCGACATCACAGTCACGAGATTGATGGCTTTGGGTGATGAAGAATTGGATGGACGGCCGCTACTTCGCTGGAAACACGTTTTAATTGTTTTGTATTATTGCAGAATGTGAAACAAAATTAAAACTCAATTATTGTACGATTTTCAGGAGTCAAACGACCTATACTTACAGTTGTTGCCAGATTTTAACAAGTCAGAAAAGATTTTTTTTGAATAATAGTAATTATTTAACAAGAATGTTACATATACTTAATTAAGATATTATGCCTATAATAAATTTAAGCTTTCGCGCCATTAAAGCATAGACTCGTGCAGAGAAAATAGAGTTTTTAACACAACTTTATTCGCTACTTAAGATAAATCCAACATTTCAAAAAACATGTTAATAAATAGATTAATATTATATCCTTTCATGGTATTACTTTCACAGATAATTGATAATGCTGAAGAAATAGAGATCTTAAAAACATTGCAATCTTTAAAAAAAATATTAAAATGCAAAACATTGTACAAGCAGTTTTAAATAAAACCACAGCAGCATTGCATTAAATAATGGAATAATGAATTATTACTATTTAGTTCACACGATTTGATTTTTATGTAAGCTTCTTCATTTATGCTTCCTCAGCCTTGATCTTTCCACTGCTGGAATTGGCCCCTTCCAAACCTGTTCATTCCTTCCTGTCGCTCGTCAGCCCATCTCTTCTGTGGCTTTCCGACACCTTTTTTGTTTGCCCATGGTCTCCATTTGATTAATCTGAGTGTCCACCTCTTACTATCTCGTCTCGCTGTGTGTCCTGCCCAGTGCTACTTAAATATAATTTTACGATCTATGATGTCGACGACTTCTTAATTTCTGCATTGTTCAGTCTCTTAACCTCACACCGAGGATCTGTCTTTCCATGGATCGTTGCGCATACTTAAGTTTTGACTACTTTTTTGTTTAGCGGACGTAGTTTTTAGTTCATATGCTGTCACTGATAACACACATGATTCAAAAACCCTTTGATCAACCATACTGGAACTCAAAAATGAATTTAAATTTGCCATAATCAGCCCAACTCAGCTTTTTTGCACGTAAGCTTCGTTGTTTAATAATATTTTCCGATTAAGCTACAATAATTAATTATATTATTAAGTACGCTATTTAGTCTAGTAAAGAGTATAATATAGCACTGTTGCCCGCAATGAAGTAAAACTTCGCATCGAGCAAGATATAGGTATATCAATGTAAAGAGATCAAAGTGAACTTACAATAACGGTTCCTGCCATAATTACAAGACCCCAGCAAACGCCAGAACTTCGAGTGCGTCATGTGACGCGCTTTCATAACGGTAGGTCCGGGCGGTTGAGGACGACCCGCGTGATTGTATGGCAATGGTCACGAGTCTCGGAATTGAAATACCAGTTTTTAACTATCTAGAAAATCACCTCGAACATTCGATAAGAAATAGAAAACGATATCTTTATAATACCTACTGATAAGAAATTATTAATTTTAATTAAATTTTTCTAACGCGTTTTCAGATCGTGCTTTCTCTGTATTATTTTATTGCACGCTCTTCTTCTTTTTAGTGTAGGACTTGTGGCCTATATCTTAAGGGGGATTGACCTCCTGAGAAGTGGTTCCCAGCTGTCAATCCACCATTTTGGTTTTCTGCTATTCCATGAAATTAATAAATAAATAACATAATAATTGTTTTCAGGATTAATTGTATCTCAATAGAGACGAAATTGTAATTTTTTTGGGAAACAGAATATGGTAGTCGAGGCGTTTACAGGACTTATGACCTGTCATTGGTTGGGTTAAGCGATCACTTTATGTTAACAACATTCCCCATTCCTCTTTCTTACGACCACCACGTTTGACAAAATTTTGGAACTTGTATATATGCTACTATTTTTAAATAACTTCACATTTTGTAGGTCAATCTTCACTAGCGCCATCTATTAAGATAATTTGTAATAAGTCCTGTAAACGCCTCGACTACCATATTCTGTTCCCAAAAAAATTTACATCTTCGTCTCTATTGAGATACAATTAATCCTTAAAAATGATTAACCCGCAATGGGTAAAAATCCAGTATTTTTATACATTAAAAAAAACAAATAATTGTTTTCGATACAGATTAGTTTTAAATAAAATCGTTTATGAAAAATGTCAAAATCCGAATAGAAACAACGAAATCAAGATTTTTCTAAATAAAACTATTCAACATAAACAAAACTGTATATATTGTATTTGAATTGACTTGAAAAATACCTCATGATTTTCCCTATCATAAGGGCAATGTATTTGTGTCTATTTAAATCAAAGGTTTTAGAAGTTGCATAAAATCCGCAATACGGACGTAAATAAATCAAATCAGTTTATCAAATCAAATCAAAAATAAATAGCCCATTAATACAAAGAAATGTCGTGTCCAGGATTGAACTCGAGTCCACAGAGTCAAGTGTCAAGCGTTCTTATCCCAAGACCACAACTCGGTCGTGATGAATAGTTAAGATGACACAAAATTAGATTTTATTAGCTTCCCAAATTAGTCTTTGTTTATGAGATATTCTGAAACAACAAAGATGTTCGCATAAGAAACAAATCTAGTTGGCACCCCCCACCCCTGGCGGCGAGACTAGACAGGAATAATATGTGTCTTAACAAAGTTTAGACGGTACCCGCCGACCTATTGACACTCTACCCGCTACCCTTTGTTTCCGGCCGCAGGGCGGAAGTGTCCTGGGACGGGTGGCATAGGTTAACTTAATTCAGGAGGTAGGAACCTTTTAAAACTATAATGAATAACAGGAATATGTGATATATAAAATAAAAAAAACATCATAATTTGGAAGGTAGGTACATCTCATAAATTTATTGTTTATACACAAGAACGTGCTTTAACTAGTTGTATACTATAAGCAAAGATAATTTGATGAATCCGAAGGTTACTATGATGATGATGATGGATGTGACACATTTAATAATTCTCAAGAAATCCCATAAGAGATAATCAACTTCCAGAAAACATACGTCTTCTTTAATAATAAATTCTTAATTAATGTGGAGTGGTACACAATTTCTTTATGAAACAACAGTTATATGATATACCTACTTGTATATAAAGATTAGTATAAGTGGAAAAAAGGTTATTTGATGCAACAACAAGAAAAAAGTCGAGAGGGAAAATAAATTTAAATACTTAAAATTTACAGGTATAAATTGTCTTTTAATTCTAAATATGATAATTTTATTAAAGATTTATCCAAAATGTTAATAATATAGATCGCAGTTCATAATTTCTTGAAATCAACTTTCAATTTTATTAAAGATTTAATAAAATACTTCTAAAATAACGCAAGTTATTTATTACATATAAAAATAAACAAATTTTTATTAAAAGGCCAGCTCGCTGGATAACGCAGATTATTTTTTTGTTCAATCTATATCGGTAAATCACTGTATTTATATGAACATATTATAATTCATTAAATGTGAAACGATAGAGATTAAGCTCGAGGGCCAATGGTTGACCGCAGCAGGTAGGCAAGTTTAAAGGAGCGGTGAATAATTAAATGCATCCTCTGCAGGGGTACAGGGGGACAGGCGAGCTCTACTAAAGTCCAACTTTGTCCTGGTTCGTACATTCGTGAGATAAGCGATGAACATCGTGATTCATACAACTTCTTGCCCCCCGCGCTAAGAAGCAAGTAACGTAAATAATAGGTATAGCCATATATCATAGTCTATGGTTCTAGATAAATTTACCATTGCATAAATTGTTTAGTATATTTATTAGAAAATGATTTGTTCAATTTAGCTCTTGTGATTTTCACAAAGACGTAGGTATATTTGTTTGAAACTCTGGTTTAAAAATCTGGAAACATGCGTTATTATTTCAAAAACTTCGTTTGTTTTTTTACTAAAATTTTCACTCCAGTTTCGGACAGCTTCGATAGTAGTTTTTCAATAATTTAAATACGAAATAATATTTTGATACAATGCAAAAAACATAACAATAACTAAAATCCATTTAATATTTATAATTTTATACAATATTTACTTTAATTTTGATCAACGCGTATATTTTTAGAGGCGGAAATTATCAGTCTGTGTAAGTGTGGCCTCCGAGGTGAGGAGGAAGTGGGAGGTACTGAATGGATAGATAGGACGCCATCACACCGATCGCCGCTGATGAGAAGTCCTCATTAGTACACGGTGGCCTTAGAGGAGCGCGGCCGCTTGCCTTGGGAGTGGTACGTGCGCTGCAGCACAGGACCTCGGGCCGTTTACGCCCCAGGGACAACGGAATAACAACTTGGACGATATTGATAAACAACTCCATAACAATTAAAACGATGCGTTCAAAGGTTTAAAAAAAACTTTTACATTAAAAAATATTTATGATATGGAAGTACCTACATAGGTTTATTAGTGATATTATAAGCTTTGACTTTATATGTAATGTGTGGCCTCCATGTCAGCTTAGAATCCAAGGTAACCCCAAGGTATTTGATTGTTTTAGTCCAAGGAACGTCTTGGCCGAACATTTTTATGTTGGGAATGTTTGGAGGAATGCGTCTTTTACTGAAAAGGGTCGCTGCGCTTTTACTCGGGTTGATGGTAATGCGCCAGTTTCTGCACCACACCTCCATCATATGCATGTATCAATGATATTCATTAATATTATTTCAAGTTTGGAACTCTCACCTTACTCGACAAAAATGTTTCATTGATTATCAATTATTAGTAGTATATAAAAATACGTGTATAATTTGGCGTCTAAATATTTCGAAAGCGCGGGTTAATGCGAACACGAAGCGCGGGTTAATATGTTTAGATACAGAGCGCGGGTTACTACGAGCCGTCACAGAGCGCGGGTTAGTGTGATTACAGAACGCGGGTTAAGGTTGTGGAAGAGTGCGGATTAATTTGGAGTCGAATTCGCTGGTCCGGCTCGCGGGATTGCGCAAAGAGTATTAAAACAATATTATGAAGTGGCCATAACACTAAATGTGTATAGGTACACCGCACCGCCATATTGTTATGGATACACAACTGTATTGGGAATACTCGACTACTGGGTGAGTGGGAATATGCTTAATTCGTTCTAAATAAAAACATGTAATTAGTATTGCAAAATAATCACTCGTGTCTTAAATAATAAATAAAAAAGCTATAACCAAATCGTCTGTATAATGGAAAAAATAAAAATCAAATCCTTAGGGAAAAACGACAAGTCACTTAAAGTGTATTGTCAGTACTAAAATATGCTAAATTGGCTAAAGGTATTATGACGACACACATTGAATTGTTTTGCCAAACGATAGAGGAAAAAAATTCTATTGACTGACATTTGAAACTCAATACAACCAATTTTTAACTTAACGTCTTTTGCTGGGTAGTACCTATACGGTTTTTATACAAATGGACCAACAATAAGTTATAAATAATTTAAAGTGACGTGTTTCGATTATGCTACGTCTTCCCGGAGATGAATCAAGTGATCCTTGGTAAAATCAAGAAAAAAAAGTAAATAGTTAATAACTCTAGTCACACTGAAAATAATTAAAGCAAAAATATTAGTTGGTTCCGTTTGAATCAGCATTCATAAAATAATGTAGATGATTATCAACCGCACTATTTTGAAATTTATAAAAACACTTTAAAAACTCTATTTTTAAATTGAGCAGTTTTTTTTAATTTTATTAAAACACGTTTTTTTACTTTTAATTTCTTAACTTCCAAAAGTGAAAAAAATGGTGTTTCAAAATCATTTTATTACATTGAACAATATATTTTATAATTTGAATAACCTTAAAAAAAAACATATTAAATATTTTTGCAACAGTTTTTTGCACTCTTCACGTATCGAACCTCTTTCGAACCGTTCACGTCCTTCCTCAGTGTAAAAAAAACAATTAAATGTTACAAAATCGTCACTTGTATACCAAATGAATGGGTTGGAGTTAACCCTAGAGATAGGGGTAATTGTGATTTAATGGACGGCCCGTAATAGATTTGTAAAAAGTGTTGTGAAAAATACAATATTTTACAAAAGCTATTTAAATATGATCCTACAGCACAAAATGATAGCGAATATAGAAGCTATTTTATAATCCCTTGTATTGTGTCTAGAATCCGATAATACTAAGACAAAATACGTTAATGTTTCTCTTCTTCTTCTTCCTGTGCCGTGTCAGGTCCCCCCGACGTTGGCGATCACTCCGGCGAAAACCTCCCTGTCCTGCGCTGCCCGAAACAGGTCATCCACCGTCCTCATTCCGGTCCACTCTCTAATGTTGCGCAGCCAGGACATCTGTCTTCTGCCAACTCCCCGTCTTCCCTCTATCTTGCCCTCCAATATAAGTCGGAGGAGGCGGTACTTTTCTCCACGCAGCACGTGACCCAAATATGAGACCTTTTTCACTTTGACATTCGACAACAGCTCTCTCTTGGCTCCGGCTCTCCTAAGTACTTCGACGTTACTGACCTTTTCGGTCCAAGGTATACGAAGCATTCTTCTGTGTATCCACATTTCGAATGCTTCCAACCGATTCATTACGTTCACTTTCAGAGTCCATGTTTCACTTCCGTATAATAGAGCTGACCATATGTAAGCTTTTATCATTCTTTGTCGAAGTTTAAGATTCAAATTATCGTCACAGAAGAAGGGTCTCATCTTATTAAATGCAGCACGTGCAACTTCTATTCTACATTTCACTTCTGTATCTGGGTCGAGTGTTTTAGTAATGATACTGCCGAGGTATTTAAACTGGTCAACCATTTCGATATTTACTCTTTTTAGTCGCAAAGATGATCCAGAATAATCAAGTCTTCCAAACGACATCCACTTGGTCTTAGCGACATTTATTGTCAGACCCAATTCTTCTCCAGCCGTGTCAATCTTATTTAGGAGCTCTTGGAGATCAGGTATACTTTCAGCCAATATGACTGCATCGTCAGCATATCTGATATTATTTATAACGACTCCATTGATCTTCACTCCAAGGCTAGAGTTTTCTAGAGTCCTTTGGAAAACTTTATTGGAGTACAGATTAAACAATAGAGGTGACAGAATACAACCTTGTCGAACTCCTCTTTGTATAGCTATAGCCTCTGTATTTTCACTTCCATATCTGATCTTTGCCGTTTGACACCAGTAGAGGTTTCTTATGAAATTCAGGTCTTTGGAGTCAATGTTACAGTCTTTGAGCATCTCCATGAGTGTCGTGTGTTTCTGTTTGTTTATGTTTCTCTACACGTACATTATAATATATGTCAGATTGCAATATTCGACTTGCTGGTGGCATCGAACAAAAAATCAAGCTTTCGTGGAATTGAAATTTCCAGCGTAGTTTGTGTCGACCCTGTGGCGCAGCGCGAGACAGGCGGAGATTACGTGAGAATGCTTTCACCCATATCCAAAGAAGACAATTATTGGAGATTTGCTAGCAACCTTTAGAGCGGTTCCACACTCCGCCCGGTCGGCACGGTTACGTAAGGACACCGGATCGGATCGAATCGAATCGAATCGGATCGGGCATAACTTATTACACATTGCGAAAATAACACTACGCTAGAGCGAATACATAATAGTTGTTTATGTTATACACTTTACCGAAATGTAAGGTAATATATCCATCGTTTGAAATGATATGATTCATAGTCTCAACAGTAGGCAGCTACCTACAAATTCTACAAATCATTAATTGGAAAAAAATATGTAGTAACCTGGAATATCTCCTTAGTAATAGATGGACCGAATCCGGGACGCCAAAAGATATCCCGTTATACCTAAAAATAAGCATAATAAAAAACATTCCAAGGGTATGGAACAACCCTTATGTATGAAAGTGAAGCTTGGAGCTGGAAAAAGAAAGATGAAAGTAGGATAAATGCCCTAGAAATGAGATCACTGAGAAGAATGTGCGGTAAAACGATATATGATAGAATACCGAACGATGAATTAATGAAGAAATGTAAGGCAGATGATTGCATCCTAAATTAAAAATAATCATTGATCACTGAGACAGCTGAAAAACAACAAGGCACCAGGAGAAGATGGAATCACCACAAAACTTCTAAAAGCCGGAGGACTCCCAATTCTATGCGCACTACAAAAAATGTTTGATTCCGTACTGCGTAAGGAATGCACACCGAAAGCATGGAGCAAAAGTATCGTGGTCCTCTTTTTCAAAAAAGGAGACAAGACTTTGTTAAAAAACTACAGGCCGATCTCACTCCTAAGCCACGTTTATAAGTTGTTCTCAAGGGTCATAACAAACCGTCTTTCCCGCAGATTTGACGATTTTCAGCCTCCGGAGCAGGCTGGGTTCAGAGCAAACTTCAGCACCATAGACCACATCCATACAGTTAGGCAGATTATCCAGAAAACAGAAGAATATAATCGACCCCTATGCCTTGCCTTTGTGGACTATGAGAAGGCCTTCGACTCTGTCGAAACCTGGGCTGTTCTGGAGTCTCTGCAGCGAAACCAGATTGATTGGAATTACGTACAGGTGTTAAAATGCCTCTATAATAACGCCACAATGTCCGTTCAAATCCAAAACCAGAAGACCAAACCGATTGAGCTGCAACGGGGAGTCAGACAAGGGGATGTGATATCTCCGAAGCTGTTCACTTGTGCTTTGGAAGATATATTTAAAACTTTGGACTGGTCTGAACGTGGCCTCAACATAAATGGCGAATACATATCTCACCTTCGTTTTGCGGATGACATTGTTATTCTGGCGGAATCTGCTGGGCATCTAGAAGGCATGCTAGATGAACTGAACACTGCATCCAGACGAGTGGGTCTCGGGATGAATTTGGACAAGACGAAAGTCATGTATAATGAACATATTATCCCGGGATCAGTAACCGTCGATGGGTCGGCTCTCGAAGTGGTACAAGAATACACATATCTTGGCCAAATCATACAATTAGGACGAAACAATTTCGAGAAAGAAGCCAACCGAAGAATTCAGTTGGGTTGGGCGGCCTTTGGGAAATTACGTCATGTTTTCACTTCCAAAATACCACAATGCCTCAAGACTAAAGTCTTCAACCAGTGCGTTTTGCCAGTCATAACATACGGAGCCGAGACGTGGACATTGACAAAAGGTCTAGTCTACAGATTCAAGGTTGCCCAGCGCGCCATGGAAAGAGCCATGCTTGGAATAACCTTGAGGGACAGATTTAGAAACGAATTTATTCGACAACAAACCAAGGTGACTGAGGTGGCTCTACGGATAGGCGGGCTGAAGTGGCGGTGGGCTGGCCATATCTGTCGGAGAACCGACAGCCGATGGGGAAGACGGGTTCTGGAGTGGAGACCGCGTACAGGATTCCGTAGAGTTGGACGTCCCCCTGCCCGCTGGACCGACGATCTGAAGAGGATTGCTGGACATGGATGGATGGGAGCGGCAATGGATAGGGGGCGGTGGAGGGCTTTGGGAGAGGCCTACATTCAGCAGTGGATGACAGACGGCTGATGATGATTGATTCTTCAACTTCCAAAGTTTGTGCCCCGAAACATGTTTGTAAAAAGTGCAAAAAAGTGTTGTGATAATACAATGTTACCAAAAAGTTATTCAAGTTAGTTAGTTATGTATACGTAAAATCTTTCCTTAAAGCTATGAAATATCGAAAGATGTCATCGAAAACTTCTGGCGGAAATAAAATCTGAATGATGCACGCAATGTTGAAACTATTGCAATGTATTGCCTGCCAACTATAATAGCTTGCTTCGTGTATTGCACACAGTTAGATAAAACATATGTCGCCGATATTATAAGTTAATGAATGAGGGCAATAAAAATATTTTTAAAAAGTTGTTTTGTAACATTCGCAGAGAATGCAACGCCGTTTATGGGCGACATTGCGAGAGCGGCACATTGAAATTCGGTGTCTGAAATATGAATAATAAACGGCAATAAGTATTAAAAGATCGTAAAACACGCGGGAGCCATGCAAATGTTGGGTCAACGAGATCGACGGAAGGTAATGCTTTCGGAGGTGAATAATCTTTAGAAATACGTTCAGACGGTTTCCCGACACATTTATGCTTTCAAATGTAAATGGTGTAAATGGAACGAGAAATAGAGGAAGACCGAGGAAAACTAGCACAATCAAATAAATCATATATTCAATGACAATTAAATAAAACGACGCTTTTAACTGCTTCCATTGCAATTCAGTAATACTGTAAACAAAATTTAATTTTAATTTTTAATGTTAATTTTAATGTTAATTTTGCATTGAAATCATGTTACGCAATGGTTGAATATTATATTATTATATATTTATATCTTAAGTTTTATATCGTTATCACCTGGAGAAAGGTGTAAATTAAATATTTATATCGTTCTCCTGACTATAAAGGTAAAAAAAAAAATGTGCACCATCTAAAAAGAACATTTTGTGTTAAATTTTTTAATTTATATCATTGTATTTTATATTATTTGTTTAAGATACAATATATTTTGTGGGTGTTGGACGATCGAAGTGTGCGCGGGAGATGCCTATTGGTGGTTCGCAACCCATCACACCGCGTCTCCCGCGGGGCGAAAAGAGAAGGATGGAGTGCCGCATCAGTAAAAGTGTGACAGTCCATTCTTTCTGCCTACCCTTTCGGGGAGACGGCGTGATGGTAAGTTAGTTAGTTCGTTAAAAAAAACTTTAAAATGCGACGAGAAAATAAACTCAAAACTTGAAAATAATGTTAAAATTTTTATTTATTTAAAATATTTTGTGATTATCACAAGCGAAGATTTTAATTTAAAACATGTTTACAAAACGAGTTACATTAAATTATAAGTATTAAATTAATTGCCAATTACTGTGGTTACATAAAAAAATCTCCATATGGTATGACACGCCAGTACCTACGTATATGGTATCGGCAGCTTTTCCCAGTATTATAACGAAACGCCACCCAAGAGTGTAGGATATCCACAGCCATGAGCATCACTCTCCGGTCCTCTTCTTGCGACAAAACATTTCACAAGGGCAGCGTAATTAATAACCGCGTAGCGACTCGAATATGGCATTGGGCTGGTCACGTAGCCGGAAATTCCGACGAAAACTGGACAAAAATACTACTGACTTGAAGACCATGGACCGCAAAGAGAAGTGCAGGGCGACCGCAACTACGGTGGAAGTGTGGCCTGAACCGACAAGTCTGCACAAGAGACAGAGTGGCGTGGAAGCAAATGAAGGAGGCCTTTGTCCAGGAGTGGACGGCAATATACTGAAGAAGACGAAGAATTAATTACGTAAAACAATATCGTTAAAATGCAAATACCTAATTATGAGATGTAGGTACATCCGAGAATAATTAATATGAAATCTTCAAAATCATCTGTTTTTTTATTTATAAGGGATGATTACGGTGTTTTATAACATTGCTCAAGCAGTTAACTTGATATCATAAGATATTTATTATTATACTATACAATATCATTTAACTCTTATTTAAGCAAAAATAAATATTTTATGAATTAGAACACGGATCACACATTTTAAAATAATTTATTCGCGTGGACACGTTTCGAAGTTATTGAAAATTCATCATCGGAAAAATTGGCGAAACTGGACAAACAATCCATTTAATATAGTGAAAATTATGAATTGTTTTCGAACAATGATATTAAACTCCATATTAAATAATTAATACGAATGAAAACGTCTGCTTTCTAGAAGTTTGATATGTTTCGCCTTGCTGAGGCATTATCTAGTGTTTGTGATAAGCCCTTTTTGATAATGCCTTCATAAGGCGAAAAATGTTATTCTTATAAAATATAATGTAACTTCTAGACTTTTTCATTAATATCGTATATAATACAATAGTAGTAAACAGTATTATAATTCACAAAAAAATCTAAATGTCAATGCCTTAAGTTTATCAGAAAATAATAGTTAATATTATATACCTATAGGAATGTATTAAAAAAACTATTAGTGTTAAAAAACATATTTGTTTTTTTTTCAAACTTTACATAAATGTGAGCCGAAATTAGTTGTACTCGTACATAATTTAATGTTTTTTTGGCGTCTTGGGAACATAAATGAACCATCATATCAATACACTAATACCTAGAACATATGCGCGTCTAAGTATGGACATAAGAACTTATAACAAGTAGGTACTGAGCGAGAAATACCATTTAAGTACCTAATCGTATTAAAAAAATAAATAAGAGGCTCTAGGTGAATTGGTGAATACATAATCACATTAATTAGCTCCCGCCTTTGCCGGTGTCGTGCTGGCGTTTTTATACCTGCGCAGTTTTTTAATACATAGTTTCATACGAGTGTTATTACAGCAGTACGCAATAATTTGACTTGAGATAAGTTAACCGCAACTAATCTGATGCCGCAAAAAATGACCATTATCCCAGGGTAAACCTGCCTACAGAGGAGATCAATCTAGGATGGCTCAAAATAATTCGAAAATTGAAGTAGGTATTCAAAAATATGAGAAACTAACTAACTAACCATCACGCCGTCTCCCCGAAGGGGTAGGCAGAAAGAATGGACTGCCACACTTTTCTTTCCTGACATATTTCTCTCGCTTCCTCAACATTCATACATCGTGTCATGCACGCGCGTCGATATCTCTGACTCCTCACATGGCCGACATTCAATATTTGATTTATTTGATCGTGCCACGTTTTCCTCGGTCTTCCTCTATTTCTGGTTCCATTAACATATACTTTTTTACCATTCTTTCTTCATTCATTCTTTCCATATGTCCAAATCATCTTAATGATCCTTTCATTATTTTGTTCATGACACCATCATTCGCACCGCATTCACTTCTTATATGAGAAATGATAAATCATAATATAAATAGGCAAAACTCGGATGTCGTCGAGAAAGAAAACGATAATATTATGAATACAAGAGAGCGAGAGAGGAATACTTAGTTTTTCTCCAAAAGGATAATAATTGGAAATGCACACGATGCGCATGCCCGAGAAACTTTTTGCATTATTTTGAATTTTGTTCTGATTATTGCTGTATGACAGTAGTGTAGAGAACAATTTAGTGTTGTTGTGTTGTTAAATGTGTTACAAATGAGGAGGTTCTCAGCAGAGTTGAAGAGAATAGGGGCATGTTTAACACCATAGCGGAGAGTCATGTGTTGCGACACGAATGTTTCCTGCATGATGTATTGGGGGGAATGGTCGAGGGATCGATTGGCAGAGGACGACCTCGCCAGGAGTACCTAGACCAGATTTGCCGAGATATGGGCTGCACCTCTTATGCGGAGTGGAAGAGAGTTGCCGAGGACCGAGCGGAGTGGAAGAGGAGATGCATCGCCTTGCTGCAGACCAATCTTTAGATTGAGACCGGAGAAGAAATGTGTTTTAATTTTTAACGTGTGTGAAAGTGTGAAAATTTACATAAAACTTATTACTGATAACGAATGTAGGTACCTACCACGAAACAAATTTTTGAAGGGAAGAAAATCTTTTTAATAATAAAATATTACCTAGAATATATTTTATGGGATTGACGTGTTTCTGCTTGGTATGACATATTAAATATCCGGAAAACGAATCTTATGGTAATTTTTTTTCGTGACTGAGTTTAATATAGGTACTATGGATTCAAAGAAGTGCGTAATGCGAAAAGCTGCATTAAACTGGTATGGCACGAGTGATGTAACAGAGCCCATTGCACAACACACACGACAGAACGGTTTAGCGATCGGTCACCGGGCCGCAACCTGTTATTAGAACAGTTTAGGTATGTATTGTATATAAGAAATCGTGTATGGAGAAAGCGTTACGAATTGTACTATATATTGATAAATAAATGCTCAAAGAATTTCCAAAACTACCAATAAGTGTTGTCCGTAAGAATGTTGAGAACTTCTCTCAAAATATGTCAGGGAAGAACAATGTGGCGGTTCATTCTTTCTGCCTACCCCATCGGGGAGACGGCGTGATAGTTCGTTAATTAGTTTTAGCTTCAGATATTCGATAATGCTAGAGCAAGGATTAATTCTGGATCACAATATTTTTTGTTGTTACTATAAACATAAGAGGGATTCGTTTATAAACAATAAAACTATATTAAAAAAAAAATGTTATTTGCTAAACCTTTTATTTGAAATTACGAGTGACAAATATAAATATTGTATTTGAAAATACAAACCGCTCCGAGTGCGGATTAATTCGAATGGCAGCTTCGCGGGGCGGGGTTAATTTGTATGACGGAGAATCCAAGAGCGCGGGTTAATTTGAGTCGGAGGAAATTGACTATTACACTTCCAAAAACGAACGGATGTCAGGCGAAGAACGAATTTATTACGTTTACCATGGCTCCTCGGGTAGGTGAATTGCTCGCAAGATCAACAAGCAAGAATTTAAAAGAATATTCGAGAATGTGTTTATTTTTACGAAGGAAAGTTCAAAGACATCACTTCGCGGTGATCATTTTGTACACAATTTCAGTATACGTATGTAGATACCGTTACCCTAGACCGCCAGCACATCAAAATAAACACATTTTGTTTAAACATTATTTTTACAAATCAATAAAGCAACCTGTTTTAAGCACAATAATTTAACATTTCACGGATATTCTTGCAACAAACAGCAATTCTTACATTTTAGAATTAAAAAAGGGTTGTAGGATATTATTAATTGTGTTTAATGTTTCAGAGAGGATTTACATAAAAAGGTAACATTTTGTTGTAAAGTTGTAGAGATTTTAATTTTTTCCGTCATCAGAATAAAAGCAACATCAATTATTAATTTACTGATTTGTGATCAATAAAAAAAACTATATTAAATAATTAATACGAATGAAAACACCTGTTTTCTAGAAGTTTCATTTCATTTTAAGGAAATTAAATGTTTCGATTTGCTAAGGCATTATCAAATGTCTTGAGCAAGGCGAAATATGTCATTCGCATAAAATATAATGAAACGTCTAGAAAAGAGATGTTTTCATTTGTACCTATAATTTTTTTTTATTTTTTAAAAAAAGACTAATATCAAGGATTTACATCAATGATATTAGAATTTATTTTACAATCTTCAATATGAGCAGAAAATAGCTCATTATTATGAAGAAGGAATCTGGTCGTGTCCAGGCTTGAACCCATGTCCCCTGGATCAGGAGTAATTATTGAAGTAAAACTCCATATATTACCATGAAGCTCTAAATTTTATGGGAGTTACTTATTTCACGTGCGATAATGTCCTAGCAAGGAACAATATTTCACTACTATAAAACTTTTAGAAAACAAACGTATCATCAATGCTAAATAGTGAAAAAGGTTTTGCTTCACGTTGTCATTTGCTGTAATTGGTATGGATTATTACAGATAATTATTTTTTGTAGAAATATCTATAAAAGTGAGAATAGGTCACTTACCATCTAATGACGTTCCTATTGGAAGGTAGATCGGAAGAAAATATAAGGGGAGTGATGCATACCTGTAACAAAAGAAATAAATAACATTAGAACCGATCGGAGTTACACATTCAAATTCTGCGGTGCTTACAGACTGCCTCATAGTAGAACTTTTTCGTTACAAAGGATTTCAGCAGATTTATACCGCACATAAACCTATTTGGGTGGTAAATATATGACTTAAATGTTATACAACCCTTCCCACCGCCCCAATCAATAAGCTTCCTTGTTATTCATTACCCGGACAAGTTTTTCATTTGCATAATTAAATTCCGACAGGCCGAGGAAAATGTCGACTCCGCAAGAATTCCGCTTTCCCGGTACAACTTAACTTCATATTAAAGGGATAAGGCCGCAAATGTCCATAAATAATTAAATACGGCGGCAATCACCCAGGACTACGGCGATACTATACAATTATGGTAACATCCATTAGTCGGAAAGACAGATTTTAGCATTCACCAACGCAGTGTTTATACCTATATCACATAAAATGTTATGCATAATAAAAATGTAGTCATCACAGAACTCGAAAAGACAAGAGCGTGAAATAAAAAAGCAGACGGACCAGCGTGAATCTCAATCGAAGAATACGATTGCAGAAGAGTCCCAATAGAGTGCGGGGAACCACGATTGAAACCAACACAATTTTGAATAACGAGCTAATTTTTAACATCGCAAAAAATGCGATACAAAAGATCGCATGTTCGTGGAGCTAAATGTGTAGGCAGTTTGTTCTCGTCGAAACTTTTTTATGTATTTTATTTTCGCAAGATGGCGGCCGCGTCTCCGGGAAAATGGCTGACTTTGTAAAAAATAGAGCAGATCTGAGATAGAGCACGGTGTTTGAAGAGATTCATACAATAATGGGACTGTGTCTACATTATACAAGTATCCATTGCGTTCATGAGCGGGTCACTGGCCCTCCTCTCCAACAGATTACTTTATTTTACGTCAACGAAATCAGCATCGAGCGAGAGGTGACTGCTATTATATAAATATTATTAGCACGCTGTAGTACGAGTACACGCTGTCGGACGTGATCGATTCGCGGCATTTTTACATGTTATTCATCATTATCATAAAATTTGCGAGGTGGGAAACTTCAATATCTACGAGCTTTGTTTCCTGATGTGCAATATTTTACGATTAAACAGATGTTAAGATAATATTTTGCGTCGAGTGTACATACGTATAATTTATTATACCATCTAGCGTTTTTGATATTGTGGTATCTCTGAGCAGCACTAAGATGGAGCAACTCCGAGTATCGTATTTCATTACAAGAACAGACTCAATATTGTGCGTTAGGTTTAGATTGAGAAATCGATGGAATACAAATGTACCGTTTACGTTTTATTTTACATTTTATGTTGAGGTGCCAGAGTGGTAAATAACCGATATGGTTCATCATTTAACGAATTTCTTGTTTTTAGAACACTCATGCACAACAATCAAATGTCCTTCCCATATAATGTAACTTTTTGAAAACAGACGTCTTCATTAATTTTAAATATTCATCATTCAATCAATAGAGGTCGTTAATTATTAATGAAATCCTCCAAGAGAAGAGTAACAATGATATGCTGGCGGCGGTGGTAACTTCCTCGCGTGACCTTCGTGATGATAATGACATGATTACAAAATATAATATGATAGAATAACTGAAGTAAGTAGGCGCCTTGAGTTACGTTGTTTTCTATGCCGACCTCTTCTGATACTTGCTAATGAATTCCTAAAAGAATTTACATATTAATGATATTATTAGATATAGATTTTGTTGAATCAAAACAAAAAGCTTCCAAAATATCTCGGGGCGATTAATATATTGTTAACATATAATTTAAGAAAAATTCTTCCATTAAAACGTTGTTTTTTTTTAATTAACGCATTTTAATAAAAGTAATAATGTTATGAAAATCTCATCCGATTGAATTCGGTTCCAAGAAGTGTGATTGGCGATTATATGTTCCCACATCTGATAAAATCAATCCTAGAGACGCATACTACGACACATTCAACGATCTTAAAGAGTTTTAGCCTCATTGATGGTTTTCCTCCAAGCTCCTCGATCCTGCACTTTTTGCTCCCTGCAGTCCGATTCGCCCAATTAAGCCAGATCAGCCAGAACATTATCCATTAAGCCCTGTCTAGGCCTTCCTAGAATCTTACACCGGTCGGTACCGATGCGTACAGGGTCTTGATTGCTCTGGTCTCTCCGGCACAGCATGCGTGCCCAATCCATGCTAGGCGACCGGCTCTCACGGTGCTCATTATAAGGGGCTGCTGGGTCATCATACAGATCTCTCGGTTGCTCCTGTGTTTCCAAGTTCCCGCTGCAACACCAGTATTGGGTCCCAGGATCATTCTTAGGATCCTATTCTGAAATCAGTGTGAAATTACGTCAATAAAAAGTGGTGTCGTTGCGCAGGTTATCAGTTTGTGAAAAACAACAAAAGTTATTTATGTAAAATTGAATGTCGTAAAACAAATTAGATCTTCTCTAGACGGTTTATTAGTGCGGGGCGTGTGAGACATTCGGCGATCGCTGTGACGATTCCGCTCACGTAGGCGACGAACGAACAAGGATTCGAGGCGCGGGAAACAACACCGGCGCAGCCGTGAACTTGGCGGCCATCTTGCGGGGACGCCAAGCGCGGGAAAACGACGAATTGGTGACATCGGCGGGAAAATTACCTTTCATCAAGAGTAAGGGAATAGTTATCTGATTTATAGATATAACAAACACTTTATTTTGATCCGATCAAGAGATTTTCACATATAAACATTCAAAATCGTTTCTTGAATAAGTTAATACGAGTATGTACATCTGTACCTACCGTGGAATAGTTTATAATTCTAATTTCAAATTTCTCACAATATTTGTATTCGTATCCGATAAAGCTTTTTTTAAATTTAGAAATGCGTTTACTAAATTATTAAATTTTGAAACACTCTTAGTACAAGCATCACAATTTATTTTTATGAGATACAGTGGAGTTGTTCGTAATAAATGATTATGTGAATATGGGTTGGCGAAACAGCTGTATCGACAATATTATAAAAAATATATTTAATGAGATGAAAACACTCCGCGCTATAGCTGGCAAAACCCTACGTGATCGAGTTAGGAATACAGCAATCCGAGAAATCTGCGAGGTCGAAGATGTGGTCAAATGGGGACGTCAAAGACGGCGATACTGGCATCAACATGTAGAAAGAATGAGCTCAAATAGGATACCATACATTGCTCTCCATGGAACCCCAAACGGACAACGCTGACCAGGAAGACCCCCGAAACGGTGGAGAGAAAGCTGGAATTCAGCGTCTGAAGAGGACCCGCCTGAAATAACAGACTTCTGAGTCTACCAAAAGTGAAGAAGAAGAAGATATTTGATATGTATAATAAGAGTGTAAAATGCAAACAATTAATAATGTTGAAGTATCCCAAATAACTGTCTAAGGACATTGGTTAAAATGTCCGGACGCCAATGTGCGTAACCCAGAAGTCCACTCCGTTGCGAGTGCTAGTGTTGTGACTGCGAGGGCGAGGACGAGGACGACACGACAACCACCGCCGCCAGGGCGGGGGTCGGGGTGTGTTATGCACGGCGCGGCGCGGCGCAGTGTGGAGCGGGCCGGAGAGCGGGCGGCGCGGCGCGGCCGTAAAAAGCGGCACAAAAAGTAGCGCCTCTCTATATCTCCGGTCCATTAGGCGCTGACGTCACTGGCCATGGCGACCTTATGGTATCAACGACCTCCGGAATAAAGAGGCGGTGCACTGCACTCGATATTATACAACGGCTGTGGGAGCGACCGACACTCTAGGCTAGGAATACTGTCAAACATTCAGCACGGCCAAACATTTTGATTCAGGCTACACTCTTCTATCACATTGTATTGGGTGTGCTGTTGACTCAAATGAGTATATCGTAGGTATTCAAATCTTAACAAGAAACTGAATTATAGTATTGTATCTATATTATGTGTGGAATTCTGATGGATATCGCGAATCTAAGAAAGACCAAGGATTGCTCGACATTAGATAAGGTAGTTAAAGAAGTGTTGTGCCATATCAGGTCTCCCCGGCGCTGACAATCATTTCTATAAAGGCATCTCCGTTTTGGGCCGTCCAGAACAACTCCACGTTTCCTATACCAGACCAATATTTAATGTTGCGCAGACAAGATGTTTGCCTTATGCCAGGACAATTATGCCCATTAACATAAGTTAATAGGTTAATAGAGAAAAGTTGTGGAAAATATTGTCTGAATATGGAATAAGTACAAAACTGATCATGGCAATTAAGTCGCTATACACGGAAAGCACTGCTAGTGTCAGAGTAAACGGAGATCTTACAGTCTGGTTTGATATCAATAAAGGTGTCAAACAGGGTTGCGTAATGTCCCCGTGGTTATTTAATCTGTATATGGACAAATGTATGAAAGAGCTGAAAGGGTTGGATGTAGGTGCCAAAATGAGCGGAGTGCCAGTAAGCTGTCTCTTGTATGCGGATGACGCTGTCCTACTTGCAGACAACGAGCATGAACTACAAGTCCTGGTGAATTGTATGTATGAGGTATGCATGCGAAATGATCTGATGATGAATGTTAATAAGTCCAAAGTAATGATTTTTGAAAAGGAAGAAACCATAACAGTCTGCAACATTAGCGTGAATGGTGAAAATTTGGAGCAAGTAGTTGAGTTCGTGTATTTAGGTAGTATGTTTACAAGAGATGGGCGAGTGGAGAGGGATATTGAAAGAAGGGTTGGGGCAGGCAACAAAGTGAATGGTGCACTTAAAGTTGTCATCGCAAACAAAAACCTATCCAAAAAAGCTAGAATGGCAGTGCACAATGGTGTTCTTCTACCGACCCTTATGTATGGAAGCGAAGCATGGAACTGGCAAAAGAAGGATGAAAGTAGAATAAATGCAGTAGAAATGAGATCTCTTAGACGAATGTGTGGATACTCTGTGTATGATAGAGTGTCGAATGAAAATATAAGAAGTGAATGCGGTGCGAATGATGGTGTTATGAACAAAATAATGAAAGGATCATTAAGATGGTTTGGACATATGGAAAGAATGAATGAAGAAAGAATGGTAAAAAAATTATATATTAATGATGTAAATGGAACCAGAAATAGAGGAAGACCGAGGAAAACGTGGCACGATAAAATAAATCAAATATTGAATGTCGGCCATGGGAGGAGTCAGATAAATCGATGCGCGTGCATGACACGATGTATGAATGTTGAGGAAGCGAGAGAAATATGTCAGGAAAGAAAAGTGTGGCAGTCCATTCTTTCTGCCTACCCCTTCGGGGAGACGGCGTGATGGTTAGTTAATTAGTTAACATAAGTTGGAGGGTCTCGTATTCGTCTCCAATAAAATTAACTTAACAGTTGCAAAACGTTATTATAATAATTGAATATATCTTTTTTTACATAAAATAATTCTATATTTTGTGAATTCCAAATGATTTTATGGCAGCTCAGCTCTGATCTGAGGGGAGATTTGTATAATACAAAGAATGCGGAAAACTCGCGAATTCGCGACCATTAGCACAAACAAACGAATCAATGCGGAATACGGAGCCGCGGCGAGGACCTGACCTCGGGACGGACAATAGAGGAACGTTTTTGTAGCGAGCTGGGGTCAACGCATCCTGGCGGGGGTATAGCCTGAAGGCGAATCACTCAGCTTTTTTTGCCCCATTAATCTGTCATTTCTTGGACCAGTTTACAGTCGTTATATAATCAGCTTCTGCACTCAATCCTAATGAGTTATCCCATTAAAACATTCAAATATTAAATGTTAGCCACGTGAGGAATCGATAGAAAATAGTGTGGCAGTCAATTATTTCTGCATACCCCTTCGGAGAAACGGCGTGATGGTTAGTTTCTTAGTCAGTTAAATAAAAATAAATGCTGATTTTGTGAATCTCGAAAAAATGTTATCACGAAAGGGAAAAATTAAGAAGTAGCGTAAAGGCGTGGTGCTAGAAACTTGTCAGGTAGGCACTTAAAGACATCATCACAATCAGCAGAGACATTTCAATCGAAGTACATTTTGGAGTTCTGTGGAGGCCTAAGGTAAATGAGAATTGGTAGGGAAGCGTGGCATGGAGCTGGTAGAGACGAATGGATTATATTTACAATAAATGCGACGATAGTGGCGGAACACCGAATGGAGTTCACGATAATGAGCAGATGAATGCATTCCCTAAATAGGAATTAAAATAGTAAAAGAGGAAGACCGTGAAAAATATGGCATCAACAAATAAATAAAATACTCGGTCCGAAAAAAGTTTAATAAGTCAGTCGTAAATCTCAAAATATAATAATATAAAAATACTATTTAGGAAGTACCATAACACCGCATAGTTCAATTATGACTGTATAAAATGTGAAGATTACAATTTAAAAATTCTTAGGTACTCCACTTTTCATCCATAAAATTAACCCGCGCGCGTTTCCAAGTTAATCCGCACTCGTAACCAAATTAACCCGCGCCTCTCAACTGAGTTAATCCGCGCTCGCGCTTCAAAGTTTAGTTCAATTTAACATTTTTATTGAATAAAAGAAAACCTTAACGTATTATAATATGTAAGGTTATTTAATTATACATATAAATTACTCATTCTAATAAATATAAAACCATATATTTGTAGAAATAAACCATTACAATGATATTAAGGCGTTATTTTATGATTTAAGAATACGTTCTGTTGGTAATATTCTTATTGTTCATTCACAATAGAAAAGGGAAAAACTTTTTTGTTATAAATGTTATAGATACATCAAAAAGCATACGTAAACATAAATAAAAGAAAAATAGATATCCTCGTATATTCGACATCAATAGACCGATTATGATGAAGATACATAAAAAGCTTCGTGAATGACAGCATAATAAGACTCAATAATGTGAATGTCTGTCCCAAATACTCGAATGGATAGTATGAGCGTCCGGAAAATGTTGACGGGAAGTTTGGAGCGTCTTATTGGAAAAGTAACAATAAAACACGAAGTACACGGTATCTAAATAGAATATTATGTTCCATTGTCGTAAATCTCGCCGGGAGAGTAATGGGCGGCTTGCCGGCAGATCGGCCGCGAGGGAGGCGGCATGGCGGCATGGCGGCATGGCGGCACGGCAGGCCTAGCCGGGAAATTATTTGTAACGCGACACATTACTCAGCGAGACGCGGCCTATGTCACTTCTGGTTGCGGTGGAATACTTTTCTGGATCAACCGGGTGAAGGATGCTTTCTTTAAGAGCTGCAATCTCGCGATCTTAACGCAAATAAACACAGCAATATGTGAATAAAATTCATGTAGAAGTCATTACAGTTCGTAAACATAAACCTCATTTTTTTTAAATGATTAGATACTGAAGTGTAGCTTATTTTTTTCATTCATAAACCCGCATTCTCTTATATATTGTTTCTTGAATGTACCTAATGTAAAACTCCATATTTAATAATTAATAGGAATAAAAACATATGTTTTCTAGAAGTTTCATTATATTTTATGGGAATGGCATGTTATGCCTTGTCAATGAGATATCGCCAGAACCTATCCGCAGCCTCCCACGCGTTGGCATCCACAATATTATCTCTTCATATAATACGAAAGTGGTTAACTTCAAGAAAGAATCATTCGGAAAAAACACGATGGACTTTTATATTTCTCGTTAATTATTTTGATCATTTAAGATACGTGAACAAAAGTGCAAAAAAAATATATTTTACTATAAAATTTTACAAAAGAGGAAAACTCTTATTTCAATAATTATAATATGAAACTTGGAATCAAATTCAATGGTGTAAACTCAATATGAAATAATGAATAAGCATGAAAACGTCTGTTTTCTAGAAGTCATCGTGGCGCTAGTGTAGATTGAACTAAAAAATGTGAAGTGTTTCTCAACATGGTGGCATATATAAATCTTCCAAAAATTTGTCAGTCGTGGTGGTCGTAAGAAGGGCGGAATGGGGAATGTTGTTAACATAAAGCGATCGCTGAACCCATCCAATGACAGGTCATAAGTCTTGTAAGCGCCTCAACCACCATATTCTGTTTCCAAAAAACAATGTACATCTTCGTCTCTATTGAGATACAATTAATCCTTTAAAATGACTAACCCGCAATGGGTTAAATTCAGTATTTGTCTACAAGTATTTGTATACATTCAAAATGTTGTAAACAATAATGTATTAGACAGACGAAACATCATTAAACGTCATTCTCATAAATTAAAATAAAACTAGTATAAAACCGACGTTTTCATTAATATCAGTCATTGGATATTATTTACTTCAGGAAGTGCGCAAGATCCTGTAGTCATGAAACGAGCTACGCATTAATGTGTCAACAATACGCGGAAGACATCTCTGTGCATGATATTTGATTCTTGGAAGCGTCTAAGCGCATAGCAATAACCGCCCTGGGCCGCAGTTCCGAGCGACCACATTCCTAATTAGGCCACTTGTTTGCTATTATACAAGCTATTCGGGTCAAAGTGGACACGGAGTTCCACAAATAGATCAATTCCCGAGAAACGCTCCGATCGGAGGGAGTATTCCGTTTGTAGGAGATTCTAGGAAGGGCGGGAAACCTTCTAGCCTCGCTTGTTTACAAATGAAGGAATTTGTTAGATTTGCGAGGAACATGTCCGACGGCGTTTGCAGAGAGTACGCCGCATATTAGGCATGCCTAGTAAACAGTCGGCGGCAGACGCAATTGTGTACTATGAAAGTGAAAACAACAACACAAAACAGTGCCAAAATCCACGCGGTAATACAACAACAACAAACCATCACCACCACTCTACTCTGTTCATATATGGTACACCTCCTCTCTCCGAGATTCTTCCAGATCACACAGCAAGCCACTTCTGCAGTCGATCCTTCCGACTTCATATCATAGCCAACCTTTACCTCGGTCTTCCTCGACTCCGCAATCTATTCACATCGTTACTATTCACGTATACTTTTTAAATGTTCTTTTCTTTTTTTTTAATTTTTATTTCTTATTATTTATCTTTAAAATAAAATAGAAATAAAAACACTGCACTTTGTTTTTCACCACTATGCGGTTATTTTAATTGCCGACTAGTTTCGCTTGTAGGTACCCAAGCTTCCTCAGGACTTATAATAAAGGTTATTACGAAGCCCTGAGGAAGCTTGGGTACAAGCGAAACTAGTCGGCAATTAAAATAACCGCATAGTGGTGAAAAACAAAGTGCAGTGTTTTTAATTATTTTATTATAAATATAAATAATAATAAAAATTTAAAATGTCTTACCACAAAGTGAATGCTTCAGACGATTTTTTTTTCTTTTCTTTATCCATACATTCCATGTGTCTAAACCTACACAGATCCTTTTATAATTTTGTACAAAATACTATCTGCCGCTCAACATTCCTTCCTGATATCAGCATTTGAAATTCTGTATCGAGCATCGTTTTACCACCCATACGTCTAAGGAATCTCATCTCTACCGCATTTACTCTGCTCTCATCCTTCTTCTGCCAGTTCCATGCTTCACTTCCATACACAAGGGTTGGAACTAGAACCACATTGTGAACGAGCATCTTTGTTCACGGCAATATATATTATTATTATTGTGTTTACACCGCACTGATTGCTTGATTCACAACAGAGGCACAGAGCCGACCAGTGTTGAATACTAAAATACCTCTGTGCGATCGACTTACACTAACGTACCACAAATTAGCACAAAACATCGATTTACGCTGATCGCAGTCGAGGAATTCTAGGGATTCAATACGGACACAGACAAAGCTGTGTTTTTGTTTTGTTGTATCAAGACAGCAAACCAAAATACGTGTAAATACATCCGAATAAGAGGAAAACAAAAATAACAAAATCATGAATGGATCATTGCGTTGGTTTGGAAATATAACGCATGGATGAAAAAATATTGGTTAAGAAAATATAGGCTAACGATGTGAATGGATTCCGGGGTCGACGAAGACCAATGAAAACATCATCATCATCAGCCGTCTGTCATCCACTGCTGAATGTAGGCCTCTCCCAAAGAACGCCACCGCTCCCTATCCATTGTCGCTCCCATCCAAGTCCAGCAAACCTCTTCACATCGTCGGTCCAGCGGGCAGGGGGACATCCAACTCTGCATGCAATGAAAACGTGGCATGATCAAATTAATCAAATATAATAGGTCGGTCATGTTAGGTGTCGTAAGAATCGACGTACATCCATGATTTGATGTATAAATGTGGAGGGAGCTAGAGAGGTGTGTCAGGACAGAGTGGTGTGATGTTTCATTCTCTCTGCCTACGCTTCCGGAGAAGAAATAAGTCATTATCGAAATTGAAGAAAATTGCCGTAAAAGCGTATGCGAAAAATTCGACCGTTTATAGATAATTTGGCGGAACCTTTAGAGATAAATAATCATAATAATTATCTCGCGTTGCTTATTAAAATATACATATCTGATGTAACCGCCGGCGCCGCGCTGGACCTGAGTTGTTGCATTTGTGTAAATTATTTTTCGGGGTCTTTTATTACGTCGTACTACAGCGTGTCTAATTTGAAAGTCATTACGGAATATCTCGGGCATGGGATTGTCCGAGTGGGCAACGGTGAGTGTGTGGCCCGTGCATTAGTGGGGAAGGACAAAGGGACAGGGCGGGAGGGAAGAGTCCGGCCGTTCCGCTCGAGAGGCCCTCGTATCACGACAGGACCGCGGCCGGGGAGACTCTGGGACGTACTGAGAACTGTGACAGGTCATTGATTTCATCTGTTTCAATTACTTTAAAAACATTGCATTCTTATTTTATTTTGCTGTTTTATTCTTTTCATCATTACAGCGCTAGCCAAAACGGAAATATGCATAGAACCATGTGGATAGAAATATGCAGTGGCGGTACTCCCATAAAAAAGAGAAGAATGGAGTGCCGCATCAGTAAAAGTGTGACAGTCCATTCTTTCTGCCTACCCTTTCGGGGAGACGGCGTGATGGTTAGTTAGTTAGTTTAGGTACTCCCATGAAGCCTAGAAGCCCGGCTTGCGTAAGAAATTTTGAATCAAAACCTCTTTTGGCTATTCCTCTTACGTCTGATGGGAACATTGTTGGAAGTTGATTTGGTGGGTTGCGGGGGCATGATTACTTAGATTTGGGGGTTTTGATTCAATTTTTTTTACGCAAGCCGGGCTTCTGGGCTTCTATGGGAGTACCGCCACTGGAAATATGACAGATATCTCTTCTTATTCAAAGTATAGAAGAAGAATCTCCTTCAATACAGGATAACTTTAAAGCGCCTCTGTGCGGCAGTTTGAGGCATAAATTAAGATATGCCCCCTTGACTGTTCACTATTCTGAATGAATAAAGAAGAGGTATAATTGATACTCGTGTATATAAAATATAGTAATTGTACAAAACATGTCAGATTCTTAAATATTTCTTAAATATAAATATTTGGCACGACTTTAAATTTCAAAATGATGATACAACAAACAGTTGATTATAATTAAATGTATGTTAAGATGGTACTCGTATGTAGAATATGTATAACAAAGAGCACAAAAATAAAATAAAAAACTAAATTAAAAAAACATTTAACAAACGATGTAATGCTTAATTCCTGTACAAAAAGAGATGATGAAATCGTTATGAATAAAATCATAAAAATATTTTTCGCATTTTGAAAGACATAAAACAAGATAAAAAAAATGTGCATAATGGGTTTGAATGGAGTATGAAAATGAGAATGGGAAAATAAATACGGTGAAATCAATCAAATTGTTAAAGTAACGTAATGTTAGATTTACAATTTTGAATGTTGAATGTACGTGATACACTGTGGATTGTGGAAGTGCTTTAAAAAGGGTGTAAGTATATAATAAACTAGTGACTTTTAATTATGTATAGGTACATATTTTTTAGTACAAATGATAAAGCATTAAACAGCTGATGAAACCTCAAAGTCTCCATGCGTAGTAACAATAATTTTGAATTACCCTATTCAAAGGACAAAGGTGAGTACTTTAATGATAGTTTGATCGAAACAGCATCTAACGCCACGGAACTACAGTATTGCTATACCCAATCGATGGCAGCATTGGTAGTTATGCGGGAAATTTAATGGTGATTTTGTGTTAGAAGATGTAAAACGAAAGCTGAATAACGGTATCCTTTATGGTAATAGACTTCCGGCGGAGATGGATGAGGAGAAAGTTTCCATCACCATGGATATCAAATGGTGATTGAATTTATAATGTTTTATAAAAATATTGAATTTGAAATATTATAACATTTGTGGCAAAGTGATCCCTTCTACGAAATAAGAAGTGCGATAGAATATGCATTAGAAAGCACAGATAATATAGGGCAAATAAATGTTGCGAATTATAATATGAAAAAGTCAGGAAGGTGGTTTGGGTATTTTGATTGAATATCAAAGCAGCCTGTTCAGATCGAAGAAAACTGATATGATAGGTATCTCTTTATCATCTAGTTTCCCGCCTAAGAGCAGAATTGAAACAACTAAACGCGCAAACTACGCGCAGACGACCTTCGTGGCAGAGTGGTAAGAGCTCTGATTCCCATTCCGAAGGTTCTGGGTTCGATTCCCGGCGATGGCAGTGTGATTGTCACATTGTCTTTGGTCTGGCGTAGTATTCACGTGACAATAAAATGGCGATAGATTGGCTACCTGTCACATGTCACGAGAATCAATATATCAGCCTAAAAAAAATGTATACTGTAATTAGGTTCAAGAAACCTGTTGTATACGTAAAAAAAAAATAAAAAAAAAATAAACTCGAGTGAATAATATGGTCGACAAAGTGTACATACGAATATATTCGAGAGACCTCGAATTATACAGTATCATAAATGTACAGCTCGATTTATATCGGGCAATGAAAAATAAATTCAGGCAGAGCCAAATAGATACCGATGTTTTTTGTTTTTTTTACAAAAGTTGGTGTTAAGCGGTTAAACAATATCATCCATAGAATGATTTTTTAAAATTATTTAATGTTTTCCATAAATAAAATGAACTTTTTTTTTTATGTTGTTGATTGAAATTTCTTGGTAGAATGAAATTGTAAATAATGAAAATAAAAAAAATTTATTAAGAATTTTTCTATGTTTATTTTTAGTGTAAAATCTACTTATTGATTTTACACTAAAAATAAACATAGAAAAATTCTTAATACATTTTTTTTATTTTCATTATTTAAAATGAACTTATTCGCGCTACAGTGCTCAGTTGCCTACTTGTTTCACAGCAACTACGGTGAGCACGGTAACATTTATGTTCAAAGGGGTTATTTGAGATATTTTACAATTACTATAATTTTTGTGGTTAATAATTTATTTATAATATTCACTTAAATAAAAAATAAAAAAAACAGTACGAATTCTAAAGATTGTTATCAAGACCGGTAATTATTGTTCATTTGACTGCAGATATATTCGCAGATACACATTTGTGTTATTTACCCATCGAACTATGAAATTAAAATACGTGAACAAGTGTAATCTCCGATTCAATCCTGCACGATGGCGTGACGGGAAATGGACTCCGGAATGGTATGGACGTAATTCGGCAATTATAAGCCTTTCGGCGGTGGGACCAACCCTAACTGGAACCAGAGAGGCCGTACGCAGTAACGTACCAAAAAATTTTATGTAATGCGTAATACGAATGTAATGATCGTTCAGTTGAATCTGGAGTAGTGAATTTAGAAACAATTAAATGTACCTATTTATTACGAATTTAAAATGCATTGCTAAAATAAGAAATAAAAAAACTAACTAACCATCACGCCGTCTCCCCGGAGGGGTAGGCAGAAAGAATGGAACGCCACACTGTTCTGTCCTGGCATACTTCTCTCGATTCCTCTACATTCATGCATCTTGTCATGCACGCACGTCGAAGAAATAAGAAATAATAAAGACACAAAATGTTTTTTAAACTTCTTCAATATTCGCCTTCACTTTGTGTTGTGGATTCATATTTCTTCTTCTTCTTCAAGTGCCCTGTCGGGTCCCCCCCAAAGTTGGCGATCATCTCGACGAACCTGTCCCTGTCCTGCGCCGCTCGGAACAGCTCCTGCACACTTTGGATCTTGGTCCGATGACGGTGCCGATTTGAATAAATATAATTACGCTTAGTTTTATTTTGGTATAGCATAATATTTCGAATTAATTGTTTATTCAATAAAAAAAATTAACCATTATAAATATGGCTATTTTTTAAAATTTAAAAATCGCAATACGTTTCAGGTATGTATAGTCAACGATGCAACCCAAAACACGTTGTTAAGGATCGGCTGGCGAAGCAAAACTGACGATTTTAACTGAAAACGATTTTAAAAATTGTGTACATTGATAAAGGTTATGTTATAAGGATATAACCAAAACATGTCTATTTTAAATGAAATAAAGTGTTGTAATACCGAGTGTAATTATATTTATAATATTTTTGAACAGTTATATAAAACTTCATAATAAATATTTATTAAGAATGAAAACATATGTTTTTTAAAAGTTTAATTATATTTTATGAAAGAGAAAGAAACCTCTCTGTCTACCCCTCCGGATAACGGCGTGGTGGGTAGTTAGCAGTGGCGGTGCTCCCATAGAAGCCCAGAAGCCCGACATGCATAAGACATTTTGAGTCAAAACCTCTTCTCGCTTATTGAGTTCAGCTCTTGTTGCTATTCCTTTTACGTCTGATGAGAACATTGTTGGAAGATGATTTCGTGAGTTATTGGTTTATGCGTGGGCACGATTACTTTGATTTGAGGTTTTTGATTCAAAATTTCTTACGCAAGCCGGGCTTCTGGGCTTCTATGGGAGTACCGCCACTGATAGTTAGATAGTTGTAGTAAAATTCCAAAATCTACAAAAACTAACGTGTGTGCAGAGAGAACAGCACGGTTTACAAAATATAACCAACAATTATTGGTTGAAACCCAAGTTAGAATATAATAGTGGGCAAGACATCCGGAAAGGACCGTAAAGAAAAGTGTGACATGAAGGCGACACGTATGGCCCCCGCAGGGCAGGGCTAGCCGCGCGGAGCCGATAACGCGAGCCAATGTCAAGGCCGGGCCGGGGAGGCGCCGCTATCGCACTACGTACTCGTATACTCCGCCGCGTACCTACACTACAGCGAGTTAGGCAGAGGACAGTGCACAATTATCTTCCTATTAGGTATATCGCAACTAATGGAAGTGCCGTTAAGTACGTTTCTAGGATCTTGGTTGAAAGTGTCCTGTGGTTCCTTATGTAATCGAAACATCGGAAATCGTTGCAGTTTGAATATATGATAATATCGTATTTATAACGTTTTATTTCATTATTAACTAACTAACTAACTAACCATCACGCCGTCTCCCCGGAGGGGTAGGCAGAAACAATGGAACGCCACTGTTCTGTCCTGACATACTTCTCCCGATTCCTCTACATTCATACATTTTGTCATGCACGCACGTCGATTTCTCCGACTCCTCACGTGACCGACATTCAATATTTGATTGATTTGATCGTGCCACGTTTTCCTCGGCCTTCCTCTATTTCTAGCTCCGTTCACGCCGTTTACCATTATGTCTTCACTCATTCTTTCCATGTGTCCAAACCATCTTAATGACCCTTTCCTTATTTTGTACAACACTTTCATTCGCACCACATTCACTTCTTATACTTGCATTTGTCACTCTTTCATATACAGACTTGCCACACATTCGTCTTAGAGATCTCATTTCTTCTGCATTTATTCTACTTTCATCCTTCTTTTGCCAGTTCCATGCTTCACTTTCATAGAGTGTCAAAATGGCGATATATTAATTACCTATCACATGTCATGAGAATCAATAGATAAAAAGTAATTGGGTTTAAATAGTCGGTTGTATACAAACATGTGGAAAGCAACGTGAAACGTCCACATTAAATGCCCAAGTGCCATCCCAAGATATAGCAAAATGTTACACTTTGCTGTAAACTTATACCTAGGATTGAAAATTAACAAAAACATAAGTCGATGGACGCAATGAGAACATATTAAAATCATTTAGTTATTTTATTAAAATTATAATCATATTTGACTTAACTTTATGAACACGCTTAAAATGAATGAAAAATTTGTTTTATAGAAGTTTAATTATATAATGTGGGAATGAGATGTTTCGCCCTGCTAAAGCATCATGAAATGAGAGACATTTTAATAATACATGAAACACGTCATTCCTAGTTTATAAAATAAATCTTCTATAAAATATACGTTTATATTCGTATTAATTATTAATTACCCAGTTTAACAATTATTGTTCAAGAAACGATAATCATGATAAATGTTATTTATTGTATCAATTCTCGGGTGTATCACCATTTCATCCATTTGTCTGCGAGGTGATATCTCGCACAATGTATAATAAACTAGTCGTAACTGTAAAGCGGAGATAGTAAATAAGGCGTCAATAAATAATGGCGCGGCTGCAGCCAGCGAGGTATTTAAAAGGTTGATTAATCGCCTCGCCAACAAAAATACCGCTCGGATTATTTATTAGTAAAACTATTATCATAGCGAAATTGTGTGGTATAATATAATATATGGGGTCAAGGAAGATCGAACACACGCCGCGCACACCTACTGCGTCTGTTCGGGCGCAAGGTTGCATCGGCCATGGAGCGAGAAAACTGGACAACGATACTTTTCTATACGTTTTACGTACACCTAGTAGTCGGGCGGTAGGTACACGATAGAGCTTCGGACAACGGTCTAAAACATTGCAGAAACAATCTTATAAAAATTAATCTAATTTCTCGGTCAAAAATAGGCAACATTCGCCACAGTGTACACAGGTGAAAAATGTAAACGAATTGTTTTTCCTTCTGTATTCGCCATCACTTTGTGTTGAAGATTCACATTTGCATAATAAAAATTTCTACACTGGGGAGGGAAGGGCACCTGTGGCCCAAAACATGTTTGTGAAAAACACAATAAATGTTGTGAAAAATAATGTATTTTTATTTATTTAATATTTCTTGAACAATGATGTAAAACTCCATATCAAATAATTAATACGAATGAAAACGCCAGTTTTCTAGAAGTTTTATTGTATTTTATGGGAATGAATATATATTTTTTTTTTATATTTTGAGTTTCAATCCTAGGAATTGGTTTGCAGTAAAATCTAATATCTCTATACTTTGGGAATTAAAAAACTTTGTTTAATCCACTATTTTTTAATAAAAATATTAAAAAAACACGACATGTTTCGGAGGATTCCTCCATCTTCAGGTGTAAAAATATAACAAAAACTAAACAAAGAAAGACTAATAAAAAACGCATTTAAAATTCGATTCAATAATTCAAATTTAAAACTTAACCTGGGCTATTTGTTATAAGTAGGTACTAACAATTATTTTTTAACAGTAAGAAATAATAAATAATAATAACAATACACGATGATAATACAATTTAGAAAAAATTGTAATTTAGAAAGAAAAAAAACATACATTTGAAAATACACAATTTATATAGAAATTAATAAATTATTAATAAATTAATAAATTATCTCTCTACAATAGAAAATGTCTGAGACAGGCTAAACACGCCATTCCCATAAAGAATTAAAGTACTTCTGGAAAACAGACGTCTTCATTTGTCTTTCATCTCAGCTGGTTCTAGGTATGCCACTACCTTTAATTTGATAGTTTCCCGTTGATTTTCACATTGTTGTATACAACACGTTATTTTAACCCAATTAATTAGGTACTGTATATAACATATTTTAAGCTATCGATGTTCATGACATGTGACAGGTAGCTAGTCTATCGCCATTTTTATTGTCACTTGAATTCTACCAGATCAAATTGAGTGAGATTTTAATACATTATTCTGCTTTAATTGCACTGTCAAAAGAAGCAACCGTTTTGTAATTAACTGGATTCACGTATAAATAGTATTGAAGTGTTTGTCCTGATTATGGTGCAATAATTAATGAAAAGGACGATTGATTGGAAAAGGTGTATAAACGAGAATAAAGAAATGAGCTATCTGCGGATAATTAGTTCCCCTGTTAACACGGCCGTCGCCTTTCTTCCAGCCATCCAGTTGGCTCTCTGGATACCATTTTATTTTTTGTGCAAAGAATGAAATAGTGGAATATTAAAGGAAATAATAAACAGGTTATGTTCTGCAATGGCGCGATCACGTACGGAGCTGTCGGGAAAAACGATTTTGATGGCGGATAATTATTTACAAGGAAATGTGAACGGAATATAAATATAACGAACGAACCAAGCCAAATCAACAAACGGGTAGCAGAAAGGAAGATCTCATTATAATATTATGTATAATACCTTTAAACTCCAAGCGATTGTGTCAACTTAAAATGTGGCTTCGTTTCAGAAGTTTATTTATTTGGTTATGCCTGTAAATTCCTATTATACTCGTATTAGGTGGACCGGAAAAAAAAAATTTAACTTTCTTTTTAAAAAATTTAATTTATTTATCAAAATTTAACCTAAAATGTTAATATCCACCGTTTGAGATGACTTGTTTCCGCCTATTTGTCAATTTTTGAATACCTTTTCTCTAAAATTAAATTGGTTGTAAATCAAAATACTCGGATATGCCTAATTTTACTTCTTCGTAACTAGCGTACGTTTTGTCAACTAAAAATGTAGCATCGACCGAAACAAGTGGTAATCGAATCGAGCAATGCCCGGTGATTATGGTGGGTGTCTTATCGTCTTCCATCCCAGGTCCATAATTTTTTATTAGTATTTTTTGGTATATGTGGCCGTGCATTATACTGCTGCAAAAACACTTGTCCGCGATTAGCTGGGGAATGTCTTTTTTTTTAAATTATTTATTGTTCCAAGCGGTCTAGCTGATCATAAAACATTTGGGTGATATTTGTTTGTCCAGGTGTGGGTGTTACCACAAATTTAAGGTTAATAAAATAAATATCCGTAATTTATAATACATTGTCTCTGCCGTTATTTCCACGGGTCACGATTAAACAGCGAGACCGTTTTTTGTTGTTGTTAGTTGATTCAATAATCTTACGGCAAACGTTTTGATCCGCCATCACCGGCGTGGTGTATAACGACATTGTTCACACGCCGCGCCGCCTGACCCGCTTCGGCCATCGGAGGCGATGTTTGCCCAACTCGGGCTGTCTTGTGCTGGACACGAGCAGTTGGAAGCGATACACTGCAAGGATTACGCGAGAAATTGGAGGGAAATTCTTACTATTTTAATAACCGAGAAAATGTCGACGAAACCGTTTTAAAATTAAGAAAGTTCTTTTATGACAATTCACAAGCCATACAAAAGGACCCGGACTTGCATCTTTTGGCATACACATTTAACTCTAACGGCTATTCCTCTTGCGTCTCTTGGAAACATTTTTGGATATGTGATTCGACGGTTGGCTTATTTTATTTGTTAATCAATGGTATTAGAATTTATTATACAATCTCCAAACTGAGCAGAAATAGCTCGTTATTATGAAGGAGTCGGGCCGTGTCCAGGTTTGAACCCAAGTCCCTTGGATTAGGAAGCAAGGCACACCCGACTTTTTATGCGGGGGTTAAATATATGTCCCTAAATTTACATATCGCACGATTAATAGTAAACTGACCGATTATGGTTTAGGTCATAATTGTGTTAACATTAGACAGAGGTTTGTGTTAACGCTATCCATCACGTTAAAATACAGTCAAAATTCCGCCAATTGACCTCCATTACACTAAATCGGTCTTTTTCATTCGTACGTGTTTTTCGACTGTTTTTGTTAAAACACCGACTCATGTCAGATTGAGCAAAACTGTTTTTTTTTAGTTAAGCCAGTGTTCTATTAAGCGTGCGATATATTAATAATAATTCAATTAACTAACCATAACGCCGTTTATTCTTGTATGTAGGCAGAGAGGAAGACGCACTGCACTTTTCTAACCTGATATACCTCTCGAGTTTCCTTTATATTCATACATCGAGACATACGCTCGTTGATTTTTTTAGTAATTGCTTATTTTAGTCATGCTTTCCTCGGACTTCCTCGACTCTTGTTTCCATTAGCAATACTTGCATACAACTTTTTAACCATTCTCCCTCTACCAATGTTGTCCATTTGTAATGTACCGCAAAATTTGTTTAAAATAAATTAAATTTATTGAATTATTTCCAAGTGTCCATCTTAACAAACTTTTATCATTCTGTTCATAACGGCTTCATCAAACTCGTTGCATTCATTTATTATATTTGCATTTGGCACATCACATAGAGCTACACACATTCATATAATAGATCTTATACCCACCGCATTTATTGTACTTTTATCCTTCTTTTGTCATTTCCAATGCTTCCAGTCCATACATCAGGATCGGTACAAGAACACCAGTGAGCAGTTTTTGTATATACTCTTGTTAAGGTGGTGTTAAAGTATTCGTAATTCAATTAAATGCCTATTCGCTTTTTATAGAAATTGGTCACGGCGACTAGAGCGTGCGTGTATTAGTGGCGTTCCAAGTATTGGTGGTGTACGTGAGTGTGAGTCTGGCCTCCCTGTTAAAGTCTCCCCTCGAATCATATTATAATAAAAGTGTTTATTTACACTCCAGAGGCTCCCCTTCACTTTCCTGCGGCAGAATGGATCGTAGATGCTCCAAAAATACAATATGGAGCGGTCCTACGGCGCGCGGGCCCGGCGGAGTCCCGCCATTCTTGTTCTAGAGAGTGATCTCGCCTGATTCGGTGTTACTTTTACTGTTTATACTCTACTCGTATCTATAATATAATGCAGACAACGACCATTCTCAATCGTGAACACACGCGAGGCAGGGGAGTGTGAGTTAATGTGATCCAAGTCGTATTACAATCGAATTCTTACAAGATACTATAACAATAATAATGATCAAACAATTTCATTCGTATTTACTATTTAACATGGACTTTTACATCACTTTTTAAGAAATAATGAATTAATTTGATGATTTATAGAACATTTTAAGAATTAGTTAAAAATAAACATTTTTATAATAAAAATCACAAGCATTACAGATATTCTATTCCAGATCGTTTTAATTATGTAATAATAATTTATTAGAAAAACATTTAAAATAACTTAAAGAGTAACAGTAAAAACTAGAAAGAATCATAACATTGATATTGCATCCCTGAGGCAACTCCCACTATCACGAAATATGTCGACCTACCATACAACTACCTTACATATTTAACACGAGGGCTGAGCCTGATGCAGTCCATCATCATTTACATCAGGGTAGGATAATTTGAAGATTGTTCCAGGCTGAAGGGTCGCCTACCGAGAAAGCTTGGTCGCCAAAATTATGAATTATTGGGTTATAAATTCTTTTACCACAAAAATATTAAAATGGGACATAAAAAAACGTAATATGTTGCTTTGATAAGACTCGTTTTAAGATTTAAAAAAGTTGAATGTACTCGTATAAGAATATCACAAAATGGGACGTAAAATAACTTGAACAATAGATTTTAAAAATAATATATTGGATACTTTTACTAAGTTCTATTTTCTCATACATGTCAGTTTCGGCAGCAATTCTGCCATAGTCACAATTGAACTACTGTGGAAGTATTATAAAATATATGGAGAAAAATAAAACTAAGGTTGTTAAAGCTTTCTAAACTGGACAATTGTGTTATAATGCAGACTTTAAATAATGATATAATGAAATAAGCTTTTAGTCTGGTCGGTGTATCACACGAGAGGAAAGATTGTATTTTTATTAGAATTGAAAGTGATATTCTTCGTCGAGTACGCCCGAAACACACTGACCTCGATAACATTCTCATGAATACAGATTGGAGTGGAGGAGAGAAGTAATCCGCCAGACTTGTAACCTTTTTACTTGGTCTGTTCTCCGGCGGGCCCAGGTGGCTGGAGAGGCTGCAGCCAGCCACTCAATTAAGCCGTGACATTAAGATGTAATTACAGGCATTTCCTAATCAAACAACACTGATTATACGCCGCTTTAGCTCAGAGATCAAAAACTAACAGATCGTTAACACGAATAATTAAACAACACAAAAAACTGAGTCACTTCTTCGGTCGAGATTCGAGGTGAAGAAACAGTTTAAGAGACCGAGCGAGTGGACAATGCGCAAATTTTGATGCATTCAGTATAAAGTTCAAATAAACCCCCATTCACACTAATAAAAAGTTAAGCACTTTGAATTTCTTGTTTTCTGAAAGCTTTTCACTAAATTTGATAATGGCTTGGTAAGATAAAATATTAACTAACTCAACTAAGACTAACTCAATTTCAGCAAGATCTTCAAAATTATATCAAAGAAATTATTCAAATTGATTAAGGAACAAATACACAAAGATTCGAAAAATTACGAAAATTTTACATTTGATATATATTTTTGTAACACCTGATGATGTCAACATTGGTTGATGAAACAGCTGTCGTAAAGTTGTGATATAAAGCAAAGTTTTTGCATTAACAATTATAAAGATAAAAGATGTTCAAACGAGAGAAAGTCCTTAGAAAACATAAAATTCAAAGTAAGTGTATTTATTGTTTCTCGAACAATGATATAAAACTCCGTAATAAGTACACAATTTGGATAAAAATGGCGATTTTCTCTGAAAAAGTAATTCTTCAAAAGTTATTTCTCTAAAAAGTAGTTTCGCTGGTATCGACAGACTGGTGGATCGACAACCGGGCTGTCGATACCAGTGAGCCTGGCGAAACCGTTGAGGTGAGTTTTTCACGATAAGGGCGCTATACAAATTTTTCTTAACACGAGAAGTTTTCAACACAATGGCGGTAAATCGTTTGTAATAAGAGAGACACATAAAGAAGAAACAAAAATATTATACAATAGGTCCGAAATGGATAAGGAAATACAGATCACGATCAGGCCGGCAGGGGACGCGTGTCAGAGGGCAGGGAAGGGAATGCAGGTTTCTGTGCTGTGATAAGATCTGGAATAAACGATTGCATCTGATCTGGAAGTCAACGGTTGAGATTCGTTTTCGAATTTTCTATTATCTGGTCACGGAGCCACTTTCTTACGTAAAGATCTCGCCGCGGTATCGAGACGCAGTTGGGTAATGCAGAGGAATTTCGATATTACGAAACACGTGTATTTTGAAGTCCCATGACTCGTCATAACCGAAATGTAATTATAAACTAATTACCTACAATTCCTTTGGATTCATCCATTGCTCACTACGCTCGACTTTCTCGTCTGATTTGAGCTTACCTTTTTCTTATCAATAGAAGAAGGTTTATTTAATGGAAGGTAACATGCATTCTAACATGTTTGGTATTTATGATTTGAAAATTGATAGATTTGTATCAATGGTCTCTCATTTCTTGGTACATATTTAGTATTAGTAAGTCAGTGATATCAGTGATCATTTAAAAATAATCAACAATAATACTTTCGCCTGTTTTAATTTTTTAGAAATTATTATATTCCACAGCACGTCAGGGATTTATAATATTATATTGTTTCCGTAGACTCCTCAGGATTATCGTTTTTCTTGCATGTTCCTTAGGTTACATACTTAATAAGTTTTATATAATACTTGCCCGTTTTGTTACCAGCGTCTTCTTACATATTATGAAAACAAGCTAAAACGAAATCTGCAGAGGACGGGAAAGAGGTTCCGATTGTTTGTTATCAGAATACTAAATTATTAATTTTTAATTTACATGGTGGAAATAAAATATTTGAAAAAAAAAATGAAAATGGAATGAAAAAGACATCCCACGTGATGTTAAATAAGTGTGTCTCATTAAGTTACAACCGTCGAAGTGCTGTACCGAGGTGGCGGGCCATTAGTGCCGTACGTTAGATGATTGGATTCTGTGAATCCATTTACTTTCTGGCGAATGAACAAACACTCCCGAGTCTCGCTTGCTCCATGCTACGTGGTGGGATCGGCCCGAGTACACACTCTTCCACCTGAAACCTCTCCGGCTTTGATGTCTTCAATAAATCATATGCAACTAACCAACTAACCATCACGCCGTTACTCCGCAGGGGTAGGTAGAGAGGATGAATCGCCATACTGCTCTGTCCTAACATGTCCCTGTAGAAGCACGATCTTCGATTTTTCCGACTTTAAATATGACCGCTTATTGTATTTGGTTAATTTGCCGTGCTTCCCTTGGTCCTCCACGGCTTTTCTTTCAACTCACACTACTAGTAACATTTTAATATCCATTCGTTCCATGTGTCCAAACCATCTCAGGAATCCTTTTTAATTTTACTTATGATGCAATCATCTGCCTTACTTTTCTCCCCTTTTCGTCGTTTGGTATTTTATAATATATCGTTTTCCCGCACATTCTTCTTAGTAAACAGTTTCTACAGCATTTATCATAATCTTATCCTTTTTTCCCAACTCCGAGCTTCACTTCCATACATAAGGATTGGTACTAGAACTCTATCGTATACTGCCATCTTAGCTTCATTGAATATATCTTTTTTGCAGTGAGGACTTTGAGAGCGCCATTATTTTATTCCCAAAACCAACCCTTATTTCAATGTCTGTATCCATTTTTCCCTCTCATGTAAACATGCTTCTTAGACAAATAAATTCGCACAATTTGTGATACATTCTTCCTTCTCAAATACCATCACATGGAACGAAACACAATAAATGAAGCTAAAAGTTAAGCCCACTTACAGCAATGAAAAACTATTCTATTGTTAACAATATTTTGTAACCACGCTGTGACGTCGTGGTTGAGTATAGATAATAAATTTGTAAAAGCCATTCACCGAGAAGAAATGGTTTTTAGAACAGTACACTATTGAAAAATCGATGTTAAACCTTCCTAACAAAACTAGTATTACATAATCGTAAAATTTCCCCAGTTACTTCATGTTCTATTTTATCTAGAATGTGTATTAAAAAAGCACCATTTAGTTCTCTTTCCGTCTATCGAATTAATCAAATAATTTAATAACAATAATAATTTCTTTATAAGATATACGAGTATTTCGTTTAACTCCACTTATTCTTTAGTTGTGACCGGATTCGGTGGCTCGCAATATTCTGGTAAAACTAAAATGAATTTATAAATATTAAAAAAATATATATTATCATTATAAGAAGGTGGCAGCGAGCTCCCCAAACCGTACGAAACTAAATATATTTTTTTAAAGAAAAACGTGGCAAGATTAAATCAATCAAATATTAAACGTTAGCCATGTGAGGAATCAGAGAAATACGCCGCGTGCGTACATGATAATGTAGGGGAATCGATAGAAGTATGTCAGCAAAAGAAGATTGTGGCGGTCCATTATTTTTATCTATAATTTCGTGGAGAAGAATAGTTAGTTTATAGATTTTTTAAATTATTTATATTGAACTTCTACCAAGAATTTTCAATTAACAACAATACTTCTTCTATGTTCGCCATGCTTTGTGTTGTAGATGTTTTATTTGTCTTTTTCTTTTTTATATACTTTGTATATACAACACTAACTTTAAAATAAGTTAAAATTACATATCAGACATGTTTCGGACAACCGGTCCTTCTTCAGTGATATATATTATAAAGATACATATATAAAATATTGTAAAATCTTTATAATATCTGTCAAAACTGATCATATTTTATAATATTTTAAATATGTATCTTAATAATATATATCAATGAAGAAGGACCGGTTGTCCGAAACATGTCTAGTGTTTTTATATTTCAAAATAAAATTGAATATTTAACTATTGAATAGTTTTGTTATAGTGTTAAATGACTGCGATTGCAGTTTACGCTTTAAACCAACTATTAGGCAATTTTGAATGTAGAACAGTTCCAAAATTAGAGACACAAATTGTTCCTACTGCGAATAAGCTGTTAGTGCGTATAATCCACGACGACTCATCTAATTGATTATAAGATTTATTTGACTGTCACTTTGTCGATCTGCGATTATATGCGGCAAATAGTCTCCGAGTAAACATGACAGGCCGAGATGAGCGATGGGAGATGAGAACCGACGCCAGTCACAGGTTCGCCGCATTCGAGTTACCCTTGGTGACGGCACGCTCGCGCTTCTAGTGTTGCCTGATTGCGGAGAAGAGCGGAGCGCCACGCCAAGTTTCCAAATTATGTTTAATACAAAATAATTATTGAACAATTAGAGACAATTCTTTAACATATAATGCACAAACATTCATATTTTAACAGTCACAGGCAATTAGCATATGGTTACGATAAGACTCTTTTTAACTTTACAAAGAGTAGTTTTTATATGTGGAAAGCAACGGGAAACTACCGCATTAAAAGCCCAACTGGCATTCCAAGAACCAGCAAATATGTTAATGGACTTTGCTGCAAACACAGAAAATAACAAGGTGGAGACCATGGGAGAATAGGAGAAACGTCGGCAGGCCGCAAAAAAGATGGGCCGACGACATTGCTGCCGTGGGGGGGGGGAGGGGGGGGAATGTGGCAGGAGATAGAGACGAGTGGAAGGGAATGGAAGAGGCCTATGTCCAGCAGTGGACCGATAAAGGCTGACGAAGAAGAAGAAGCTGCAAACCAATCCATAGGATTGGAACTAAAAAAGAAATATATTTTGTCTTATTAAAGAGTAATCTAAATGATAATCCTTGGTAATGCGAAACATGAGTCTGAATAAATACAATGTTACTTTATTAAATTATGAAACCATATATTTAGTATCAACATCATACAATTAGATTTTTTTTAAGTATATTTCTCCGCATCATCTTCGTCAGTAACTCCCCATTCTCTTCGTTCTCCTTTTCCGAGAATGTCATAGGTCCAGTTCCCCCCCGCGACCAGGCAACACTAGTGGCACACATGACGCGAGAAGTGCAGTGTGTCGCGCCTAGTGCGGCGAGGTCACGAGGCACCATTATTTATAAACCATATTGCAGCTGGCGCACTATTGTGCAGGAGATTTAACAAGATTGTGGGGCACATCCCGCTCCCGCCTTCTCTAAGGACACAGATTCATCCCAATAAGGATATGGCGACTGCCGTAAAGGAATACATTTGTGATACAGAACTCCTTGAAGCAACTGGTGCTATCTATGTAATGAATACTCGCTGCGGGAACAAGCCGTCCTCCACTGTTTTTGTTATTATTTTGTTAGAATACTACCTGGCGATCAGATTAGTATATTAACAGCGAACAGAAAATTTATTAAAAGCGGTAGAGATGAGATCTCGCAAGACAACGAAGGAGTTAAGATATATGATATATGGTAGAAAATTACGAAATAATTGCGAAGAGATACACATATAAAACACATGAATGTCTATCACCATCAAATTCAGTCGACCATCGAAAAAATCGACGTGCATGAATGATGCGTAGCATGAATGTGGTCTTGTAATAGAATATAAGGTGGCGGTTCATCCTTACTGCGACTTTTTGGGAATTTATTATTTATTATAATTTAAATGATATATTATTATAGCTTATACGAGTATATCAAAGCTCCCGAGATCCTGCAATGATAATATTACGAGTATATAGTATTCAACGACTCTTATTTTGGCCATGCCTTGCTGTCAGACAAAATAACGCCGTATTGTGTTAACTGTAGAGGATCCGCGACAAGCCTTTCTAATGTTAATGTTCCAAGTAAGGGGACAAGAAAGGGACGGAAGTGGAGGTCAGGAGGACACTGGGAAGGGCAGGGGAATAAAGGGAACCGTAGAGACGTATAATCGGGAACCCTAGTCACTGACTTGCGCGTCAGTTGTCACTAAGTAGCTAGCCGTCTCTGGGGCAAATAATATGGACAAATCGTGTATCATTATTTTTTTGTTGATAATTCAATAGCTAAAAGTAAACAAGTGATGATGTACTTTCTTCTGGAGTTAGCTAAAATGTAATTTATAGCACATACACGGTATCTAAAATAGAAGATCATTTTGATTGTGATTGGCTAAAATAAAAAAGACTTAATTTGAAACGACTGCTGCATATTAAAGAGAAAACGAGAAATGGCCAAAATTCACAATTCAATATGCTTCTAACGTATGGCGCATACCGTCAGAGCAAGAAAGCAAGTAGTAGTGAGACGAATGTTTCAGATATCTCGCTATATCTTCAATTTTACTATTAAGAATTCGAATTCCGCGACAAGCAATCCAATGTATGGAAATGGTAGTTAATTACAGATGTAATTGGAGTACGGAGTCAAGGTAAACCGAGGAAAACATGGCATGACCTAATAAATCAAATTTCAAAGGTTGGTCATTTTAGAAGTAGGAAGAATCGACGTGCGTGTATGAATATGGAGGAATCTAGAGAGCTGTGTCAGGATAGAGTGGTGTGGCGGTCCATTCTCTCTGCTTATCCCTGCGGAAAACGGCGTAATGGTTTGTTTGACAGGTATTCTGGAAGGTCGTTGAGGAAGAGGAAAGGGCCCTTTGCAATAGGCTAGTCAAATCAAGGGCACGTGGGTTATTACGGTGGTCCCAGGAGATTTGACAGAAAATAAAATGAGACAGGGTTAATCGGATATTTCCCGGGGTTCATGATTTCCATCAGAGAAAAACACGGTCGCAATAATAACGCACAATTAAAACAAATGGCGGGTGTGGCGCGGGTAGTCCAATGAGGACTGTGTTAACATTTTAATCGCAATGACGATTCAATAGGGGTGTAATAATGTAATCTAAAAGGTTTGTTTAAATACGATTTAATAGGAAAATAAGCAGTCCGGAGCGGTACGGTAATTGAGTAAGATTTATGCTGGTACGGTGCTACAATTGGAGGACAATGGCTGTAGAGGAATATTGAATGATTCATCCTCGAGGATCCCGAGTTCGAACGAATTGGGGAGAAAAGAGGTAGTCACTAGCTTACTAACACAGAAAAAGGTATACACTACCACAGGCCTACTAGATGAGCATGTGTTGGTGAATCAACGATTGAAGGGGGCAGGGTTACTACTGTCAAATGTAGGAATGTGGAGTTCTATTATGCTCTTAATTCTCTGTGTAATAAGCACTAGAGAAATATTCTAAATCATAGTCTAATTTAAACATCCGAAAACCACCAATCTTTAATCATGGTCGGACCAACATAAAATCAAAAAATATTTTGCGGACCATTGGAATAAAATTAATAACTATCTAAGAATCACACACGGAAATAATGGACTGTCACACTTTTATTTCCCGATATACTTCTCTTGCTTCCTCAACATTCATACATTGCGCACGCACGTCGATTTCTCCGTCTCCTCACATGGCCGACATTGAATATTTGATTAATTTGATCGTGCCACGTTTTACTCGGTCTTCCTCGATTACTAGTTCCATTTACATCGTTAACATTAATTTTTTTTTTCCATTTTTTCTTCATTGATTTTTCCATGTGTCTAAACTATCTTATGTTCCTTTCATTGTTTTTTTCGTAACACTTTCTTTCGCACTGCATTTACTTCTAATGTTTTCATTCGACTCTACATCATATACAGATTTCACATATTCGTTTAAGAAATTTCGACGATAGCAATATTCGTGTTCAGAGTAGACAAATGTTGGAACAGTGCGCCCCTACCAAGGCCGGCCGCGGCTGCAACCCCGTGGCTACTTGTGTATGCGGCGCGCCGGGCGGCCGACCTTGGCGGGAGGGGGGGGTGGGGTGGGGGGCACTGCAGGCGAGGGGCAGCTCGCCCACTACTGCAATGCTCTTCGCACTTCATTACATTCCCTTCTTTTTTACATTAACTCACAGGAGCACTTGATTAAACTATCGGCGAACCTTAAAATAGTTCAATATTTAGTTTTTAGATTTAAAATGTTTCACGGCGAACAAACACGAGCTTAGCATTTGGTAGTCTTCAGCATTATTGCGTAGTTCTATCCGTAGCTTTTTGGACAATTCTCAAATTCTCGAAGGCGAATTATATCGTTCCCATAAAACAGAACTTTTACAAAACAGTCGTTTTTATTTGTAATAATTACATAAAACGATGTTTTTTAACTACTTCCACTTTTGTCTTTATTTCGACAGCGATCGCTTTCGCCAGGCTCACTAGCATCGACAGACTGGTGTTATTATTTGTATTAATTAGACGTTTATACTAAAATATTTCAATTGAAATCCAGAAGAAAAAAATACAGGCGGTTCAATGCAAGCGTTCTGCCCATTAAGTACTTTTGTGAAAACGTTTATTTCACAATTAATATAAAATATTTTATTTACAAGTTATTCCGTTTAATGCCTATATATTTTATTACAGGTTACAAATACAAGAATATTAGAAGTGTCAAGAGGACCTAAGACGGCCCTCTCGCCAACTGCTTACCCCAGCGGAGCAAGCTCGGCACATCGCCGCGCGTCAATTATCCCCAATATCCGGTACAATGGCGACGGTAAAAAGCAGACTTGAAGCCGAAGGCAATTTATTTCCCGCGTATGGCTGCCGGCTACCGGCTACCGGCTGCGGGCGAATTAAGGGCAAATTGAAATGGGAATTTAATGAACGCCAATATCGAGTCCCCAGTCCAAATAATTAGTCGATTTGGCTTGCCACCATTTTAAAATATCGGAATTATTTCAACAAAAAATAGACGCCTCGGATCAATAGATACAATAAACACAGCGCACGGTACACGGCCAACATTCTATATACTCGTACATTATATTATAATACATGTATTATACTAAAATGTGGATTCTAGCGCTTGAATTGAGAGTTCTTGCCCGCTGTAGGAAGCTGGCGCCCGACGCGGGGCTCTACAGATAAACTGTTTTCTAGTGGGCGGGAAATTTTTTGTTGATGGAGTGTAAATCGAAACGGTGATTATGACGTCATTCAACTTACCGACTGCCTTTATTTGCCTCATTGCGAATATGATAGGATCACATCACACTTCACCTGACTCGGGTTCCTTCGGTTGAATAGGCGCAACGTACCTGCTTACAAAACAGTTAAGTGAAATAAATTAACGTTGTAATAATTGAAGGTTCCGTTACGTGGAATAAGCGTATAATAGAAAAGATGCAACATTAGTAGCGCGCGGTGGGTAAAGTGAAAATTACCACTAAACACACATTTGTCTTCAAGCGCGAGCCGCCCCGACATTAGGAGCATTTATAAAAAATAAACTGGGTAATTAATGTAGGCATGTGAGTCTTGTTACAGAAGCAGATAGCAGTACGAGTGTGGCAGTGTGGCCGTAGCAGCGGCACTCGCGGTGGGAAGATCAGATAGGGGACTTAATATTAATCTCTCCGACGCCCCGCGGTCATTATCTTAATTTACGGTCAGAGTTGAATAATAAGGCGATAAAGGTCCTCTTCCGGTAGCGACGAGTGCGGAATGATGTATTAATGTTTTTCGGACCGTGAAAATACTTTTTCTATCATTCCAAGAAACTATAATATGCATATAGAGCGTGGCCATTTCCTGTTACTCTTGCTGATGGGAAGTCGTACGGAATACTGGTTTCAGAACGTTAATACCTTTTCGTTGTAACAATATTTACTAAATAATTAGTACGGAGATTTCTAGAAGTTTTATTATACTTCGTGGGAATGACATATTTCTCCTTGCTAGCATTATCAAATGTCAAATATTTGATTTGTGTTTATTATTTAATATAGAGTTTTACATCATTGTTCAAGAAAAAAAAATATTATAGTAAATAACTAATTTACTTACTATCACGCCGTTTCCCCGGAGGTTGTAAAAAAACAGAATAAAATATATTTTTTTATAATGTTCTTCTTAAAGTGCCCTGTCAGGTCCCCCCGACGTTGGCGATCACTTTGGTAAACTCTTCCCTATCCTGCGCTGTCCGGAATAGCTCCTCCACAGTTCCGATTCCCGTCCATTCCCTCGCATTGCGCAGCCAATAGATCTGCCTTCTCCTTGTCCCCCTGCGGCCCTCTATTTTTCCCTTCAATATTAGATGCAGCAGGCGATACTTCTCTCCTCGCAGAATATATTGTATTGTATTCAGTTTAATTCTATATTGCCTTGCCTTTTATTCAGTTTAATTCTACTTATTTTTCTTTCATTTTCGACCGGTTTAAGAGATTCTAGCGCTGGCTCTCGTGTATACACTCTGCAAGTTAAACTTAATTACATGTATATGCCGATTATAGTAATTAAATACTACGGCTGCTTCCAGTAAACTTCAAAATTAGCGATTGCGTTACAAGAAAATAGATTTTTTAAGTCAAATACGTACATAGTGCGTAATGTGCACGCCGCGGCCGTCTGGAGGTGCGAAGTGTGCGCTTAAAAGGCGATTAAATGGCTGCGCACGTAATGGGCCGCCTTCGTTACAGCACGCGAAATGTTCCGCGGGAAGACTGGCCGCTATTCGCACGATACCTGTGTCTGAATTAATCAGCTATCCGCAGCGAGTGACTTATCAACTGCCCTGCACTCAGTTACGGAATTCAGAAAATCTTTGTACTCCTGAATAACTCCAATTCTTCTTCACAATTTTAATTGGAAATATTGCTTTGCAGCAAAGAACTCCGATTGTTCCCGTGGACCGATATGGTCAGCAATATAAATGTTCTCCAGAGAGCCGGAGCTAATGGAGAATTGTTGGCCAATACTAGAGCCCGTCGGAAAATATGTATTGCTGCACCTGATCATAGATAGAGAAATAGAGGGTCGAAGAGGTATTGCCAGGAGGCAAATATCCTGGCTCCACAACGTATGGGACTGGACTGCCTCGAGGAACTGTTTCGAGCTGCCAGGGACGATGCCTCCTCACATCAACAGACGTAAGAGGAATAAATAATAATGATGTAAACATATTTTTTGGAACTAAAACTAAACTAACTAACCATCACGCCGTCTCCCCGAAACTTCCACTTTTGTCTTTATTTCGACAGCGACCAGTTTCGCCAGGCTCGCTGACATCGACAGATATCGTTTTACACACATCCACTTAGGGGATACCGTTCGTTAAGTCTTATTATAACAAAGAGTGTATTTATTTGATCTGGAAAAAATCTACATATTTAGACCCCTAAGACTGAGATTAATCCCTTTTTTTTTTAATTCTAGTAGCTGCAACATTTTTTTTAAATACTCTTCCTCCCGGACTATTGAATATAACCAACGACAAAAATATTATTTAAATAGACTTAAGAGAAAATCTTGTTTTAGATGTACGAATCGTCAAAATGTCGTTAAGCTTGAATATCCGCCGGATAACAGAGCAAGCACATCCGGCATGAAGCAACGGTCGCGAACATACGATCTCCTGAACTATAACGATAGCACAGCACGATGCATGTTATACTATTATATTATAATTGCAAGTACGATTCTTGCAAGGACGTTCGGATGCTGGAGTACTGTGCTGACGTCTGGTACTTATTTATCGATACATTAAATGAAGACTACAGGGGAAAAACAAGGAATGTCAGTTAAAATTCAAAATAAATGTAATAATGCCATCTAGCGGCATTTGTACATATCTATCCACAGTAAAATTTTCATATTCAAAAATCATGTGTGTCATCAACTATGACCAGATAATCGATTGCTAATTGCTAAGAAATGTATAGACTTTGATTAGCTTTATTCTCAATTTATTCAAATTAACCTTCTACTGACATTCCTTGTTTTTCCCCTGTAGTCATCAAATGCAGTCACTCGTATCTACGCAAATGCAGTTACTCGTATAATGAATTTAATGTCTATGAAAATATCAATCATAATTACATAAATATATGATATATAAACTTCATCAATACAGCATTGATAAGATTCTCTAGGTACCAAAGACTGTCCACCTTGTGAGATGTACCACAAGTACGAGAAAACCATCGATTATATCCAAGTATGTGCCACAACTAAACTAAATGCGTGGAAGACAACTCGAGCTTGATAAGAATAATCTCATTGAGAGAAATGCGTTTAGGAAAATGTGGAATACATAAAATTTACAGCGAAAAAAAAAAATCATATGATCATATACGTGTATTTCGTTTTCTTGATATTCATCGTTAGACCCTGAGTATTGTAGATAGTTGACCTTATCAACTAGTCTTTGCAGGTCTTAGGTACTATCTGATCATATTGATGACCTTCGTGGCCGAGTGGTAAGTGCATTGACTGCCACCCCGAAGGTTCCGGGTTCGATTCCCGGCGAGGGCAATGTGATTGTCACACTGTCTTTGGTCTGGTGTAGAATTCACGTGACTATAAAATGGCGATAGATTAGCTACCTACCACATGTCACGAGAATCACTATGATAGCTATAATAATACCCTTTACATCGATTTGCCTCATGCTGTCATGATGTAAAGAGCAATTTAACAAAATAATATTGTAACTATAATATACCATTGACCCGATACCATCTCTTCCAACAGTAAGCGCTTCTTTGAATATATTTTTAGAATAAAAATTGAAAAGCAAGGGTGACATAATGCAGCCCTAAAGACTCTTCTGCGTAGTGAACTAATTATTTAAGGTAAAATGGGAGGAGATCGAGGTGTAGAGAAAAAAAGAAAATCCTGACTAGAAAACCTTTGGAAATGGTTCAGTTACAGCAACATCCCTAGAAGTTTTATTATATTTTATGGGAATGACATGTTTCGCCCGTCTAAGGCATTATCAAATGTATAATATGACATTTGATAATGCCTTAGAAGGGCGAAACATGTCATTCCCATTAAATATAATAAAACTTCTAGAAAACTGACGTTTTCATTCGTATTAATTATTTAATATGGAGTTTTACATAATTGTTCAAGAAAGCAACATACCTGTTTAGTGATGATGTATCCATAGTAAAAATGATTTTGTCGCCATGATGATGTCCAACCTCCCATAGAAGAGGAACAAGAAGAAGAAAAAAAGATAATTTACAATGACAAAACTCATATATTTTTTTATAGATACCTATATAGATATAAGATAAAATCATAGATAAAAGATAATATGAAAGAAAATTAATCTGTGGTAATGAAGGATTATAATTTAAATTATGGTTCAGAACCGTCACATCAAGATTCAAAAGATTTTTTGTTGTTTTGTTTAATTACAGCAAATTACTACGGCGTCTCTTTTGTACAAAAAATCACATCAAAAGCTCTTCGCAGCCAAGCACTTAATGCAATACTACCCACGAATCTAAAACAATGTTTGCCCAATGGTAGGTACCGACATCTTTTTGCATAAGCGCCCAGTTTCTAGTGGAATAAAAAGAACATCGGGTAATTTCGACAATCTGAGAAGATATCTGGTGTGATCTCCGCGAGTGTACTAGACCGGTGCGAGTGTCGGGCCGACGGGCGGAGGTAATGAACCCGGCACATCTCGCCTCCGTCCCCGCCTCACGATCACACGGAACTAGTGAGGGAGTCTTAAGGCAGAACTACGAAATATTATAGAAAAAAACGCCGCGTTTTTATACATAAAAAAGAATTTTACCTTTGATTTAAAACCATATATAATAACCCCAATTGTAACGGGAATGACATGTTTCGCCATTTCAATTAAAAGCCAACTAGTTGAGCTGATTTGAGCTCCATCTTTCATCATGGCATAAATATTTCGTTAACTGACGTCTTCTCAAAACATTCTACACACAATTATGTCAATGATAATATTTAATCATAATCATATAAAAATTACACAGTTTTTTCGTTTTTGAATACAGTGAAAAAAGTGATTTAATTAATAAAAAAATCATAATTCTACTGTTTAACTAAAATGTTAAGTATAAGACCTACATATTGCAATCGGCCATTTTTGAAACGCGCGGAAAAACAATTATATAGGTACAAGGATTAAAAAAAAGGTGCGGTCTTGTCCAAAGTACGGACACCACCAAACTACCCTATATTCCACTACATAATCTGCCTAACGGGACACGCCCTCGTAGAAGAACTCCTAAAAGATAAAAGCACAGCTGGCAATCAACCTTCCAGGAGGAGCAACCCTCTGGAGAACAGACCACATTGATCTGAGCTTGTGTCAGATGCAGCTCCCACGACTAAATCCGTAACATTATCAAAGCGCCCTTGAGGTGAGCTATTCACAAAAACAGCGCTACACAAATTCGCCTAATTATTATTATTTTATTATCATTATTTTTCTTATTCTGTGGAATTCAATTTTGACGATTTTCAATGAATTAAAACAATGTTTTATCCACTTTCGAGTTTATTTTTCTCGACATGTTTCGAAGGCTTTACACCTTCATCACCTGGAGAACGATTTAAGCTAAATATCGAAACATGTCGAGAAAAATAAACTCAAAAATTGAGAGAAGTGTTTTAATTGGAAGTTGTGGACATTTTATTTGTGGTGTGTTTAATTATCTATGAAAAATAATACTTAGTGATTGAAATTATCCATTAAATTTCAATTCTGTACCACACATTCTCAAATACTACGTCGGCAGTCAATCTTGAACTGAAGAAACTACGTCAGAAATACATACGCCATTGAAAGCGAGATAAAATATATCTAACAAGATTAAGCGCGAATGGAGGTGGGCTTTTGTAATTCGATCGACCTGCAAAAAACGGAACAATCGTGCACGTGTAAAAGATAAAGAGAGGACTCGTTTTTCAATTAAACGTAATTTGGGATTAGCATGACAAAACGCGAAATGGCGGACTAGAGTATGGTAGTATGGTCTACTCGTGTGTACCGCCCCGCCGCGCCTCGCACGCACTGGAATCCGGAACAGAACACTGTGGACATTAGACGGCTGCTTCTTAGATGATCCCAGCTAATTAGAATTACGTTGGCAACTTGTCTATATTGTGTTTCAATCTCGTTTCGTTCAGAACGTGAGACTCATAAGGAGGATACTTCTTCGATGGCCCTGCCTTGGTCGTCCAATTCATAAGGAAGATAACAAAACACTATTATTGTATAATCATTACCCGCGATTTACAAATGCATTAGAAATGAGATCTCTTATGAGATGTGTTGCGACCTTTCCAACGTTTTCGCAACCACTACACTCCGCTACCTTGATATGTATACTTCTCTAGCCGTTCATAAAGCGCATCATTCGTGCAATTGAAAACTATTAATGCATAACATCTGTCAGATCATGTAAACAACAACAATTTTATAATATTTTTATAAATATGTATCTTTACGGAAGAAGGACTGTTTGTCCGAAACATGTCTATATAATTAAATTTTTTAAATATTAATGCATGGTTAAAATGTTGTATACACGCAGTGTGAGTGGAAAGAGAAGCAATGGAAGACCAATAAAAGCATCACATGACCAAGTTAATTAAAAACTAAAAGGTACATTCGAAGTCGGAAAAATCGATGAGTGTCCATGTTACGATGTATGAATGTAAAGGAATCTAGATAGGTGTCAGGACAGTACAGTATGGTAGTCCATCCTCTCTGTCTATCCCTTTGGGGAAACGGCGTGTTGGCTAGTTAGTTAGTTAGTCAGTTTTGTTTTATTAAAAGTACTCCCGTACTTTAGAATGAACAGTGGCTTCTTTCTATATCAGAGATTAAATCGTAATGCTTTATACGAGTCATTCGCAAATAAAATATTATTTGAATATTATACATACATTACAACAATTTAAATATCGTTATTTTCACACTTTGTATAATAATAACGTTTGGATAATATTATTTATTAATTGTATTATGTTCAATAACAAAAACTAATGTATTCTATATTATTGGATCGTAAAAGACATTTATAAGTATGAATCGAGTGTGAATCTCGTGCGAGAAGCGATAATACTCATTTGTAAATTAGTATTAAAGTAGATACAGCTATGCTCAATCGTTCACAACATTAACTCTGTCTATACGAGATATACGAGTATGTTATGTATGTGGCCGTTAACAGCGAGCTTCTGAGAATACTCAGAATTCAAATTCAAAGAAAATGTATTTCTGCGCATCAAGTGCGAATATTCGCGTGTAAAATGTAAATTGAATATCAAAGAAACATGAATATGGTGGTTACATATGTATCGTCCTCAAGGTCTCCTCCCCCCAGACGGGCAGTGGTTGCATAGATATTCAGTTCATATGATTTCATAACATATTCGACCCACGAGCAGTAGCGGCCGATGTGCAATAACTCGAGTAAAAAATATAAACAATGAACCAAACGATCGTATAATGAAATGTAACTCTCTACCTCGGCAAGCGCAGAGAGCAGGACTTTTATTCCCAGGTTTTAACTAGTGAGATTCTTTTCGGCTGCTGTCATTCGATCAGGGACGGGTGTAAATATAAACGCAAACGTAACATAAAACAGTTGAAATAATCATTCATTCATTTCTCGGCGCTACATCCCGGTATGGGACTTGGCCTCTTCCACAACGGTCCTCCACTGACTTCTGTCTCTGGCCATCTCTCTCCATTCCCCAACTCCTTCCATTTTCTCCCAATCTTCTTCCGCGCAATACAGTTGAAATAATACGAAATTAAAATATGCTTATTTCTAAAATTAAAGTATAATTATACTCCGGTCAAAACTAGAGTTTACTATGGATGTGGGACAGGCCCAGGAAATGCAAGAGCGAAACTGACGTATCGGCGCCGCTGCGTCATATAACAGATTCGGATGTGTGGCGGACCGCTTATATATAATTAATATTAGTCAGAACAAGAATGGTAAGGATGATGTCTCCACGTGCGGTGTTACTTTAACTATTGTATAACACTCGGCGCCCCTAGTGACTACACTAAGTCGGCAAAACCTTTCACCACAATGCTAAGAGAAATATGAGAGATTAGGCCCTACTAGGGCCATCCCTACAAAATATAAGACTAGCTTCCCGTTGACACAAAGAAGATTAATTAATTCAGATTAAATTTTATCAAAATACCACCATTCTGTTTATTAACATAAATAACTCGACTGATTTTTGGGAATACCGTGCTCTACTGCAGTAATCTAGGTGTCAGAGATTATTATAACCTCCGCCATCAGTTCGCAACGTCACACTCACCTTAAATCAGAACAATCTCCGTAAAGTAGGCTACCAAAGTCTGTTAAAACATAGCAACACTCGAGAAACAACAAATCACTTATTGTGTTATCCCATGCTCACAAAGTTTACTCACTTAGTATAATGAAAATATTTTAATGAAATACAAGTTCAAGATATAGTAGTGCAATAATTCACGTGAACAGCTATTGGAGGTTGCGAGAAAGGACCTGAAATACGTTGGCGGTAATAAAACGGAAGAATAAGTGATAAAGCAGAAAAGTTTAAAGTAAAACCGCCAATTTGGGCGTTGCTAATGGCGGAGATTCCGTTAGATAAACCGGCGGCCGCTAATGAACAGCAAACACGGGACAGATGATGAATTGAAATGGCTCAGATCGCCATGCCATTGCGGCGCGGACCGAACATCCACCCGTGCAGTTATCACTAGCGGGATCGCTTTTATACTTATAACACCTTTACACCTTTACGGACGCCAAAAAGGACAAAATACATCGGAGATCATACGAACACAGTTTTTTTCAATTTTTGCGTTTATTTATCTTGACAGGTTTCACACCTTCTTCATTGGAAGAAGGATGAAAACTGAATATCATAATATTAACTCCTTTGCTAAATCAACAAGCTTTAATGTAATAAATACGTTTGGTAAGAAGCCAATACTTACTTGTATAAAAACGTAAACTTTATTGAGTAAGTAGTGCCAACCGGTTTCATTCTGTAGCGAGCTTCCTCTGGAGGGAGCTTGCTACAGAGCGAAACCAGTTGGTGTTACTTACTCATAATAAAGTAGTTTTTATACAAAGTTTAAAAAAAGTGTTTAATTCAATTTTTCAGTAATCCAAAATAAATCAAAATGAATAACTGTTTTTCAAGATTCTGTCTCTGGTACACTGCCTAATTTTAATTTGAACGTGTTACTTATACATAATAATGATAATAAATTTGACTTTAAGAATTAATCATCTCAAGGCCTCAGTGAAAAATGCTCTATTTTATGAACTAGTAAAAAATAAACATATTTATGCATGAGGATTGCACCCGATGCAGTTTATTTTACATCAGGAGTATAATTTGAAAAGGTGCGTTTTAAGTCTCAATCTAAACTCTGATGGGTACTCGATGCATTTGAGATCTGTAGAAAGATTGTTCCAGGCCGAAGGGTCAGTTACAGCGAAGGCTCAGTTGCCAAAATTTGTGCGAGGACAGCGTTTCGGCATAGACTACCACGACACAAACGGTTGAATTCTAAAACTCGGCTATGTTGAAGGCGGAAAAAATATAAATGACAAGATATAAATAAGAAGGATGCTAGAAAATGCGTAAGGGTAAATATGTGTCAGTCCATTCTACTCGTACATTACATACTACACAGAGATTATATGGTGCGAACGAAAGTTACTTAGTCCAAATTAAAAAATCACAAAGAAATTAAAGTATACTTAGACACGACAGCAAATACAATTTTGCGAGAAATTTATTTTATTGTAAATATGATGAAAGAAGCAATTGACGTCCGTGTGCGCAGAACTAACCCTAACGCCTATCGATTTAAAATTATTTTTTGTGCTATTATCATAAATTGCGCATTATTACATTAGTTGTCAGGAGGTGCTCTGGCTCTCCAGTAGGTACCTACCGATGTCCCGCGGAGAGGCGATTAGCCTAATCCGGTCCGAGGTGCTGCGAGCGTCGCTGCGGGAATCTCAACAACGTTTGAGAAATATCTATTAATAATAATTGAATGACCATACAATAATATAATGGTGGCAATGAAATTGCTTCCACGTGAGGGGTTACACCGACGCCCCTGGAAACGACACAATGTCGGCCAAACCTTCCATCACAGAGACGAGAGAATTGAATATAAGGACGTTTTTAGGATCACCCATGTGAAATTAGCTTCCCGTTGACAGGAACAAGAATTAAAACCAAAGAATAAGCGGTAATGCATAAGAAACGTTCGTGATTCAATTGATTAATTACACAAAAAAGATCTAACTATCTCCTTCTTTCCCAAATTCGAAATGTTCCCGTTATCCCTCCACCTCCTCTAATCATTAATTAGTTCAGATTTACTCCCCCCATAGCCATAATTTCTTCCATATTTCGTACCTATATACGAGTACATAAGTGACGATTCCATGACAATTGATTGTTAAAATTTATCCATCGAAGAAGGTTGGATCACAATCGAAACATGTTTGCAATTAAAAAATAAAGTGTAAAAATACAAAGTTATATTCTATTTATTCAAAAAGATCAAACTTATTCACAAAATAAATAGTTTTTCAGAAAATATTTCAAAGAAATGGCAATCGTATCGCGACAGAGTGTGTCAACACAAGAGAATCAGAAATCGCGTACAATTGCCAAGTTAATAATTAACCTGATACCGTTTGTTTAGTCTCTCCGCCGAGTTGCAAACCTCCAGAATGCTGTTCGGAATTGTAATAATAACAAACTCCGCAGCCAAGTTGGCTGGCTACCCCTCCAGCTACTGGCTACTGGCTCCGGGCTCCTGGTTCTAAGTTCCCGCCATTCGGGGCGGGCGGTCACCGCGGCGCGGCGCTAGCGAGGTATAAATCTTTCACAACTTTTTATTATAAACAAACTCGGTACAAAGTTACAAAGGTGTACTTGTGGAATAAAATGTCTTTCACCCATCCGTTTTATTGAGTCTGTGCAGCTTTATAACAGATTGTGTACACGTCTTATGAACTGAGTAACCAGCTGCGAGGCGGGTGAGTGATTTAGGAATAAACGAACATTTGCAGGAAAAGAAATTAATTATCTACATGATTTGTTCTTAATTATAAAGAGAAAATGGAAATATGTATTATAGTTATTAATACAGGGTAATGCACGTGGGAATGTATAACATCTTAATTAATTTAAGAATGAATGAAGAAAGGAAGACCGAGGAAAACGTGGCACGATCAAATAAATCAAATTTTGAATGTCGGCCATGTGAAGAGCCAGAGAAATCGACGCGCATGCATGACACGATGTATGAATGTTGAGGAAGCGAGAAAAATATGTCAGGAAAGAAAAGTGTGGCAGTCCATTCTCTCTGCCTACCCCTTCGGGGAGACGGCGTGATGGTTAGTTAGTTAGTTAATTTATTTATTTTATGAAATAACGCGTAAAAAGGTTTCAAGTAAAACGATAAATCACATGACGTTAAAAGAATTTTATAAAATTCAAAAGAAAATATAAATCATAAAAAAAAATCGTAGCGTTAAAAAACGTACTGTAAATAATAAATTTATACTGGGTTATCCGAAATTTCAAGTAACATATCCAATATTAACTAACATTAAGCTCTAGAAACGAATAATAGCGGTTGAAAATATACATTTACATTGAAAAAAAAAAACGCAAAATAAAATATGAACCAAATAACCATCACGTGGTTTCTCCGGAGGGGTAGGCTGAGAAGATGAACCGCCATACTTCTGTCTCGACATACCTCTCTAGCGTCCTCTATATTCATACATCGTAACATGCACACTCGTCGATTTTTCCTACTTCTAGTGTGCCCGCCTTTCAGTATTTGATTAATTTGGTCATGATGAATTTTCTAGGTCTTCCACGGCTTATCTTTCCACTCACACTGCTTGTAAACAACATTTTAAGCATTCTTCTCTCGTTCATTCGTTCCATAAATAAAATATGAATAAATGTATAAAAAATAAAAGGAGTAGGTAAAATCAGTATCACCAGTCTGTCGATGGCAGCGTGCCTACCTATACCGCTTACTGTCGAAATAAGAAAAAAAGAAGTAGTTCTTAAAAAAAGTTTTATTTAAAATGAACTTCCATCGAGAGATTTCAGTAAAATCATTGATTATATCAAAATATGAACGTTTTTGAAATCCGTATTTTATAAAACTACACATAATTAAAAAAAAGTATATAAACATTTCGTGTAAGTTTTTAGGCTGTAAAATTTTACGCGCATATAGTTATAATAGTTGACGGAACTCGTGTAAAATATGAAAAGTTATCACCATTCCGATAGAGATATTGGCCACAAAAGGCAACAAACATTAGGGAGATAAGATTAGTCGGGCGTGCATCCAATCGATAAGCATATTGACAGTACAAGAGTTGAGAGTGAATTATTTTATTGTCCGACACATCGTTAGCGGCTAATGGCGCGCCCGATAAGGTCACGCGTCATAAGCCGCCCGGCATGGGCATGGCGTGGAGGACTCCGCATGCTCGCGGGCCATCGTGAAGTCTAATATTGGGTTGGATTTTCATATCTATTAAAAAAGGATTTCTGTAGACAAACATTTTGACTGAACAAAGATGTAAAACTTTACAGTACATGCTATTGTAAAAATGACCGTTTTCTAGGAGCTTTATTATATTTAATAATTGGGGTGTTGCTATGGTATAACATCAATAAACATAACATTGAAAGGCGCTAATACCAAGATTGGTAGATGCTTATGAAAACCGGTCATAAAATGAAAAATAAAAAGGTTTTAAATTAATTATATTTATTGTACAACGGATGGAGAAGGTTACCTCCGAAACATGCAGGGTAACATATTTTTATTTTGCAAAAATATTTAGCTTTCTGAAAGATGCAGCGAAATTGTTACGAATGTCAAATTGGAGGGTCTCAAGGCAGAGGACATTAGAAGTTGGAGGCGAGGAATAACGGAGGCTACGGCTCGTAGAAGGAGAAGAAAAATATTTAATAAGTAAAGTGAAAAAAACGGTTTTAAAATTCTCCTTCGAAATTAAAAATGGAATTCCAGTGTTAACGCCTTGACATTAAAATAATAATTAAATAAAACGATGTTTTTTGTAGCTACGTCCACATTTGTCTTTATTTCGACAGCGACCGGTTTCACCAGGCTCGCTGTCGAAATAAAGACAAATGTGAAAGTACGAGTTATAAAAAAAATCGTTTTATTTCATTATTATTTAAAATTAATTTCCACGAAGAGATTTCACAATTTATAAAAAACACCACAGTTATTAGGATTTAGAATAATGAAATATTAATTTAAAAACATATTTTATTTAAGTTTCTATCATAGATAATTTTCAGTTGCTTTCTGCAAAAAAAATTATGCGTTTCACAAAATCATTTGTATGGTCCCAAACCCTTTAGATGATTCCATGAGTATATTGATACCCCCTCGTATAACCGAGTCGGGGATTGCCGATTATGGAAGCATTTTCTTCATATTGTGAAGTCGGTTCTGTGATAAGCGGTTCTCGGTCGCGGCCATAAATTATATCTCCCACACTACCCACTACACGCTACTCACACGACTGCAAGGCGACCGCCAATGGAAACAAGGAAAACGGCGCGGTTTAGTTCAGTTCCTGGGGAGGAGAGCAGCCTCCGTTGTTGGAGTGTACCCGATCAAGGCTCGCTGATCGCAAAAAATACGAAGGCAAACAACACACTTGTTTCATAAAAATAAATTAAAACGGCCATTACAAATGAAATCAAATTAATGGATACATATTAACACTATAATGAGAGATATTTTTATTATATCTAAAATATATTTATTATAAGTAGTGGTGACGTAGTTAATCACCGTTGCAAAATGCAATTAATTGTGTTTTACCTTTTAGGTAAAATACTCGTCATAACAATATAGAAAATATGTCTTTGCAAGGAAGGGAACATTATTTAAATTAAAAATAACTAACTAACCATCACGCCGTCTCCCGGAGAGATAGGCAGAAAGAATGGACCGCCAAACTGTACTGTCCTGAAAAACTTCTTTTCGATTCCTCCACATTCATACACCTTGTAATGCGCGCACGTCGATTTCTCCGATTCCTCACGTGACCGACATTCAATATTTGATTGATTTGATCGTGTCACGTTTTCCTCGGCCTTCCTCTATTTCTAGGTCCGTTCACGTCGTTTACATAAACCTTCTTCACCATTCTGTCTTCACATATTCTATCCATGTGTCCAAACCATCTTAACGACCCTATCATTATTTTGTTCATAACACTTTCATTCATTGACACTCTATGAAAGTGAAGCATAGGACTGGCAAAAGAAGGATGAAAGCAGAATAAATGCAGTAGAACTGAGATCTCTAAGACGAATGTGTACTAAATCTGTATGATTCAAATTATATTTTTTTAAATACTGAGAATCGACGTGCGTGCATAACAGTGTGGCGGCTCATTATTTCTGCCTACCCCTTCGGGGAAATGGCGTGATGGGCATTTAGTTTATGTATAGATGAAAGCAAAAAAAATGTATACACAATGAACATCAGTTTCCAACCCTTATGTATAGAAGCGAATCATGGAATTGGCAGAAGAAGGATGACAACAAAATAAATGCGGTATAGATGAGATCCCTTTGACGTACATGTGGTAAAACGATGTACGACAGAATTTCAAATGCAAATTAAGCATTATAATTTTCATTTATACTTGTTTGAACAATGAAGTAAAACTCTATATTAAAAATATAACAATAGAGAAAAGGTCGTTTTATCAAAAATAAACATTATTTTTGTCGGAACATTATCAAATTTTATTTGCTGATGCTCAGTTAAGACAAAAATTATTATTCACTCTATGAAAACTTCTTAACTTATTGTACATTATTCAATATATTGAATTCTATTGTGATTTTTAGTTAAGCCCGAGAGTGAATTTGATTATATAGGTATACGACGAGAAACTAAACCAAGTTGAATTGCTTCTTATATTATTCGAATGAATTAATAACAGAAGAAAAAGAAAACAGTTATTTATTTCAAGTTATTGTATATTTTTAACATAGTTATCTTGAATCTATTTCAGTGGCATTGATATCAAAAGAATTCTGTTGCAATGTTATCGAGCATATTGCGGCTCGCGTATTTTGGACTGCCGCAGATGAACTCTATGCACTGGAGCGAGCACTGGAGCCTTGCGGAATACCAAACAAGGGAAGTGACTTATCTAGATCCGTGGGTAGGGCCACCTGCCCAAACTGGTCCAGACGGGATTCGTATCTGGGGATGCTGCGAAACTCCTTGGCAGATGTGAATGGGAGAAGACAACCATGGGAACCGATTTAACCGAGTTCAGGTTGAATCTTATTCAGGATAAATCTATGATATAAATACGACTGTGGTACCTGTATCGCTTAGACATTATTAATGGAAGTGAGGCATGGAACTGGAAAAATGAAAGTAGAATTAATGCAGTAGAAATGAGATCTCTCTGAAGAAAGTTTGATAAAACTTTATATGATAGTGTCAAATGCAAATTTATTATGCTTATAAGTGAATGCAGTGGGAATGAAAGTGTTATGAACAAAATAATTAAAGTCTAGAAGTAGTCAACGGGTAGTTCGGACACATAGACAATTCACATATTCACAATTTAAAATCTATACTTTGTTCCACTATACTTTTTAACCGATCGTGAAAATTTTGATTTTTAGATTTAAAACACGTCTTAATGCGCGCTTGAGGTGATTACATCACAAAAACGGCGCTATAAAAGTTAGCATATTGTTATTATTGCACTTATTGACATGGACGATCCGGACTATAGAGAAACTACCACATTAAAGGGCCTAGTGGCATCAAACATAAAAAAGGAATCGTTCCACAGAACCAAACATTTCTGCATTGTGTCGATACTTTAACAACAGGCTAACTGTATTCGGTACTCGCCAAATATATTCTCGGGCAAAACATTACGAACACCATCTACGTATGTTTGATATGGTAGACTTGCAATTGCAGAAACCAAAAATCAGAGTAAGGAAATACGCGAGGCTAGCCAGGGGAATAACTCCGCCGTGACCGCGTGTGAAATACAACGGGGCATGGGCCATGAGCTATGAGCCATGGCGAATATCGTGCGAACTGTCCGCGCCCCATAATACCGAGGCGGAGGTAACGCGGCGAGGGGCCCACGGCCGGCAGCCTGTGACACGTGAGGGAATGGCCAAGATTTTAAGCAACTATCCAATTTAGTATATTTGTGGAATAAGACATCGAAATGTTAGGTTCCCTGTGTTCCTGTCCCTAGTTTCCATGACTGTTTTCTCTATTTACTTAAGATTTCTTTATTTCATTCATCATCCCAAGTTTTCTCTCCCATCCCACGCTCTGTCACATTTTTATAATGGGCCATAAAATCGTGTACCATATTTTGCTTTGTTTTGTTAGATTGGGACATAGAAGTGGATTGAAATTAAACTGGATTAAATCTGGCCTAGATACCCTTTTGCTTTTTTATCTGGAATGGTGCATTCTCCAGCTAATGTAAGTCCTGCGTGGATGGGGGGCGCGCCTAGGGATTGTTTGAGAGAGGCTGACGAAGGGGCGCCGCTGCGTCCTATAACAGCTTCGGGTAAGTGGCGGGTAACCTTCTATGTCTTTATTTAACTGTTAGTTTGTTCATTTGCATTTTTATTAACAATCACTGTATGTTACCCTACAATAAATAAATAAGCCATCGAGGTTGAAGAAATAAGATACAATAAATAAATAAAACATCATAAGAAGGTTGGTGCTGAAAACAAAATAAATGGTGCACTCAAAACCTTCACGTCAAATATAAATATATCGACTGAAGCAAAGATGGCAGTGCTGCACAATGGGGTTTTAGTACCGACCCTTATGTATGGAAGCGAAGCTTGGAATTGGCAGAAGAGGAATAAATGCAGTAGAAATGACAGTAATCACTTAGAAGAATGTTCGAAAAACAACGTATGATACCAATACCCAATGAAGAAGTTAAAAAGGAATGTAAGGCGGATGAATGCGCCCTAAATAAAATTAAAAAAGGGTCACTAAGATGGTTTGGACATATAAAAAAAGTTTTGGAAAACTGTAGTTTTCGTCAATAATAATCAATTAGTTAATGTCAATACAGAGAAATATTAATATAAAGCGTTGGTGATGGTAAATGTATAACAGTCATCAATTATTATGGCTGATATGAATCTACCGACAAAGGGAATGAGGGGAGAAATAATGAAATAAAGGAATCAATGTATAGTATTATAGAATTAGGGTAAGTATTAAAATATGTGAAGGAATTTTCTTTAACATTACAATTACATTGCTTATGATACATTTATAATATAGTTTTTAATATATTTTGTTGAATAGTTCTTTACATCATTAAACATCTCGAGCTAAATCGATGTAAACGGTACATCTATTATATTGATTATCATGACATGTGATAGGTAGCTAATCTACCGCCATTTAATTGTCATCAGACACCAGAACAAAGACAATGTGAGAATCATACTGCCATCGATTGGAATCGAACCCTTCAGTGTGGCAGACATACCTGTTACCGCTATGCTACAAGGTCGTCAATATTGATTTAAACATACAAAAATAAAACGCTCTATCGTAAAATTATACAACAAATATCGTTAATAAGTGGTTCCAGTGTTGCGTTATATTTAGCAGAAGAGGTATCCGCTTGCGTCACACCCCCGGCGGGTGAAAGGTCAGAGGGGAGGCATCACGTTAGCGCAGAAGAGACTCACCCGGTCCGGGCTAGGAAGGGAGCCCGCCGTGCCCTACCGCGCCAGTATAGTATCACACCAGAATCTAGTCATCGCGGACCATGCACGAGTATTATTACTACCAATCGATTATATCGGGCCGCGGACGGTGAAAGTCGGAGGCGAATCTGCGCTTACCTGGAACAAGAGAAATAAATACATTAGAAAACAATCTCCAGGCGCTGTGACACTCCAAACATAACACAATACATCTTGTTTGGAACGAGGACATACATACTTTTTGGAGCGAAACTGATGAGAGGACATTAACTATCTAGGTTAAATATAACACATCTGACTCGCTTCAGGAAGATAGGGGGAAGAAAAATAATTCGAGTAATTCTGATGTTATCTGCAAAGCGAGAGCTAACAGCAGATTACTGCCCGATGTTCTGCCGACGTACAAGCAACGTGTAGGTACTTGTGACGGATTTAAAGCTCATAAAGTTTCGAATGTGTGTTTATTGTAAGAGTTTACAAATAATATTGAAATTTGTTGGTGACACTTCATTATGAATATTTTTTAAATTAACACTCTCGGTAGGGAAGCAACGGTTCGTATAAATTTTTCTTTGGTAAAAACCGCGCTAAATAAGATTATCTGCCTAACACAAGTAATTTAATATACTGCCCTCAGATGGTTGCGCGTATATATTTAATTTATTATGAAATGACGTTTCTACAAGATACGTGTAAAACTATCAATTATTTAATAATTAAATAAAACGATGTTTTTTAACTACTTCCACTTTTGTCTTTATTTAGACAGCGACCGGTTTCGCCAGGCTCGCTGGCATCGACAGACTGGTAAATAAAGACAAAAGTGGAAGTAGTTAAAAAACATCGTTTTATTTAATTATTATTTAAAATGAACTTCCATCAAGAGATTTCAGTAAAATCATTTGATTATATCAATTATTTATTATATGAATTAAAACGCTGGTTTTTTTTCCACTTTTGAGCATATTTTTCTCAGCATCTTTCGAAGGTTTCACACCTTCAAGATCGAGAGAACGATATTCAGTTTATATCATCGGGAAAACGAAGACCGAAAAACAGAATTTTCATTCATTAAAAAAATCGTCCATATAGAATTCCACAGTGTTATCGTCTCATGTTTATCAAAAACTATTTAACTTGATGTTATGCGTATTGTGAAAGCAAAAATTTCGTCGATTCTATGAATTATTCATAAGTATCAATTGGATTCTATTGCATAATAATTTAATTCAAGACATACATTTCTTTTAAACAATTTCAAAATAATGACAATTACGCATTAGAGAATACCACAAATATATATCAGGGAGAAGAACTCGTCCACAACTTCAGATATATGAATGGTATTCAAAAATGCAACAGTTAGTGGCATCGGAGTGAATCACGAAGTACAGAAATATGGTCGTAAGGGCAAGAAGCGATTTGGAATGATCAAAGTATATTTCACAATCAATAAATCCGATCTTTACGATGAAAGCAGAAGACAAAACATGACACAACTTCTCGGCGGGTTGTGTACGGTTAATGGCGGCCGTAAAATACTAAACCGATAAAATAGTTAATGAACACTGATTGTGGATGTAATGGTGCAACAGCCATCGCTTCTTTAATAAGGGCATTAATACTAACTAACTGCTTTCAATTTGTTCCACGAGAGATAAATGTTTACGAGCGGAAGGGCGACCCTGCGGACTGCACAGCGCGGCACAGCCAGCACAGCACAGCACGAGCGGACGGCCGGGCGGGCGATATGGAGATTCTGGAGCCGGAGTGGACTATCTTCAATTAGTGGGTCAAATAGGATCGTAAACGGACATCGGAATTATTTGGAGGCAATTAAACTTTGAGGCGCGTAAACGCGACGGAGAGACGCGCCGCGCAAGTTGGGACATCGGAATAAATTGTTAAAACATTATATCGATGGTTGAAGCATCGACGGGCCGAAGTACCGCAGCGTTGATAAACTGGCTATTTACTCTTTCTGAATACATACTAATAATTAGAAATATTATCGGGTGATATCTCGAAACCCCTCATTGGCATATGCAGGAAGTCTAAAACGAATAGCAGATATACCATAATTTCACAAATACTTCCAAATACATTGGTACTTAAGCAATTTCTCAGATTCAGGTAGATTACAAATATTTGATAATTTAAAAACAACGTTTTATTGTTTCCTTTCCGTTATTTCGGTCGGAAGTGCTTCCTCTTATTAGGGCATTAAAAATAAAGTAATTAGTAGCTCAATTCTTCCCTTCGCCGGCGATGGGGGTTTGTATTGTTCAAGGTGCACCATGATACGGTATTTCCAATTGATTTTTTGCATTAATATATTTTTCTAATTAGATGGAATTTAAGTTTCAAATATGTAATAAATTATATATTTAATTATATACGATATGGCGTTTAGAGGGGGAGGGGGAGGGCCGACCCCAGATGATGGGAAATAGCAAAGGGAAAGAAGAAAAATGAAGAGAGAACGACGAAGAATTTTTGTTTAATTAAGAAGAATGGCGTTTATAGTATTAAACACACCGCTTTTGATGTTGAAATAATAAATGAAATAAAATAAATAATGCACAATGAAAATGCTAATGAAAAGATCTGATTTGATATAAAATATTCCACCATTGCAAGAGTCATTCAACACGTCGGTGATAATGCACAAGCAGGTTATTGAAAACATTATAAACTCAACGTGTATAACATCGGATTAAAAAATCTGGAAATGAAAGAACTGGAGTGTAGCGGGGAAACTATTTTGAGTACGTGTTAACACGAAATCATACTGAAATTCCTCGCTTGCACTTGTCAAGGGTCGTAAGAAATTCTACAATTGGCGGGATTTTAGCGAGCAGTTTCCGCGAGCATACGACTGAAGCTGCATATAATGGACTTTTTATTCCGATATTATGGCGGGAACTGGCGAACAAGCGCGGGAAACGGGGCTCCTTTTCAGAAAAAGGTCGACGCGGAATTACATCCAAACATAAGACGCTGACTACTTCAAATGATATGTTTTACCACTCGTGAATAGCCGAATAACCTGCGGCCAGTATTGTTCGCGGGCGAGCGGAATTTCCGAGTGCGTCAGGTGGGGATTTTACAAAGATAAAACACAAATTTTGATAGCGTTAGCTTAAACAATGTGGTCGTACTCCACTCTGGCGTGTACCTGGCTACAATCACAAATTACTTCAGTAATTGCCTTGTTAAAGGTACGGTCATTAATTAAATCTGTTGGCTGCAAGTTAATGTAATCGGCGTTTAAAGTTCTAAAATATTTATTTAATGCATAGATAATTAAAATATGAAATACAAGCAAATTCAATATTTGAATAAAAATAACACGAAAACTTAAAAAACACATAGCAAGATGGATGGTTTAAGCAAGGGCTTATTTTAAATCAATGTAGAGCGTATCGATAGTAATATATCTCCTATTTATAATATAATACGAGTATGTCGTCATCAGATCGCGTGCGATGACATCATAAATGTGAGTTGATAATGACGTTAAATACCAATCTTAATCTTATGAAATATCAAATTCAAAGGTAACATCGGTCGATATAATATTCGTGTGTGGCGTATTCATAAAAGGATATAAAATTAAACATATACATCGTTTTCTAGGCATAATAAGCCGGTTGCTCGGTAAATCAAAATAACCAGGCCAGTCAGAGCCAATAAAGCATGTTTCTATGATCGTGCTTTCAGCGTTGCGGGTCCGTTGGCGTGGAATAGCCTCCATGTTAGTATTAAGTATGAGGATAGTGACGTTAAATTTAAGAAACATCTGAAGACTGCACTGTTCGGTCAGTCATTTCCTAGTGCGCCCTTGGAGTAATTGATTTTACAAAACGGCGCACTTAAAATACAAATCATCATAATAATAATAATAATAATAATAACCAATCATTAGTCGTAGAGGTGAGTAGAAAGGGTGCATCGCCACACTGCGTGACATACTTCTCACAATTCTTCAACATTCATACATCGTGTCATGGGCCCACGTCGATTTCTCACGTGTCTGACACAAAATTTGATTGATTAGATCGTACTACGATTTCCTCGGTCTTCCTTTATTTCTTGTTCCATTTACATCGTTAATATATACTTTCTATATTCATGAGTTTAAACCATCTTGATGACCTATTCATTATTTCGTTCTTAACGCTTTCAATTCCTATATTTTCATTTGACATTTTAATCTATTTTTATTCTGTTAGGCACCCCTTTTATAACATTGACGTTAATTTTTCTTTTAGACACGATAAGCACCAGGAACAATCCCACAAAAATAATCAAAATTAAACGGTCCTGTAGCGAGAATGATTCGAAACAGGGTGTTCGACAGAATCTTAATGCCTTACTCAGCTAATGAAGGTAAAACAAATCCCCTACTCTTCGGCCTCCCACCGGTGTGCTTATCATCAATTTCCAAATTGTACGTAAATCCCTAAAATATTAATATTTCCGTAAACAAAATAAAATATAATTATCGCGGATAACTCATACTAATACGAATGAAAACGCCAGTTTTCTAGAACTTTTATTATATTTAATGGGAATGACATGTTTCGCCCTTCTAAGGCATGATCAAACATTTGATAATGCCTTAAAATGGCGAAACATGTCATTCCCATAAAATAAAATAAAACTTCTAGAAAACTAACGTTTTCATTCGAGTCAAATATTTAATATGGAGTTTTACTTAATTGTTTAAGAAACGATAATCCATACAAGGATAAAACATTAAAAGAATAACACAGTTAAATTATAACACATTTGAAGGATAACCCATATTTAAGATAACATATTTAAAGGAAAACAAATATTAAAATGAACACCTAAATTTCGTTAAAGGTTAAACGGATTCATTTAATGGAAGTATTCTTGAACTTTTCAAGATCTTTTCAAAACCTTTTTTCATTCCATTTGTGGGTACGAAAGTATAAAATATCCGACAACCTTCATTGTCCTTATATAATAGACAAACAATATATAAATGCAAATAATGAAGACTGAAAATATTATTTCTGCGGAGGTGGCATGATGATTAAACACAGAAAGCTCAAATAAAATTCGATAAACAAAGCTAAAAATACAAACACAAGAATGTATACCTGTAGCATGGGACTTTCATATTGTTGTCAAGCCTGCATTATACCTCGGCGTTAAGTACGAAAGACTTTATTACAAATTGAAAATCGGAACCACCGTCTCAAGCGGAAGAGAGAGAGAGAAGGACCGAGAGGGAGAAAGAGACAGGCGAAGCGCGGCGAGTGAGAGGCAAGCGGGTCACGGCACTACTTTCTACGGCGTGACCGCACCGATGGCGATTGAGACGTTTCTTGTCAATGTACAATTGCTCCGATTTTCAACGTATTACGGTTTATAAACAAAGCCATGACGCTGACGTAGTGCCGTAGATCGTGCGCCAGCTAAATAACAAACACTTCGTTATCTTAAATAACGTCATCTATTCTTATTTCATTTATAATTGTTACGATGTATTAATGTGCAAGAATCTCAAGAGGCATATCAGGACAGAGCAGTATGAAGGTTAATCCTCCCAGCCTACCCCTCCGGGGAAACAGCGTGATATTTAGTTTCAGTTAATGAAATAATATGCGACAAATTAATTTATGATTGAAATTGCCGTATATTTTCGCATTATTAACAATTTATCACGCCCTTTTTCCCCAAGGCAGAGACAATAAACCGCCACACTACTCTATCTTGACACACATCTCTAGCTTCCTTCAGATTCAAAAAGCAAGCCATACACGTCGATTCTCATGACCCATAAAATTGGCTGACCTCTAAAATTTGATTATTTTGGTCATGCCATGTTTTCCTCGTACTCCATTCACATCGCTAACGTATACTTTCTTAAAACATGCGATTTACAAGAATCTAGTAATACTTTTTCAGTTGCCGGAGCAACTGTGTAAAACTCCATATAAAAGTTACAGCGACTTTGTCCGGTAAGAGCATATCGTGTAGCTGCGCCCGAGTTCACTAAATTGTTTCATGGCAAAATCTGATATTTTAAATTTTTATGTGGTAACTTTAAAGAGGCCCTATAACATAAAAAATATAGTTGGAACTCCAAGATATGTTCAATTCCTTGCTCAAGGTTGACCAACCAAGAAACAGAAATGACAATATTCACAATACGTATTAAAACATTGGCACCTCTATCTAGAGTGTGAAAATCATAAATATAATTTCAAATGGTTTTACCTCACCCCTTAGGCATTTAACGTGCCCTGACAGAGCTTTTGAAATCAGGTGTTATTGGATATGTCACGTGATACGGAAAAAGAAGACGTATGATGTTTGCACCGTGTTAGGAGTGACACGCATAAACAGTTTGAAGGAAGCCACCACACCTTTCGACATAACCGCCTCCACAAGTTCCCGGCTATTCTGTAGAATCAACATTTTTGCGACCATTGAGATAAACAAAACAATGTAGCCCTTTTAAAATAATAGAGAATATTATTGTATAGACAAAATGTGGTTGACACGTTACAAAACAAATGTAAAAAAATTATATAATTGTATTATCTATGGGACAGAACGCTTGGCTACTGATCCTCGGGATTTAGGTTCAAGCCGGGACACGACCCGATTCCTACTTCATAATAATGTGCTATTTTTTGCTCTTATTGAAAAACGTGTCATAATTGTAGTAGTACGGCTACGATGCAGTATGCTGTGCTGGAAAGTATGCCCCCAAAATATCGTAATGCGCCATGTTGCAACAACAGCAGCAACACTTCTACCAAGTGCAACTCTCTAGCGTCCTCGAGTAGTCTCTCAGGCCCCGCGAACCCCGGGAATTGTGACCATAGAGAGAGGGCGAATGACGAGTTTCCAGCGCCATAAAACTGGATATTCCCAGGTAAGGGAAGGTAACCCCGACAGAATAACCTCCAGAGAAGGCAAGGGGAAACCATTCTGGGCAAACTCCCCAGGAAATCACTATGAACTGCCTGGCACAGGACAGTGAGGCCTACGCCAGGGTGAAAGCCGACGTCGGGGGGACCTGACATGGCACTCCAAGAAGTATTATTAATATCATTGATTTAAATCCTTAGTGTTAGCCTTTAAAATAAAGGATCTCAATAAAAACATTGCATACGTGCGTTTAAAGAGTTGATTTTAATTAAAACGAGTATACATATATTAAAAACAAATTTACGTGTGCAAAAATTAACCAAATACTTAAATCTTTTGGCGTTGGTAAATTAAGCTCGTATAGCTATTCCTCTTGCATCTGGTGATAATATTTTTGGAAAAAGGGCTAATCTAAAAATATCCATTCCTAGAAAAATTCTGACGCAAGAATATCAAGAAGGTAGCATTGATTAAAACAAACGCTAAAATTAGTGTCGAATACCATCTCACTTACAGAAATTGGGACTTATTCGAAGCGATCCATTTCAAGATTTTTAGCGGTTTAATACAGGTAAAAGACAAATGAAAGGTTTATAAGAGATTAATTTGAATATACAAGAGAAAATAATAAAAACAAATATAAAAAATTAAAACAAATGCATTTTCGATTAAAGGCATAACTGAACTGGGCGGAACTTGTAATTTATTTTAATATAAATAAATAAAACGTTGAACTTCTATATTTTTTCACATATCAAAAAAGTATTTTACATAATTGCAAAAGCAATATTAAACAAGAATTTAAATATTTTGCCGATAATATTTTCTTACACAAATATTTTAGACGAAAGAAAAATCTTCACAAACAGGGGGGAAACAACATTTCTAGTAGAGTGGTTTTATTTTATGCAAAGTATTTAGATAAGAACAATAATGAATATATTCATAAGACAATTCGGAGAACCCAAACGACCATTTAATGCCAGTTCCACGCGGAAAAGTACCGAATTTTCCGGGTCAGCGCTCACCGCCAACTCGCGAAATATTTGCTACGGACTTGCGGCTTCTGTGCATGGTGTCGTAGAGTTAATACTACTTCTCCAATAACGGTGATTACTGTAATCACGTTCTAATAAATAAATAAAACTATAAGATCAAAAAACATTCTGGAAAAATTTAACTTGGGATTCTACAACACCTCTTGAGGCGTGTTCTATCGAAAAAACAAATCACACTTGTTTAATGTTTTATTCTATTTGATTATCGATATAAAATAAAAAGCCAATCGAAATGATTTCATTGAGAGAAAAATATTGATTAAATGAAGCAAGATCTTCTTCCGTTTATTATTACTCGAGGAGAAACTATTTCAAATCAAATCAAATCAGTTTATTAACTCAATAGACATTACAAACAGGAAAATGTTTAAGGTATCGGCATCTATCTCTGGCCGTGCGTTTCTCACAGAAATTTCAAGCTATTCGTTATGTGATGGAGTCAAGACATTATACACACTATACGACACCCCTCCATAATTCACTTTTGAATTAATTGAACCAATGATTGTTCATTTAATTCAACTCATTCGTACAGCATCCAAATATAAATAATCGTAATGGAATCAGACAAAAATATTCCCCTTAGGCAAGTTACATTTGATAATCCATTGTTTTGGTGGAAAAACTATGGACACTTCAATATAATTAACGAAAACTGTTATAATATCATAATTTATTAAACAATTAATACGAACGAAAACGTCTGTTTTCTTGATGTTTTATTATATTTTATGGGAATGACATGTTTCGTCTTGGAAAGGCATAATCAAATGCACGTTTGATGATGCCTTACTAAAGCAAAAAATGCCACTCTCATAAAATATAATAAATCTTCTATAAAACCTACGTTTTCATTTGTATTAATTATTTAATATAGGGTTTTACATCATTATTCTAGAAACAGTATACACAATTTATTCAGTTGATTGTAACACCTGTTGATGCCAATATAGGTTGGCGAAACAGCTGTCGTGCTAATTTCATATAATTTAAATATACAAAATATAGGTATACAAAAAAAACTTTTCACTAAGCATACACCACTTTATTAAATTAGTAGCGCCAACCGGTTTCAGTCTGTAGCGAGCTTCATCAGGGCTATATACAAAGTGTTTGTGTTTATTTTTAAATGTGTCAAACCACCAAGTAATGGCTTCCTATCAAAGTTGAAATTGTGATATTATATGTTAAGTATTCCAAATTCTAAAACATCTTTATTATGCCTATCGGCAGTCCTGTTTAGATTGTTACAGGGAGCAAATAGAGCGCGAATTCCGATAATTATAATAGTACCGTAATTTCAACATAAAATAATAATAAAACAACAAGCCAGAGTGAATAAAAAAATTTAAAAGCGTGAACTTTCCATTTTCCCCTGTTGTTTTAAAGCTACGTAAATAAATGAAAACGAAATTATTTTCACTGTAGCAAAATTTCACGCTTAGTCCAAATAAAATGTTAAGTATCTACGAACGTGTTTATTAAATGTGTTTTGTTTACGCAAATAAGAAAAAAAAACACTACATATTTACACATTTCAAGTTGGATTAAAAAAACAAACACTTAAAAGCAACACAATAACAAAACATAATGTAATATGAACCATCGATTTTGGTACAATGTTTTACACATTCATACGAATGTAAATTAAATATATAAGAAAAATGTTTAGATACTAAGTTTAGCCCAATGCTGAATACTACCTTCGAAACATTACTAACCAACCATCACGCCGTTTCCCCGGTAGGGGTAGGGTAAGTAGAGATACGTTTGTAAAATATAATAACACATCTATATAGATAACAGAATCCGACTTCTCACATGGCCAACATTTAATATGTGAGTGATTTGAACGTGCCATGTATACCTCTATTTCGTGTTCCGTTAACATCGTTAACATATACTTTCTTAACCATTTATTCCACGTGTACAAACCATCTCAATGAACAATTCATTATTTTGTATAGAACACTTAATTTCGTTTTATTTCTTATATAATGTTTGCACAACTTGAACATATTTACCACACATTTTCGTTATTTACGGGACGCTTATAAATCATACTAGAACATTTTTTATTATTATTTATGGATTTTAATAGATGTAAGGAATCTCACTCACTCATTATCACTGGTCGATCCTAGCGAGCCTGACGAAACCGTATAAATAAAGACAAAAGTGGAAGTAGAAAACATCGTTTTACATTTATTGTTTCTTGAACAATGATGTAAAACTCCATATTAAATAATTAATACGAATGAAAACGTCACTTTTCTAGAAGTTTTATTATATTTAATGGGAATGACATGTTTCGCCTTTCTAAGGCATTATCAAATGTTTGATAATGCCTTAGAAGGGCGAAACATGTCATTCCCATGAAATATTATATAATAAAACTTCTAGAAAACTGACGTTTTCATTCGTATTAATTATCGTTTTATATAATTGGTAATTATTCATTTAATCACAAAGTCGGGAATAATTTAACATCCTGCAAGAGGCGGACAGGTGGGTAGGGTAAGGAGGGAGGGGAAGTGGGTACTGATTACGTTTCGGAATGCGAATAGCATTCCTGCTCCGAGCAACGGGACTTCGGATCAAAGCGCGCTACTCGTATAGCTCGAAGCGCAGGGCACAAGGGACGGTGTGTCACTCATTTTACTGGATTTATCTAAATAAATCATTCGATAGATATGAGTATCCAATTAATTTAAATATAAATAAAATTTGTTATCCGTTAGGCCGTCTCCCCGAAGTGGTACGCAGAAAGAATGGACGGCCACACTGTTCTTTCCTGACATTGTTCTCTAGCTTCCTCAACATCCATACTGATTTCTCTTCACGCGGCCTACATTTAATATTATTTGATTATTAATATTGTTCAAATCTTTTAATATTAAGAGAAGCGACCTATTTTTTATGAATTAGTAAACTCTTTTTTCCACTTTTGAGTGTGAAAAAGGTGTATTAATTCATTAAAAAAAATGGTCTTTCTGGAATTCCAGTGTCAGCGCCCTAAGTTTATCTAAACTTAATAGGAGTGACATATTTAAGGAGTTTTATAAATTATAGTACGTATATGAAGATTATTATTGTTTTTTTATGAATTAAAGGACTGTTTTTTCCACTTCCAAATTTTTTTCTTGACACATTCCAAGGTTTAACAACTTCGCATTCGAGAGAACGAGATAAACTGAACTTGATAATAGAATTCCACAGCCTTAAGTTTATCAACAAACACAATATATTATATTGTTTTTTTTTTAAATGGTGAAAATTTTTATTTTTTTGCTGAAAATTTATTGCTGGAGTGGCCTAGGTGGTAGAAGACCACGATGGGGGGATGAACTTGGGAGAGATGGGGCGAAATTATTACGAGTGTCAGATTGGAGGGTCGAAACGGAGGACAGGAGGAGTTGGAGGCGAAGAATACTAGAGGCTAAGGCTCGATATGGGCTGTAGGGCCATGGAAGAAGATGAAGAAATACTTTATATAGGTATAATACTCATTCAATCAACTCCACATTTAATATTGATTAATATTACCATATATTTTGTAAAAGTTTTATAATATTTTATGGTTGTGACATGTTTCGCCATGCTAGGGCTCTATCACATGTGAAGCAACATAATCAAACTTCTACAAGAGTAGATTTTCATCAATATGAAATTACATTGTCGCCTTGCTAGGGCGATATTAATTACGACATTTTATGAAGCATACGTATGGAATTATTTTAAAACACGCGTTTCGTAATATATTTTCTGAGATGTTTCCGAAGTATGACTGATTCCGATGCGTTCGGTTTGAACAATATTGAATAATCCGTAATGAATATACCCATTGACACAGCGCTCATTCGTATTGCATAACGAAAATGAAGCAAAGTTCACCGACATTTCATTATGCGCCAATACGGCCGCGGAGTATAGTGTGCTGGTAGGTACGAGTATAACACGCGTGTGACGCAAGCCCCTCAAGGAACGACCCGCCGCGCCGCGCCGCCAGACTAGCGTTATATAAACCTACAGGCAACACTCATTACCGACAAATACACCAACAAGGTGAAGGGTTTGGCTCTTAACTAATTCTGGACCAGATTCATTCCGGCACGTGTAGAGGTTACTTATAAACATTACTTTTATTTCGGCAGTCTCCGTACGTGCTTCCTGTGAGAAATTCTACGTGTTGGCAACTAGGTTTCGTTAATACGAGTAATAATCATTTACCCTAATGTATGGAAATGAAGCATGGAACTGGCAGTAGAAGGAGAGCGGAGCAGTATAAATGTGATAGAGATGAGATCCCTTAGACGCATGTATGATAAAACGATGTACGACAGAATTTCATATGCTGATATAAGGAACAAATGTAAAGCCGAAACAGGATCACTGCATTGTTTTGGACATATGGAACGCATACACGAAGAAATAATAGTTTAAAAAGTATACGTTAAGGATGTGAATGGAATATGGAGTCGTGGGAGACCGAGAAAAACAGGGCATGACCAGATTAATCAAATTTTAAAGGTCGGCCATGTTAGAAGTCGGAAGAATCGACATGCGTGTATGACTCCCTGTATGAATGTGGAGAAAGCTAAGGATCTGTGTCAGGGTAGAGCAGTGTGGCGGTCCATTCTCTGCCTACCCTTTCGGGGGAACAGCGTGATGGTTTGTTGTTGTATTAATAATAAATCAAAGGGTAGGGACAATATGGCAAGATACAGTGTCCTTCAAGGCGGTACGACACTTTGCACCTGTGGGATGCCTCCCATCCCACACTCAGTCACAATTTTATAATAGGCCATAAAATCATGTACCACATTTTGCTTTGTTTTGTGAGATTGGGACATAGAAGTGGATTGAAATTAAACTGGATTAAGTGTAGCCTAGAAACCCTTTTGCTTTTTTCTGGAATGGTGCATTCTCCAGCTAATGTAAGTCCTACGTGGATAGGGGGTGGGCCTAGTAATTGTTTGAGCGAAGCTGACGAAGGGGCGCCGCTGCGTCCTATAACATCTTCGGGTATGCGGGGGGTAAACTTCTATGTCTTTATTTAACTGTTAGTTTGTTAATTTGTATTAACAATCACTGTATGTTACCCTACAATAAATATTTTACACCTGTGGCATGCAATCCATGCTGCACATAACGGAGTGCCCTATGATATGCACAGAGGAGGATCTGGTGCGGGCGTCTGGCAATGCGGTCCAGCTAGCAGACATCTAGGCCGACGTTATCTGACTGAGTAGCCTTGACACGACGAAGAAGAAGGTCAAAGGGTGAGGTTTATATGCTAAGATTATTTATATAAAGGATGTTATAATTTTGTTAACCATTTTCGTAACAATCAAGCAATCAGATAAGACCAGCGAACTTTATTTTTTCAAATAAAGATGCTGGCGATGTTGACTGGAAATGAATAAATTATGGAAATGAGATGGGATATTGGGTACACGACATAAAGGAGCCAAAATGGCGACGTGTGAAGTGGAAAACCTGATGTTTATTGGAGATAGCCACAGATAATACCATCAAGTGTGTGTTGTAACACGAATTTCTATATCGTCGACTCGAATATACTATATATGGTATATGCCTTAATACACGCAAACTCTTGCGTGATTCATCTGTGCCATTCAAACGTATTATTTTAATAAGCACCTCATTCAAAAATGCAACAATTGTTCTAAAGGAAAATATTTGGCCGAGGCTTTGTAAACATTATGAATATGCGCGCAATAAGTCACACAAATAAAATATTGCGCAAGAGTGAAATGAAGAAATCATAAATAATCGGGACATTGACCTCAGCACGAAGAGACGCCCCTGGTCAGTGTTTTATGGCGGGCAGGCAGGGCAACAAAATGGCTCAAAGAAAAGTTATTATTGTGTGAAGACGCGAAGTTTTGTGAAGTTGGGATAATAATGTGAAAATGTAGAGTCTGTTAGAGAATGGGATCACAGAGATCAAGCGAGGAGAATTTATTGACTTTCTTTCCTGAGTCGGACTCTAGTCTATAGACATGTCCCGCGGCGGGCTTTTAAAGAACTCGAGTTTTGAAGTATACTATTATACAATTCAATGAAATGTCACATTCACGTTCATCACCACGGACTAAAATAACAATGTTTAGAAGTAAATGAAAAATATTTTTAAAAACTTTGCATTATCACATTTTTTTATATAATTTAAACAACCGACGACTTTCGTGACAGAGTGGTAAGAAATCTGACTTCCATACCGAAGGTCCCAGGTTCGATTCTCTGCGATGGATGTGTGATTGTCACATTGTTCTTTTGTCTGGTGTAGAATTCACGTGACAATAAAATGGCGATAGATTGGCTACCTATCACATGTCACGAGAATCAATATAATAGCTCAAAAAACGACCTGTTGTATACATTAAAAAAAAAATGTTTCGGGACACAGAAGTCCTTCATTAGTGTAAATATTGAAAGTTAGTAAATAAACATAGTATAGTCAGTTAAATAAACATAGTATATATTAAATACATTATGTATTATTTACCATATTTATGAAAATTGTCTAAATTATACGTAATTTATTGTATATTAAATTTAGCGATTTTGTAAATATTTACACTGAGGAAGGGCTTCTTTGTCCCGAAACATGTTTGTTTAAAAGATTATTTTATTATTAATCACCACAATATGACGGTGAATATATAAGAAATTGTTTTATAGTGTTTAATATTTTACTTTTAAAGATTACAGCAGCGAATGTATTATTAGGTTGTATTATTTATTAGATGGATAAGGTTACAGTGACAGGCCTAACAACTAATATCCAGTAAAATAAAAGGTAAGACTGATAAAAATCAGTAAGGTTCCTCAATTCAAAATTTTGAAAGCAGTATATGAATGTAAAATAAAAGATTGCTACGAAAATGGAATTGCGGTGGACCACAATTCCGACAGTCAAAAACAGTTTTTGATTTTTATCAACACATTTATCTAAAAAAAAAAGTCTGCCTATTAAATTATTCTTAAACATGAAAATGAAATATAAAACAATAACTTAGCGGTTATGCCCAGAAGCAGCTATGTATTAATAAAGCAGTGTGGTAAATAGCGAGTTCAATATTTTTTTATTGTAAACACGTGCTATCTGCGGTCTTGTGTGCATGTACAAAGGTTTTGTATTTATTATATGTTGTTGCCACTTGGAGATGTGTAGAAGGAAAAATATTGTTTGCTAACATGTTCCTGATACGAGGAAAATATTGAATTAAAAATTAACGCGCCCGAGTACTTAAATGTTCATCCACGCAATAAAATAATATGTTTAATCACGGTAACCATATAATATTATAATATAATATTATATGCGAAATACAACACTCCTTAAACTCTCATTAATATAATACTATGCGCGGCGTATTCTTACGTCACAATCTGGTACCCGAACTATGCGGCGGGTTATGGGAAGAATCTGGAATATTCTAAAGAGGTAAACCTGCAGCTTTCTGTCTCGCCCTGACATCTCCCTCCAGAAGATTCCGTGACAGGCACTTAGCTAAATCTGCACTTTCTAGAAACTTTCAGCTTAAGAATTTCTGGAACTCTTATTATACTTTAAGCTTTTGCAGTAAACTTTCGCGCTGCTTCGGGCGCCACACACCCTACTTGTTGCTGCGTAACAAATTGCACCCCATGTAAGATTAAAGGCTATTTAAGACATCGTTTATGTTTATGGTAAAAATGAATTATCGTTATAGTGGGGAACGTACATATTTAGTTCTCTCAGTATTCCTGGATTGTAAATACCCCCGGACAACAGTTTACAGTTGTTATCAAGTGACATTTACGTGTTATTAAACATATCTGTCAAAGCCCGGCGGCGCGGCAGCAGGCTGCGTCACCATCCATCACGTTAATTGACAGCACCTGATGCGAACCACCCTTGGCTCGGCTACTTGCCACTTGCCACTTGACCTGACGGACGCTGCAGTATCAACGGAAAACTGATATTATCTCAACTTCCCGAAGAAATCACAATGTCACATAAATCTTAAATATTTGAATCTTTTGAATTAAACACGGTACAATTAAAAATAATGATAATGAAAGCTAATCAATGTCTTGCTAATTAAGTCTGTCTTCTAGGAGTTTTATTAAATTTTATATGGAACGACATATTACGAAAGCTCTTCTCTATTAGTGTATTTCAATTCTTATACTCGTACCTATACCGAATATTTATTTCTAAACAAAAAATAAAATTCGTTCTTGCATATCTAACTTCTAATTATGGCATTTACCCAGAAGTAGTAAGGACGAATGCACTGCCACATTCGTATTAAACTAATGAAATCGTCTGTTTTCTAGAAATTTGATTATAATTTAAGAGAATGACATGTTTCGCCTTTCTAAGGATTTCAACATTTACATCATTGTTCAAGAAACAATATATAATGCACTGCCACGTAATTATTACATCAAATTAACCTCTTTCTATCTATTTTAAAGTGATAGATCGTGATCGCGCGAGTCGCGGGCGATGTGATCACTAGTCTCTTACCATCGGGGCCATAGCAGACAGGGAGACGGCGTAAGACGTATCTTCGGCGCCGAAAAAACCGAAACCAACCAGCTAATTGAAGGTTACCCCTACAAAAAAACTCCTGGTAAAGGCAGCGGGAAACCACTCCAGAAACACTGCCCAGGAAAATACTGTAGTGAGAAAGCATCCACCACAGCGGTCGCCAATGTCGGGGGGCCTGATACGCCACTAAAAGAGAAAGAAGAAGAAACAATTTGTATATTTTACATTGTATTACACACAAAAGTGAAACATTTTGAGAAGTTTGATTTTTATTTTATTTGACAAAATAATTGAAAATGTCTTCATAATAATCTAAGCAATGACGTACAAATCCTTAGTTTTATTAATATTTTAATAAACGAATTAAAATAATATATGGCTTGAACTTATAAAGTCGTTTTAAATATAATTAGCAATAACCAGCTCAGCTGCCTACGCAGAAGGGCCTGTAACGCGATGACTTTATAACATATTCTCATTATAATTGACGTGTTTCACCTTAATGAAGACATATTAAAACACAAACACATTATATCATTGGATATACCTTAAATGAGTTAAATATGTCAACAGTAAAATCTAAAACGAAACTCTTGAATGGTGCGAAATAGTCGTGAACTATACAATATATCCATATGAAAACATCCCGCGGCATTTCTTCTGGGAATGCTCGGAACCAATTCTTTACAGCTTCGAAGAGATGGACATCTATTAACCCATTTCTTCAGATTAATTAGGGGATACTTCGAGAACTCGGCCGTACTGGAGGATGTTGGTATTTTTGTCCCCGATAGATATCTCCGACAGCGACGGCACAGATTGTTTTACCTACCGGCCGCCAGAACCAATCTGCCTCTGGTGACACCGGTGGGAAGAGCAATTAGTCTGCTGAACGCGGTCTCCTCGGAGATCGACGTCTTTCATGTTAGTGAAAGTACGTTCAGGGGGCAAATACTATTGACTTTAGAAAGTATATTGTCTTCCTAATGTCGAACCATCTCTAATGCGTTCCTGGTACTTTGTTGTATTTTTATAATATTTTACCTGTACTTAATAGATGCCTTAAACATGTTCCTGTTTGTAATGTCTATTGAGTTAATAAACTGATTTGATTGATTGATTGATGAAGTATCATCACAGTATCATAGATTTTATGTATAATATACTATAAAACCTCCGAGAAAAACTATTCACTGAATCCATTAGCGTAAATTGAGTGAACTTTTACATAAAGAGTCCACCAGGTCGAGTTTCTCGGTCCACTATTTGTCCGGAAGTGTCAGAACGGAGAGTTATCCATTGGAACTCTATTTTTAGCGCAACGATCTGCCAATACGTTGATTAAGATACGTTCGAAACGCCAAGATGTGCGAGATTCTCTCGGACCATCCACTCCTGGACCCGACTATACAGCCCTCGGGAGAGATTCAATAGACTCGCTCCTCGATTACATCTACAGATGGAATCACATTTTGCGCTTCTATGGCGTATAATACAATGAAATCAAAAGAACATTTTAATGTTTTAACTAACTAACCTTCATATTGTTTAAAAAGAGGTGTAGGAATGAGGATGGATAATTGATTATTTCTTGAACAATTATGTAAAACTTCATACGAGGTAATCAATATGAATGAACATTTGATAATACCTTAGCAAGGTAAAACATGTCAACACCTAGAAAACGGACATTTTCATTTGTATGTCGTATTCAATTATGAATATGGAACGTCATACTTTTCACATTGTGATACGGAGTATTTTGTAGTAACCTAAATCGACAATGAGAATTTGAGTGGTTTTCTTAGATTTCGTAACACATTTACATGGTTCTTAAAATAAGTACCAGACCATTCTATCGATACATACTTCATTATTTTGTTAAAAACGCTTTCTTCAACCCTACATTATATTTATTTATGTATCGGAGTTTGACCTTCTTCTGTTGATATTATTATATGATTTTATGTTGTATCATTTGTACTAGTATTCATAATACTTTATATTTTGATATATTTATGCTAGTTACACGCCTAGTAAAAGAACACCATTGCGAACAGCCACATTAGCTTGATAATGTCTTAGAAGGGCGAAACATGTCATTCCCATAAAATATAATAAAACTTCTCAAAAGAAAACATACGTTTTCATTTGTATTAATTAGCCATATTAGCCTTTGAAAATAGGATAATGTTTCCAATTACCATTTCTAGCGCAACATTGATTATACCTGCCCCGCCACTTCTTTATTTACTTCAAAATTAAGAACTGAAATTTTTTTTTTATATAAAGGCAAATAATAAAAAAAATATTGTGCTTGACGAGTGAAATAAAGCACGCTGTAAAAATAAATCAGTCAAATGAATATTTGCACGAAAACATGAATCTAAGAGCAATTGCGTGGGTACATGGAGAGCCGACCCCAAAAGTGAAGTGATAAGATTGAAGATGGAAATGTGATTGTTTTATTGTATTTAATATACGGGAGGTCTTACGATCGGGGGGATCTCAATGGACCAATACAAACACAAGCACGACTAATCAACCAGATTGCGGAGTAGGATCGCAGGCAAATTGATAATAATCAAAACACACATCGCAACAATCGGTCTTGCAAAACTTGAATCTAATTCAAAGGGGGAATAACAGGCACTCGCTGCGGTCACAGGTAGAAATGAATTGAAAAAAACATTTTGACAAATGTACAGCGAGATTGTTTATTCGCTAGATCTGATTTTAAATACGCAGTCCAGCATCCAGCACAGGCGAGCCAAGGCTGTTGGTGTAGTGCGCACACATCATCTAGCGTAGAGTAATCTCATCAGCGTAGATCTTCATCTTAGTTTACGAGCCCTGTTAATTAGTTCAACTTGAACTGAATGCGCGGCAGTTTGTCTTCTGCGCGATTCTCGTATTCTTTAATGTTTATGACATTTGTAATAATTCATTCATACACGGGGTTCCACAAACTGTGTGCTTTGCATTCACTGCTGAGACGTTTATTTTGTAATTATCCATTAATAGTCATAATAATAAAATATATACTACATGATTACATACAGTGATACGAGTACTTAATTATATCTAATGGAGAACTATAAAATATACAATTATAAGGCGTTGCATCTCTTTTTTCTACTCTAAAAAGTATGATACGTATAGTAAAAACATGTTTTAAAACCGGGTGGTGGTCTAGGGGATATAACGCTTCGCTCCTGATCCAGGGGACATGGGTTCAAGCCTGGACACGACCAGATTCCTTCTTCATAATAATGAGCTATTTTCTGCTCACATTGAAGATTGTAAAATAAATTCTAATATCATTGATATAAATCCTTGATGTTAGTCTTTTTTTTTGAAATACACACAGTTTTACTAGTATAAAGAAAAAAATGTTTAATATTTATTTTGAGGAAGGAATCTTACGATATTTATTCATTTAGCAGAGAAGCTAGGGTTTCATTAAAAAAACTTCAATCGCTAAAGATCAAAGTATTAAAAAAAATTAAGCCTGTATACACAGGATATGGGTGACAAAATATATATATTTAACGACTGTGAATGAGTATGCATACACAAATTCCAGAAAAAATGCTTAGAAAATGTTTTCAAATACGAATAAATAGTAAAATCATCATATTTCAAAATCAAATTAATTTTTAACGCGAAAAATATAACATATTGTAATAATACGGGTAATATTATAACATATTAAAAAATATAACATATTGTAATAATATTGTAATAATAGGTACTATACTGAATTATTTTTAATTAAAAAAGTTTAATTTTTAAGTACATGTAAAGGATGTAAATAACTAGAAATAGAGAAAGACCGAGGAAAACGTGGCACGATTAAATAAATCAAATATTGAATGTCGGCCACGTGAGGAGTCAGAGAAATCGACGCGCATGCATGACACGATATATGAATGTTGAGGAATCGATAGAAATGTCAGGAAAGAAAATTATGGCTGTCCATTATTTCTGCTTACCCCTTCGGCGAGACGGCGTGATGGTTAGTTAGTTAGTTAGTTTTAATTAATTATCTCTACTCTACCTTACATTTACAGAGTGAACTAATCATGAAATAGTAATGTATGAATTTACATATTGCCCGCTGCAACAAAAAATCAACTTAATATAATGCGTAGAATATATACATAGAATATATATAAATTTAAGATGAAGAAAAAACGTTTTTATAGATCATGGCACAATAGATTGAACATCTAGGGTTCCATTCGATTCTGGCACTCTCGTCCTTAAGGGAACAAGAGGAATGTCCCTCGCGGTTAATCCTCTATCGACCTTCAGAATGGGTCCTTTAGTCTCCCTCGCTATCGCCGACTTCCCTCTTCCTCTGTTCCTTCATCCTATCTAGATTTATTAGTTCCTTTGCTCCAAACTGGCCAACTGTTGCTATCTATTCTCTGAAGTGATGCCAACATGGGTGTCGTCTGACATTAGACCGCATCCTATGATTATGGCCATATTTTCGTATGTAACCTTAACCCGATGAAAATATTAACTAAATAGACAAAATATTTTGAAGAACATAAAACTTCAGATCATTAAATTATTGATTGACTTAAGATGTTAATACTGTGGAATTGCGTAATTATGATTTTTATATTAATCAAAATTCTGATTATTCCAATCTTAAAGCCGTGCCACACTGATTTAAACAAGCTCTCCACATCGGTCTCCACCTGCGGTATAAAACTGTGTAGACACTTGTTTGAAACCAAAATTCGTTTGACCTTCAACAAACTTTGTGGACGGACGCACATAGTATGCGTGTGGATCCACCGTTTAAACATGCATTCCACATGTGGAGAGCTTGTTTACAACAGTTTGTGGACGCTACACCAACCGTGGGCTCCACAGCTCTCCACCAATGTCACCCCTGTGGAGAGCTTGTTTCAAACAGTGTGGCACGGCCTTTAAGAAGAATTTCATGATATGTTTCGACATTTTAAATTTGAAGGAATGAAAATAAGATGACTTTACTCTAATCATATAAAATATGTGTTCATCTTCCAGTGTTCATATTTAGATAGTTTCTTAAACCGTTTATTAATAAATAATTAAAAATAGTTCTTTTAAGAATTTCATGATGTATTTATTGTTTCTTGAACAACAGTGTAACTAACAAACAAACATGCACGCTCGACAATTATACCGACTTCGAACCCGGTCGCCTCTTAGATTTTTTAAATATTAATTTGGTAATACCATTATTTCTTGATCTTCCACAGCTTATCTTTCCAATCACACTGCATGTACACAACATGTTAACCATTATTCTCTCGCATATTCGTCCCACATGTCCAAACCATCCCAGGGATCCTTTGGAAACAAATTATGTAAAACTCCATATAAAATAATTAATACGAAAGAAGTCCAGAAATGTATTATGTTTTAAGGGAATGACATGTTCCGGCGTACTAAGGCATTATCAAATGTCTATTTAAATATTATAATCTGAAATAATGCAGCGATTATCAAATAATTGACATTTAATAACGCCTTCGTAATAATTAGGTATTTGATAGTGATCGAATTACAAAAAAAGAAATCAGACGCCGAACAAAAGTCACCAATATCATGGATCGGATCGCAAAATTGAAATGGCCATGGGCAGGACACGTAGCCAGACAGCCAAGTTCAAGATGGACTCCCAAAGTCTTAAAGTGGAGGCCGTGGGAAAACAAAAGGGGTGTCGGTCGGCCACAGACGAGATGGGCCGACGATATTGTTGTGGTCGCCGGGAAAAAATGGATTGAAGCGGCACAGGATAGAGAAAAATGGAGACAGATGGAAAAGGCCTACATCCAGCAGTGGAGGGAAGACTAGGAAGAAGACGAATTATTTATTAAAATACATAAGCTACGGGGACTTCACTGCCTCAACGCCAGAAAAAATGAAACCCGGAAAGAATACAGCAGACTTAGAGATCATATTTTATTTTGACATTTAAGTACAAACGCATTCACGATTGAACTGTTAATAAATAAAGGATTAACACTTGTAGAAATGGGTGATTAGCCATGGCCACAGGCAACGGGCCCGGACGAGTGCGGGCGCCATCCACCTATTAGACCCGCGCGGGTCACCTACATCCACACCTGCACTGGGCGTCGCGTCGTTCGCGGGGGAGCGATCCCGATATCTGTGTCGTATATGTGTCATCGGGTAAATAACATTTATTAGGGCATCACGTGACTGAATTGTGTATTTGAAATGTAAAAGCAATAATAGCCATTTTTATTGTAACTACTACAAAATGTATGAAATATTTTAATGGGGAAATTTAGATATAAAATCTGGCATTGAAATTGATTACATATTATATACATTTTTTGTAACAAGTATGTGGTGAAAACATATTTTAATTAATTAATAGTAAAAAAAACGTCTGTTTTCTAGAAGGCTTATTTTATTTTATGGGAATGACATGTTCCGCCTTGGTAAGCTATTTATCAAATTTCATAATGCCGCAAAGCAAAACGCCATTCTCATAAAATAAAACAGACGATTTTTCATTCGAAATAGTAATAATATATAATACTTTCTGTGCGAAAAAAGTGCATCTGGATCGTACTTTGACACGATCAAGCAAGAGAGAAAAAATAGCTAATACCGGTCTGGACGCTATGTCTTTCACGCACAAACTGTGAAATACATAATATTTTTATCAATTTTAATTGTGTATGGTAACATTACTTCTGTATCGGCATACGGAAGTAAAGCAGATTTGAAAGGAGAGTTCATCGGCGAATTTTTGATCCCGCAAATGATGGAGAAGAATGGCTGCATAAGACGAAAGGAGGAATTGTACAACATTTTTGAAGCCCCTGGTATCTCAAGACGCATAAGACTCCTCAGATTGACATGGGCTGGACAAAGAATTCCAAATGCACGAGAACCTTAAAAAAATAATGACTTGACATTCTTGGGGTAGAAGAATTGGAAGGCCCAAGGTGAGGTGAGAGGATGAGGCGAAGAAAGATGCGACACAGCTCTAACACATTACAAATTGGAAGACGGCGGCAGAGGATAGGAGGAGTTGGAGGAGGCTGACACTGGATTTGGACTGTATAGCGCCATCGAAGAAGAGAATAAGAACATTAGTCAATAGCATTATTAATAACAACAGTAAAAGAGTAAATACTATATACATCTGAAGATTGGTAGAAAAACGAAGATTAAATCGCCAAAATTAACACATCAAACAATGTAAAAAAAAATGATATCAGTAGAATGAAGTCAATAAATACTGGCTATCTTGCAACTACGTTGTGTACGTTTTGATAGATAGGTGTACGCGTCCCACTCCTTCCCTCATACGATAGTCTCGCGGCAAGTGCGGCCACCCAAGGCCCGCTCATATTCCTGGAAAGTTTCGTAATTATATACGTATTTCAATTCTGCAACTTCCAAGTAGGTACCGTTCGACATCGTACAAGAAAAAGATAAATGAACATCAAATGTATGTTAATCGAATCTCACACGATTCAATTTGTTTTCAAAAAGAATGGTGCGTGTGTTGAGAGTTAATTATAATATACAATGTTGATTAATGGATAAAGAACGATTACAGGTCTTGTGGAGTTTAAAATGTCTGCCGTGCAAGTGGGGAGTATTAAATCAAGCGGTGGACAGCCGCGGGGAGAGGAGGCCTGTGATTACGGAGAGAAAGGACGAGGAGAGCGGTGGCTGCTTGATGCATGACTCACGCACCGCTAGGCGGTTGCAGTCTGAGAATAACTCCGAATCAAAACTATGAAACTTGAGAGATGGAACAAAACTATACTGAACAGTGACCAGACGGTTTTGTTATTACAGAAATGCTTTCAAAGAAAACCGATAATCATAGAAAAAAAGAAGTTATATTTCCTTTGGCGCGTTTAGAAGAGGGTAAAATTGAGAGCTGAAGTTAGCCATCAACGATAAATAATAGCCGGATATTTCGCGCGTACCAACTCACGAATTGCGAAAACATGTATGAATTAAGTTAGTCGTAAAAAGTGTAAAATCACAATTAAGTGGGATAATTTCGAATATTTTGGGCAATATCATTTTGAAAAACTTTTCAATAAGTATAAAGAGCCTGTACCAAACATATAAATTAAAATAAATATTATGTGCACTAATATTTCTTTATCGTCATTTCTACTAACGCAGAGTATTGGCACGCGGGAGTTTTTTTGGTTGTTTCGTTACACCAAAAAGTGTATTCCGTATATTCCGGAGTGCCACAGGGCTCAAACCTTGGTCCACTCCTCTTCACCATCTTCATTAATGATGTCGCGAGGGTTATACAATTTTCGCGATTTCTTTTATTTGCAGATGATCTTAAATTATTCCTTGAGATAAAAAGCCCCGAAGATTGCCTCCATCTCCAGTCAGATATAAATAATATCGTCCGCTGGAGTAAAACCAATCAAATTTATTTCAATATCTCTAAATGCGTATTTTTATCTTTTACGAGAGCATTGCGTACTGTTTATTACAGATACACAATGGATAACCAGCAACTTAAGCGTGTTTCAACGATAAAGGATCTTGGTATCGTTTATGAAAGTAGGCTGACTTTCCATGCTCACATCGAGAGAATATGTGGAGTTGCACTGAAAATGTTGGGATTTATTCTCCGAACTGGTAGAGTTTTCAAGAATCCCTATGTTTTGCGAATTTTGTACAACTCATTGGTCCGGAGCCGGCTCGAGTGTGGCTCGGTGATATGGAGTCCCCACGAGGCGAGATACTCGCTCATGTTAGAGAGGGTTCAGAAAAGATTTCTGAGATATCTCTACATGAGGGAGTTTGGTAGCTATCCGTGGCTTTATCCCACTGCATTCCTCTTGGGCATGCTGGGGACCAATAGTTTACAGATAAGAAGGGATGGGTGCACACTTACCCATTTCTTCAGACTTATCAGGGGATTCTTTGAGAACTCCGTCATCTTGGAGGCTATCCATCTTTATGTTCCGGATGGCTATCTTCGACAGCGTCAGCACAGACTGTTTTATCTCCCAGCATGCAGAACCAACCTGCCTCTGGTGATGCCGGTGGGGAGAGCAATCAAACTGCTGAACATGATCGCTTCGGAGATCGATGTCTTTCATATTCGTGAAAGTACATTCAGAAGACAAATACTCTTGACTTTGGAGAGTATTTTGTATTCCTAATGTCGAACCATCTCTCATGCGTTCCTGGTATTATATATTCCTTATGTTTTACCTGTTCTCAATAGATGCCTTAAACTATAAAAAATGTTTGTAATGTCTTTTGAGAAAATAAACTGATTTGATTTGATTTGATTTGAATTTCTTGGGTACATAAGTAGGTACCTACCTACACACGTTTTTTTTTTCCTAAACTTTAATGGTATATTTTAGACATAAACATAAAATCTTTCTACAACTATCTGTTATAATTAAAACCAAAGAAAACGTCTCATTTCTAAAAGTTTAATTTGATTTTATGGGAACGATTTTTTTGATAAACTTAAGGCGTTGACACTATAGAATGTGTATCTATCGGGTGGGGTTGATGGCGCGGGGTGGGGCGGGCGGGGCGGTCAGGTGGGCTATGAATAGACACATTTCAATTACAACTAATTGAGGAGGTGCTCTACCTGAAAGGAAACACCGCACACACACACACATACACACACGCACACCAGAGAGGGGAACATCTCTATGGAGGTTTATTTTCGAGAAATTTTGATTGGTTATGAAATTCGTACATCTTAATAAGCGGCTGAGGAGGGGTCATCTCATTCTAATATAATACAAAGAGAAACTGGCGAAAGACTTGATTTACTAAAGGATATAAGGCCAAAATTTACTTGCGCAGCCCCTAACTGGGGTTACGCAGCTTCAATCAATTCAATTCGCAGAAGAAGCAATTTTTGGTGCATCAAAATTCACCCATATAATCTCAATGCTTTATCGACTTCACTGGCTAAGGTTACCTAAGCGAATCGATTATAAACTGTGTCTACTTGTTCCCAAGGCCTTACATGGACGAGCGCCCCACTACCTCACAGAACTTTGCAAGCTGATAGATTTGAACCCTCGGCAGTCAACTCTACGATCCTCGAAGGAAGAAGGAACACACAAACTTCTCGTCCCGCGGCGCCAAGGAGCTTCAAACTTCGCAGATCGCGCTTTTGGCATCACGGGACCGACGGCGTGGAACAGGCTGCCCTACGATATCCGCAATCAAGACGACGAAGGAGTGTTCAGAAGCTCTCTTAAAAATTTTCTTTGAAGTGATTCTCTCACAAAAATGGCGCTATACAAATCATCATCATACAAATGCTAACACCTTCAACCTCGATGACCTTCAGAGGAACACTCCAGGCCACACAGTTCAAATCGGCCAATACAATGTTCCCATCACACCTAACAGGCGAAACCACAAGAGGCAGCTAATTGATACACACGATATTATTTATTTTATAGTGAAAATGATCGCCAAATACCATGATTTGCGAAAGAAATAACTTATTTAAAAAAAAATTAATTAAATATTTTGGTTCGATACCAATTGACATTAATTTGATGCGTCTTGCAAGTTAATACATTAGCAAGACGAAACACGTTATTGCTATTAAATTTAATAATATTCTAGAAAACGGACGCTTTCATTTGTATTAATTAATTTGAAATAGACAAAAAAAACATGTTACAATTTTATTGAAGAGTGCGGATTAATTTGAACAGCGAGAGCGGATTAATTCGCAAAGTGAATTGGCAACGAGAGCACGTGTGAATTCGAAGCGGTTGCGTGTTTCACCGAGAAAAAACGCGGGTTAATTTACATGACTTATTCTCGTAAATAACGAGTGCGGGTTAGCTTAGAGCGCTTACAGGTAGAGGTGCGGATTAATTTGGACAATCGAGAAAAATCCGTTCTTGAAAGTGCGGGTTAATTTGGAATTGAAAAAGTGAAGCGTGGTGTTCGCGATGAAGCGCGGGTTAGCTCAGTCGGCCGGGAGCGCGGGTTAATTTGAGCTCCGGTAGCACTCTGTATGAGATCTTATCTCGACAGAACGTACGAGTTTATATACAATACGATATAGGTAATGCAGTACTCGGGTAGGTAGGCGCCTATAACCCGTTTTGCAAGGTGCACATTTGCACAATTCGATACGCGATGAATTTTTTGCATTATGCAAACTCTCTTATTGATGCACGAGATATATATACACAAGTAGCTACAAAAACATAATTACCTCCTAATGGGATTCTAAATCGTATTTTTTCTTAACATAATATCGCCGCGTTTACTTAGGATCATTATCATTTTTACCCTTCGCAAAAGAGAAATTCATTTTTTTTAATATTAAAACGCAATTTACACATTCGATCAATCTAATCAAAATTGTAGCGTCATTATTAAAACATTTTGTGATCTATTCTTGCCACCGACCCTTTTACGAGAAAAAGAAAATCCAAAGCTCCCTCTCATGTTATAACAAATATTTAAATATTGTCACATTTTATCCATATCTATTTAAAATCACAAAGTTGAAATTAAAAATAATATCAAATGTAGCAGGACATTATAGAAATATATTAATTCTTTATTCTTTTGAATAGTATTTATATTATTATCTGAAATAGATGTGCCACGGCCGCCCCTTTGACTACCTCAACGCCCCCATTTACATCGGGACCTGCTATAGCCCCCATGGAAAGCTCCAGAGCTCACTGGGGATACCGCCCCCCGTTAGCAACCTATCATCTAGAATCTAGACGATGGCAGCGAACTTACGAAACCGGTTGATAGGTGAAATACATTAATAATCAAACTTATCTTATGTGTTTTTTTGGATCTTGGATATAACCGTGTAACTTGTCTTTCTTAACCGACGTTTCGGGGATCGTTGTAGTCTCCATCTTCAGGGTAATTGCATTGATACAATCGAACCTCTCATAACGAGAATAATTCGTTCCACAATCTTACTCGTTATATGTAACACGCGAAACAATTTTCCCCTTATAAATCAATGTAAAATACGATAATGCCTTCCATGCCGAAAAAGATATAAAAAAATTATGTTTTAACTTTTATTCAAATAAAATTGCATATTTATAAATTGTTAAGGAGCGTAACAACCTGGAATAAGATTTTGATTTAAAAAAAAACAATTAAAAAATCTTATATTATTTATGAATTAATAACGCAGAAAGCTGTCTAGAGATAAGTAAAATAACTAAGATCCTTGGGATCTCCGACCTACCGCGGAAATCTACGCAATTATTTATCTTAAATATGTCCAAGTTTTTGTCGAGCGGTAGTGTCTGTCGTGTTTAAAAATAAAAGCTTAATCTTTGGGCAGTTAGACGCGGATTGACATTGTACCTCGCGGCTGCCGTGGGCGGGAGGACTAGAGAACACAAAGAGACATTTGAGGTAGAATTAGGCAATAATTTCGGGGGCGGGGGCGGGACTCCAGCGGAGCGTGCACTCCGTACACACACGGAACCCCAAAGCAATTCTTTGAGAAAGGGTCACAAGATATAATGTACCAACGTGAAATAAAATATCACAACACGCGCCACACTCGGTGGGATTACACGCGGTTTAAGACTAAATTCAAATATAAATCTCTTACCCACCACATTCCCACAAAACGTATTCACACATGCAGATTCCAGAAATAATTATAACTCATTTCAAATTACATAAAATAGTTTGGGTGGTGGTCTAGGGGATAGAACGCTTGGCTACTGATCCAGGGGACTTGGGTTCGAGCATGGACACGACCAAATTCCTTCTTCATAATAATGAGCTATTTTCTGCTCATATTGAAGATTGTAAAATAAATTCTAATATCATTGATTTAAATCCTTGGTATTAGCCTTTAAAAAAAATACAATTTTGTAGCAACTTTACGGAAAAAATAAATTTTAAACACAGATAATCTGATGATTATACATAAATCTTATTATTATACATATACATATCATTTTTTTCAACTGATTCGTGGTCGAATACATAACTCGGATATTTTGAATGACTTGACTTTGTTTGTCCCTGACAATTATCTGCGACAAAGGCAACATAGATTATTTCACCTGCCACTGTGTAGAACCAATTTACCTAAAGTTATGCCCGTGGGCAGGGCAATAATCCTTCTAAATCGCATCTCTTCGGATGTGGACATCTTTCACGATAGTGAGGCTTCCCTCAGAAAACATCTATCTCTTAAATAATGTGCTGTTCTTCTTATTGTTTCTAATTATTTATTTGGTCTTTATTTTTTAATTATCTGGTGTTTTTTGTGTTTTTGTCTATTTTTAAATTTCTTTATTGTATTTACTGTTTAAAATAATTTTTTTTTTTTACCTACCTGTATAGTCATAAGCGCCTTGGTTTAATACTGTAATGTTTATGATTTAAAAATAAATTGAATTGAATTGAATTGAAAAAAAATCTCTTGGTGGAAGTTTACTTAACCGTCGCGTTGCCATGTGGTAAATTGAGTTTCCACTGCCAATTTAAAGTTGATTTTCTTAAAACCTATGGACCCTAATATTATAAAAAAAATTGTAATCCTCCATTGAAGTGTTCTCAATATTTCGTAATAAAAAAAAAGCAAAAAATTACTTCCTTCATCCCAAAAAAAAATATTTTCTAAGACTGCCCTCACCTTCATTCGTGTTAAGGTAGAATTTGTTTTGCTAATATTTACAACTTTATCAAAAGTGACAAATACTTACTCGCTGTTTTGAACGTATTATAAATTATATCTTTGACCTTTTCAATATGTACGTAATAATACCACTGTGGACGGAAACGCAGGACGCAACTTAATAATATCAGAACTGTGAAAATATTAACACTTTACCAAAAGGGAAAAATATTAATACGTACTCGTTGTCTTGAACGTACTATACATTTTGCCTAGGTGCCTTTATCCTCGCCCCGCCGGCCGCTGCGCGCAGACAAGTATATACCCGATGTCCAGTCGCCCGTATGCTATGACGCATTACATATCAGAAATCGCATGGTTCCAGAAAAAAATTAATAATGATATGTTTTTCAAATAATCCATGTATGTTATAGATATCGATCTATTCCTAATGAAATTCCCTACAAGATGACATAAATTAAATTTTGATTCATCTAGTCATATGCTTGATATTTAGATAAAGTTAGCGGTAAACTGAACTTACCACATGGGAGCGAGCGTTTTGTTTTGAACACGGTACGTTAAGGGTTAAAATAATAATTATATAAAACGAGGATTGTTATTAACTTCTTCCTATTTTGTCTCTATTTCGACAGCGACGGTTTTGCCAGGCTCGCTGGCATCGACATACCAGCCTGGTAAAAAAAAATTGTTTTATTTAATTATTACAAATTAAATAAACCTTTTTTTTTTACCAGGCTGGTATGTCGATGCCAGCGAGCCTGGCAAAAATGACAAGATTAAAAAAATCTATTTCTATCAATAATTTGTAATATTTTTACATACGAGTATTTATGAAAACCTTATTTTTCTAAATGAATATTTTATAGGAAGCAACATGTTTTCCGTTGCTACAACATCATGTGGTCATTTTTAAATTTCATTGAGAAACATCTAACTTCCGCAAATCATAATAAACGTTGTCATCAATATTGAGGACATATGGAACGAATGGATGAGAGTAGAATGGTTAAAAAGTTGTACACAAGCAGTGTGAGTGGGAAAAGAAGCCGAGGACGACAGAGGAAAACATGGCATGACCAAATTAACCAATTACTAAAAGGCGGCCACATTCGAAGTCGGAATAATCGACGTGCGTGCATGGTGCGATGTATGAATGTGGAGGAAGCCCGAGAGGTGTGCCAGGACAGGCCAGTGTGGCGATCCATCCTCTCTGCCTACCCCTCCGGGAAATGGCGTGATGGTTAGTTAGTTAGTTAGTTAGTTTATCAATATTGAGTACCTACTTGGAGCTTAAAAATATTGTTTTAGAAACGACAAAGAAGAAATTTCAGAACTGAATATAATATTAACATCTCAGGAATACGATTGGTCAAGACGGAAACCAGATTAAATCATTAAGGAAATTGTCAGTTTACTTTTTTTTATATAAATAAAATTTTCTGTCTGGAGAGTTGACTAAAAACAATTTGATAACGAATGGACCAAAAACGAACCGGATAGAATGCGGCAACCGTTATACGCGAGTTGTTACGAGCTGGAAGTATCCGCTGAAGCCGCGAGGTTTAAGGTCTTTGTTCTCAGGAGATGCAATTATATCTTCCGTAAGTTCCGTGAGCACGCAATGGCCACGTGTCGGATTCTACATTCAGATGATTCCAGAGGCTCCGTGGGAGATTAGTCGATTATGCACGTGGCTTTTGTGTTTTGTACTAAAAGAATGTTTGATATTAATCGAACCAGATAATTACAATACATCAAGATTATAAAGTTTAAATTGAATATGAACAAGATTTGAAAAAAAATATTGAAAAGTTCATCGAGGATGAAATGTTGTTAGGTAATAAAAACCTAAATGTATCATGAATACCGGATCAATCAATATGCGGTAATTAATTAATACGATTTCTAGACATTTTATTATATTTTTTGGGAATGACAGGTTTCGCCCTTCTAAGGCATTATCATTTGATAGTGCCTTAGAAGGGCGAAACATGTCATTCTTATAAAATATAATAAAACTTCTAGAAAACTAACGTTTTCATTCGTATTAATTATTTAATATGGAGTTTTACATCTTTGTTCAAGAAACAATAAATATGTTATGCTGTAATGTTTTGATGAATAAGATCGCTTCATCGTTGGTTCGATTAATAAATATCTGTTAGACGAATCTGATTTTTTGAGAATTCCGTGTTAATTCGAAAACATTTTTCATTTTGTTCGTAATTCTAACAATTTTACTTTACTTCTACCGCGTAATTACAAATTAAGTTCTTATTTGTATTATATCAACAAGTTCGGGGGGTGGGGGAGTTGTTCCGTCTGGCACAGGACAGAGAGGCCTAGGCCAGGGTGATGAAAGCCGATGTCGAGGGGACCTGACATGGAACTCGTAAAAAAATTATATCAACACAGAAATTAGTTGTTTCTATGTTCACGTACTAAAACTATGAAAATAAATAATCACAAAGTAAAAATTCAGTTGACGATGTCCTTATAAGACGAAACCAGTCCTTAAATTTTTTATTTGTAAAATTATAAATAAAAATGTTTTTAACGAATGTTGTGAATAAAAACACAGTATTTCGATAATTCTGGACACTTGGCTAGGCAGGGTGGCAACAGATGGGCACCCAGGATACTCAGTTGGAGACCATGGGAAAATAGGCGAAGTGTCGGAAGGCCACCGATGAGATGAACCGATGATATTGTCAAAAGGGTTGGAAAATCTTGGATACAAAGGGGGCAGGATAGAGACGAGTGGAAGAAATTGGAAGAGGACTATATCCAGCAGTGGAGGGAAGAAGGCTAACAAAGAAGAAGAAGAAGATTTCGATAATTAATAAGAATGAAAATATTCGTTATGTAAAAGTTTTATTATCCTCGTATTATATTTATGGGAGTGACGTGTATCGTTTTGTTATGGCATCATACTTACTAACTAACTAACCATCACGCCGTTTCCCCGGAGGGGTAAGCAGAGAGGATGGACCACCATACTTCTCTGTCGTAACATACTGACCAACAAACCTCTGACCAACAAACCTCCTGGCAACATTCAGAATCATATTTTGCATACTCAACTCCCTCCAGCTCCCGGTCTAAAATACAGTATTTGCGCTTTCAAGATTATTTTTCTCGGCATATTTCGAAGGTTTTGTATACCTTTAACGACAGAAGTACGATAAAGACGAGTTTTTATTTAAATACATTTGTTTCTGAAAACTATTTTCCCTCGTATACCTATGTTATTATAATTTAATTGTATGTGATATCATGACTCATTATATGGCTACTATGGTTATAAAGAATGCCCCGCGTGCGACGCGACGATAGAAATGAGAAAGAAAGCTCGCTGTACACCCGCCCACTCGCCTGATGCCACATTCCTGAGGGTCCATTACAGATTGCCTTTGTATCCGCTCTAGGACCGACGGGAAGTGGGAATCTTCGGCAATGGACAATGAAAAATCCCAGTTGGTTGTTTACACGGGAGATGGGGGCTGCATTACGCGGCGGTGCTTGGACTCTACTTGAAGGAGACTCGGAATAAAAAATACTAACATCTCTAAATGTTTTAATTCAAAACACCGTTATTTGATTACAATATATTTTTATGAGTTTCTAGCGATAGCTGTTTCGCCAAACTATGTTGGCATCATCAGGTGTTACAAACACATGAAAGTTTTCTACGACAGCTGTTCATAACACTTGATGATGCTATTGGAAGGAAGGATAGTTGACGAATCAGCTGTCGCGACAAAATCATAAAAAATAGATTGTGATAAAAAGTACAAATAAACAGAGTTTAAAATCAAAACATTTAATAATGTCGGCCGAAACAATCAGTTACTGATAATATTAATAATTCTTATGTTTCCATTTTAAAGATACAATAAGGAACTCTACGACCTTTACCAATACGTTAACGTGGTTTACTTACGGCAGATCGAATTTGATTGAGAATTGTCAGATACTTGAGTCGAGATATCTTAGAGTAACTCGGGCCCGATAGAGAGATGAGATGGAAGGACCCCCCACGCGATCCCTCCTCACTAATTGGTGCCTTCACTGGATTATTACCAGCTGTAAATACCCCAATGACACGCGGGGTGCGTATTACATAGGTATAGTTGCTAGACTCTGTTGTACTGTTGTCATTCCAACATTAGCTCCAGTTCTCCAGTGCAACAGGTATTAAAGCAATATTCCCGTGTGGAAATATTCCATTTCTAACGAAATATCAGAGTCGGCTATTGAAAGTATTTGTAACAAATTTATTCCTTATAATGTACCTATTTCAATCTTCTTCGAATCAAACTGTAACATTTTTGCTGATTCTTGAGATGTCACTTGGGACTTTAATGTGGTAGTTTCCCGATGCTTTTCGCGTGTGTATACAGAAGGTTATTTGAATCCAATTACTGTACCATATACAACTTATTAGCTATTGATCATCATGACAGTGATAGGTAGCTAATTTATCGCCATTTTATTGTCACGTGAATTCTGTACCAGACCAAAGATAGTGTGACAATCACACTACCATCGCCAGAAATCTAGCCTGGGACCTTCGGTGTAGCAGTCACAGCTCTTGCCACTCTGCCACTAAGGTCGTCTTAAATAATTAATATTTTCAATAATTTATATTTTATTTCTATTTCCATCATACGACTACATGGTGCGGACAGTGGGGTTATATGAGTTGTGCGGGAAATGAAAAGCAATAAAATAGTTCAGTTATCGCCCTCGTAGGTATTGTCATATTGAAATTTCGGAAATATATATGCAAAGTTATAGCACTTTCTGGGTTTAATGATGATACCAGCCTTCGAGCAATGGGTTTTATTTCCTTTTTTAGTTCTCACAATATTATCCTTGCTGGTGACACAATTTTGTCTCCATTTAAATTAAAATCTACTGACTAGACAAGATCTGATGTCCACGGCCTAGGAAACCACGGAAAACCTCGAGTAGTGGTTGACGACGTTCAGAAGAATGATACAATTAGATCGGCTATCGAAGGGCGGAAGGGAAGTGTTACCTAGTTTGAAGAAGTACGTGGAGAGCAGGAGGGTGTCGTTGGTCATCCACATGGAGGCGGGCGGCGGCGGGGGCGGCGCCCTCGCGAGCGCGGGGCGGCTCGCCATGAGCCCCTCGATGCTGAAGTCCGGCACGTGCGTGCAGCGCCGCGGGGGGAAGTACCGGCACAGGCCGCAGTCCTCCTCCTTCATGGTGCCCGCGGGGTAAACCTCTAGCCACTCCCTCGGCGAGGGCATCCGACACGACACTCGGCGGCACAGGTCGGGCTACTGCACGACTACAGCCTCCCGGTGACACTTTGCTTCGCAAACATTTTATAACTATAATGAATCCTCGAAACTTGGCGTGCGAACACTGACCACTCGTTAATCACGCGGAGAACAGGGTGGGGAGGAGATATCAGATTCCTTCGACGACTCTACTTTCATCTGTCGCTCTGCGGGAGGGAAACTGTACGACTCCGACTTTTCCCGCTCTCACCGGTGGACTCTTTAATTGACACGAGAAACTTGTAAGATCGGCGGACCTACGCGCGCGGTCCCGCCAATATCCAATACGATATCAAAAATATTTCGCTCGGCGTATACTATCTGTACGGTACTATCAAAATATATGCATCTCTTCTAAACTAGGGCCTCTCTTCCACGATCGCGGGGAGCCTCTCCGGGAGAAGGGCGAAGCGGATCACAGTCGGGTATCACAGCAACAACGGAATCTGGCACTGGGGCAGGGTCAGTGGGGGGGGCCGCGGAGGACTCCTAGGCGGCTGTGGGGCCAGGGGGCCGGCAGGGGGCGGGGGCCCGCGGGGGGCGCCAGGGGCATCTTCCGCACCTCCTCAGACGATCGCCCCCGCTAAACCCTCCATCGGCGCAGCGCCGTTAATCCTGAGGCGCTCTGCCGGCAATACACTAACTACACAACTGCGACGCACTTCTCTGTCAAACGTTTGGAAATAGCGCGCAAACACCGGATTAGCGCTTAGAGGAGATATTCAAATTTGGACGCCGTTTTCGTCGATGGCGACCCGTGACCTCCTTCGGATCGCTGAGATAATTGAAATTATTCGGCGGGTATCGCGCTCGATCCTCCGAAAAAAAACAATAACATACACACGCGCACACAGCGACACGTACACCCGGCACTGCTGGCGGATCTCGACTGACTGAGGGACTGAGCCGCCGAGCCGGACTACCTACGTGCCGCACACGGCCGCCGGCACCCACACAGGCGCACAGTACGGCGTGTGTACATTCACCGACACAAGCGAAGCGTGACACCTCGCGATACAAACACAACTCTTTTCTAAATGCACGATTCGCCTCTGCGGTAAAGTGGGCTCGAAGTAAAGTGGCCGACTTTTTCACAAGTGCGAGAATTGTGTATTCCGCTCGAAGACGGCAAACAGAATTTCGGCTGAATTGACTCGGCCGCGGCGGTGTTTCTCATTCCGTGGGAATCGCTCTCTCCGGCCTACCCACGACAGATGGCCCGCCGTACGTACACGGACGGCGCTGGTGTGCGCCGTCAGCTGTGTGGCTGTCTTGTCGGAGCGCTCGCACACAGACGCGGGCAACAGTAGCTTCGAATACTCGACCGTTTCAACTTTTTACGCATTCGTTCGTTGTATTAAAAACTTGTCTCTCTTTCCCGCCCTCATCTGCCCTCGCGGGCACGAGGGAGATGGAACGAGCGTAGGCGGGACCCGCTAAATAGGATAGTTTGGAAAATAATTACGACTACTCGAGTTACGCCGAAGGTTCTAGCGTCAGTTCGCGCGGGAAGGCCTCTTGCCGAAGGGAGATGCGTCGCTATGTGTGTCAATGTCGGAAGTCGGGGGAGCCGGCTCGGCTCCTTCCTTTCCTCCGCCTGCCACGTCATCGTCACCCGAGGGGTTGATCGCATAATATGAATCATACCATACGATCCGCTTCCAACATTTCATACAATCGTATGACCTATTGATGGATACACACACCGCATTATAGGCATAGATGACACGAGAAAGACGGGGAACTTTCTGGAAAACATTAATGTACTAAAAGAATTTTCCAGACTAGTAGAGACCTTGAAGGTAATTTCTCTTAAAGGGGAAACTCCACACCCCCAATATATATACCTAAGAGACATAAAAAATTAGAACACTGTGTTTTTTTATATCCTGATATTATTTTTCTCGACATGTTTCGAAGGTTTTACATTTTACATCATCAAAATCGGGAGAACGATCTGATGAGTTTCATATCATTCTCCTGGTAGTGAAGGTATAAAACCTTCGAAATAAGTAGAAAAAAATATAAACTCATAAATCCGCAGCGTTAATGCCTTAATTTATTAAAAATAATAAAGAATTGTTTTGAATTTTTGACGAGCATTTGCTTTTTCAGGGATATATAAAATTCTGATACAATTCCATGAAAGAATAATCTCAAGACTTTATTGCACATTAAAAAGTTAAGTATATACTACTAGCTAACCATAGCGATAGAATTTTGTGACTGTCCATTCTATCTGCCTACCCTTGCGGATAAACGGCGTGAAGGTTTGTTGTTGTTGTTAACTAAGGGTACGGCCACACCGAAGTGCCAGGGTCGGAGGCTAGGTGGACACCTGGCGAACCAACGTCTGGCGTACTATGGGACCGGTCACACTATAGGGTTCGCGCCACAGGTTGTGATCACAAGCAAACTGTGTCTTGACTCCTATCCAGGCACTCCGGTGTGGCCGTACCCTAAGCGTTCTCTTTGAGGTGAAATAATGCACGCGACTTTATAGTTACTTTGACTACACTGGAAATTAATTTAACTTTCCTGTTTTAGTGCAATGATATTTAATTACATGTTGTTCTATATATCTAGGAATCGAAAAACCGCATTCGATAACAAGAACATGTAGATAGATTTAACATATTAAGTTTATAATACTTTTAGCCACGAGAACGCGTATTATATTTAGAGGAAGAGATAAGATTAAATATTCCCCGCGCGACGGACGATAAGATCGGCGAACGCCAATAACAATGCTATATACCATGCAGCACATAGTAGATGTCGCCGTTTCGAGGAGTAGTGATGGGAAAACGTGGTACGAAGAAGCGTTTTCTGAATTTTATTTTTACAACACTGCATTATATTCTTCACAGACATGTTTCGAATAGATCTCATACTTCTTCGGTGAAAATTTTTAACAAACGCGAAAAAAGGATCCATGGAAAAGCAAATGCTCGACGTGAGGCTTAAGGAGATAAAATAGGAAATGAACAAATTAGACACGGAATCAAAGTTGGCGACATCATGGATCCCATAGCTAGTGGGCTGGACACAACCAGAAAGGGCAGTACCAGATGGGCACCCAGAATACTCTGATGGAAACCTTTAACAAACAACAGAAGTGTAGGGAGGCTACCTAAAAGATGGACGGATAACATTGCCCGAATAGCTGGAACGACCTGGGTGCGGAAGGAACAAGACTGAGAATGGAAGAGGTCTAGGTATATCCAGCAATCTCCCTCCAGCGGAGACTGAAGAAGAATATGAAGTAAAAAATATTGAACCTCTCGATAACCACATGTTGGGTGAGATGACAGGAGGCAGTTAGTTATCCTGGTTGCAAAATATTAGGGATTGAAGAAGAATGAGGAGAGTTGAGAACCTGTTCTAAGTAACGCGAGACAGAGATGATTTCGCTACAGTGATCGGCACGTTGGGAGGACCGGACACGGCACCAGAAGAAGACATATATAAACATTCACAATTTCCCGTGGATGTCTAGATCAGGTGACTCTTGAAGTGTTTCGTTTCCCCTTTCCGCAAGCAGAGGGCAATTCGGCATTCCGTATTCTATCATGTGATACGCTTCTTGACTGACCCTTCGTTTAATATGTGCGATAATACGTCATATAGAAATAGTACACCTAGCACAAGTTTTAACATTTGTTCTATGTAAATACATTTAAAAACTGCCGAGAATTGAATTATTATTTTTACACATGATTTTAGATGTTTGGCGGAGTGTTGAGGACAATTAGTGCTCGAAGGGTTATTGTGGTCCCGAAGGGCGGAAACGTCATGCGATCCGGCCGGAAGAAACCCGCCCGGTGTCTGTTCCTAGTCCCTATAATAGTCCTCGGGCCCTGCAGCGGAGCTAGAGCAGGTATAATAAGAGGGGCGAGGGCTGAGGGGCGGCAATAAGGGCGCACGTGCCCCACGGCAGCGCACCTTTACCTATTCCGATAACTTAGCGCGAGGACTCAACACGTGTTGCTGCTACAGCGGTGTAGTAAGGCTCTATGTGTGTAACTTTGTGAGAACTATTCAGAATTTTAACTTACTATCACCCCGTTTAACAACAAAGCTAGGCAGAGGATGGATTAAATTTCGGCCACTTGAAAAATCAGAGAAATCGACGTTGCGTGTATGAAACGATGTATGTATGTTGAGGAAATGGAGAAGCATGTCAGGAAAGAACAGTGTGGCGGTCCATTCTTCTTGCCTATCACTTCGGAGAGACGGCGTGATTTTTAGTTACTTGGACTTGGATCTTCTGGCTTACAGAGGTTCAGCTCATGTGGCTATTCCTTTTACGTCTGATGGGAACATTGTTGGAAGGTGATTTGGTGGGTTGTTAGTTTATGCGGGGGCATGATTTGTGTGGCCCGATTTTGGGCGCTTGTGGAAAGGTCTATAAGGAGAAGAAGAAGAAGAAGAAATTAATCTTTGTAATACAAATTGTTCAATTATTTGATTATAAAATCATCCACTATTTGCAAAATAAAATGAAGCCGGGCGATAGAAGCCGCTACTAAGTGAAAGCGGAAAGCTCTTAAAAATAGATTAACCTGCATAATGCTTCTGGAACAGTCGAGAATATTCGACATTCTGCTATTCATTTAAAACTTTTAACCTAATTCTGTTCGGCCACAGAATGTTCTAGAAATAAAAAAAACATCATTATATTATAATCATTATAACAATAGAGCTTTCACGATGTTCTCATATAGTATCATATTTCGGCTCATTAGGATCTCGATTATTCCAATGTCAGAATCATTGGCAACAGAACATTGGAGATTCATTTAGTGTAAAGCACGTATAAAGCGAGAGTCAACAAAATAACGTGTAGACATAAGAGTTTTGAACATTTGAAAATGGCCGATAAAGACTTCACCAATTGTGAAGATACAATATTAATTCTTCTTTTTCTTCTGCGTCTTCTTAGTTTAGGTCGCATGACTTGTTATGACGGTGAGCTGTCCTGGGATGATGATGCCATATTAAATTTAATTGTTTCTTGACATTCTTGAACTCCATGGCTACTTTATTTAATTTAAATCGTCTGTTTTCTAGAAGATTTATTCTATTTTATGTGAATGAATTGCTAAGACATTATCACGAATGAAAATGTTGGGAACAAAATAATAAAAAGGTCGTATAGATAGTTTGGATTCATGGAAAAATAAATGCATACAGAATGGTGAAGTAAGTATGTTATATGTAAACGATGTGAAAGGAGCTAGAAATAGAGGAAGGCTGAGGAAAACGTTGCACGATCAAATCAAATATTAAATGTCGGTCACGTAAGGAGTCGAAGAAATCGACGTGCGTGGATGACACGATGTATGATTATAGAGGAATCGAGAGAAGTATGCCAGGACAGAACAATGTGGCGGTCTATTCTTTCTGATTATCCTTCCTGGGAGACACTTCCCGTGATGGTTAGTTAGTTAGTCATGAAATAAGTTTGTTAAACATTTGATGTTATGTTTATCAATATTTGATAATGGTTTAGGAAGACGAAACATGTCATCCCCATAAAATATAAAACAATTTCTGGAAAAAAAATTTTTTTCATTAATATGAAACAACTAAGTTAAAAATTTGAATATCGAATGAAATCCGAGATAGATATTTTTAGCAATAGCAAAAAAAGAGGAAATTTATCATTATAAAGTTTGTTTACTGTTAATTTGGCAAATGAAATGATTATACAAATATTTACATATAATCTGATAAAAAATATCAAGGAAAATTAAATAATTCAAAACAACTTTTATACAAAAATGGCGGCAAACACAGAGTATCAGCGGAGATACTCGATAATAATAATCCGAATGACCTTGAAATGGAATGTTTTCATATTTTTACAGGAATCCATTTAAAACAGATAAACATAAACACAAAAACAAATTCGTTGTTCGTTGCTAGGAGATAAAACATATTTATTGCAATGATTTCAAGGAGCCGTCCTTGGATTCGCGCTGATATTGCGCACCTAAATGATAACCGCGCGGTGGGAAGTAGTCGTTACCACGAGGAAAGACGAGACACTGTTTTCAGCATGTGCAGTTATACCCTTGAATGAGAATATCCCTCCCCGGCGCGGCATGGTGGACCAACTGAGTCTCAGTCCGCTGCGTAGTTTATATATTTTGGGCTATGTCCTCGACCTTTGCTCTTTGCCGAATTATACAATGCGATTCATTTCAGAATAAACACTTGTTGAGTGAGTGGAAAATATAATTTGTTATTTTTTTGTGTACAAATAATTGCAGACAAATACTGGATTTTTACCCATTACGGGTTAATCATGTTTAATATAATTAAAATTTTCCAGAATTTTTAACACTGAAAAAAAAAAATCTCATTTAAAATTTCCTAAAGAAAATTCTCAAAAAGCAGCAAAGATTACGTTACGTGTGCATTATGATTATAAATATTATATATGTATTTAAAAAAAGAATTCCAGTATTAACGCCTTAAATTTATAAACAAAAATACATGTTTTGTATAATATAAGGCAGCAAAGTTGAAACCGGTCGAAGCCATAAAATTATGTGGAATTAAACTAAACATATACTGTAATAAATCCATAAAAAATTCAACAGGCATAAGACATGGAGACAGTTTGAGCCCATTTCTTTTCAACCTCATTATGGATGAAATAATAGGAGATGTCACATCACTTGGTTTGGGATACTGCATAGGGAAGGATGTAGTGAGCGACATATGCTACGCGAACGATGGTGCACTGATAGCAGAGTCGGAAGACGAACTGCAAAGATTTTTAAATAGATTTCAGACATCGGCCTCCAACTTCAATATGATGATCTCAGTTAAGAAAACAAAAACCATGACATTCTCAAAAGAACCCCTAGGATGGAGGTTATCCTTAAATGACAGAATGCTGGGACAGGTTGCAAAGTTTAGATATCTGGGAGTGGATCTGCTCAGTCAAAATGATCTCGTCAGTGAAATAATAGGACAAGTCAACAAGGCTTCGGCGGTATCAGGTTGTCTCAAGGATATAATATGGAAAAACAAGGATACGAGTATGAGAACTGACAGTAAGGTCAGAATAAATAAAACCTGCGTAAGGCCTATACTGACATATACCATTGAGACCAGAGCGGATTCCACAAGAACGAAGGCTAAAGTACGGGTGGCAGAGATGAGGACGCTGAGGATGATAGCAGGAAGGACTATTCGAGATAGGGTGAGGAACACGGAGGATGACGTGAGGTGGGGCAGACAACGCAGAAGATACTGGAATGCGCACGTGCAGAGGATGGATCCCACCAGAATCCCACACGCTGTGGCGCATCAGATTCCTGCCGGCTGCCGTCCCCCCGGAAGACCGCCGAAGAGATGGAGAGATAGTTGGGAGCCAACCTCCCAAGAGAGGCCAGCCTGATTTCAGGAACAGACCAAAGGTCTATAAGGAGAAAAATAAGAAGAAGAAAAAATATATAGTAATCAAATGATCTTACTGAAATCTCGTAATGGAAGTTCATTTTAAATAATAATTAAATAAAAATATGTTTATTCACTACTTCCACTTTTATCTTTATTTCGATAGCGATCAGCTTCCCCAGGCTCGCTGGCATCGACCGACTGGTGACACAATTGTAAACTGAGTCTTTAAAAACATACTTATCAGGGGTGGTAAACATGATTCTATACACAATTATATTTTAAGATTATTTTTTACAAGATTATATTTTAAGATTTTTTTAATAGAATCATTTTTACCACCCCTGATCTGTATGTATATAAAGGACTCAGGACTCAGTTTGCAATAGTGTCACCAGTCTGTCGATGCCAGCGACCCTGGTGAAACCGGTCACTTTCGAAATAAAGAAAAAAGTGGAAGTAGTTAAAAAACATCGTTTTATTTAATTATTATTTAAATATATACTATAATATATAGGACTTTTTATTGTTTTTTTTTCTTCATAATAAGGTGCACTAGTTGGACGATGCAAAGTTTTAATGAACATGACGAAGGAAACTGGACGGGATGCTAGCGGATTTCCGTATTTTAGGTGAAAGAATCTGCGGGACAGGACCTCTAGAAACATCTCTTGAAGGAGCATGATTATGATGCTGTAATTGCAAGTATGCTTGTTGAGTACAAGCTACCTGTCGGCAAAACAGCTCGTACTCGTATGTCCCTATTAAATATTTAATCTTATGATTTACGTGTTACGCAATGAGGCGCGAAGGATTCCGACGCTAAATTATAAAATCACACGTATTAAGTGAAAATAAAACAATTCTCCAGATCGCGCTGGATGCTGGCATTAACTTCTGCGCCACTTGCTTCGGGAATATTAATTAACTCGAGTAACATTTCACGTCGAGGGAGATTATCGAATATTTCTTGTTCGCTCTCCCTCTCACAGAGCGGAGATGGAATACAATAGGATCAGCGAGCATACAGAATCCTGCTCGGCAGACTAAATAACTCCTCCGCCCTTTAAGAAAATACTGGAATGTTCAGTCGGCTGAACAAAAGAATCATTTCAAATGCGCGATGTGTTAGAGATAAATAATATTATACGAAATAACGTGGGAGTAATGTATGTAAAACGTATCATTTATTGGCTTCATTTATTGGAAATCGGAGACGTAAAATAAGCTTAAGAGACGTGAGATAAGATGCTAACAATTAATTATTGAGATGCGAGACTTTCTGTTTATAATTTTGTGAGTATACAAATTATTCTAAATAAATCATAAAATACATTTCTTCAAAGTGTGTAATTATTAATTTTGTATAAATGTTGGGAAAATAAACGCGAAATAAAGATAGGAGCTTCGTGAAAATATTCACGAAGCTTTGATACATTTGGCGGCAGTGTAACGTAAAAGCTAATTTTATAAACACGCAAACGAGTTTTAAAAATTCTTTCCAAATCAATTTAGGTGCCTTTATTGGTCATTGGAATGAACACGCCTGTTTTCTAGAAGTTTTATTATATTTTATGGAAATGACATGTTTCTCCTTGCTAAGTTATTTGATATAATGCCTTACGAAAGCGAATCATGTCATCATTCCCACAAAATATAATAAAACTTCTAGAAAACAGATGTATTCATCTATATTAATTAAGTGGTTCAATTTATTGTTCAAAATCGTCGTTGAATTAGGTAAAGATAAACGTTTCATCACCAAAATGGCGAATGCCCCAGGATAATCGCCTTTGAAATGTAGTGCTGACGTCCCGTGCAGAGGATCCCGTCGACATCCATAACGATGGATGAATCTGTCTGAAAGACTGCCAGTACTATGCAATCGGCGAAGGTTGAGTTTCTTTAGTCAAATAGCCAATAGTATTGTCATATGAAGTGTTCCAGGCAATAGAAATAGAGGCAGATCTCCTGAGCGATGTGCATTGTCTTAGCCACAGACAGCTCCATGGATCTTGACTCTCAGAAGTGAGGAAACGAAATAAGAAGAAGAATGGCAAAAATTCAAAAGAACTGTAAAATGAAACCTTGGATAATAAATAAGGAGTGTATGTTATGTGGTGGTAATATGGTATATTAAAATGTTTCTTTTGGCGAGGAATGGTCGCGTAATCATCGATGAAATCAAAAAGGAAGGAACAAATGCAAACTTTCCCGCGCTATCTTATCTTGGCCTCTTATCGCGCGCCGTTAGACGATGTGCGGTGCTAAGCCGGGCCAAGTTGCACACAAATATATACATTTTAATTCGTTCGTGATAAATGTATCAAAACGCACATTTCAACCGGAGATTCAATTATATAAAAAAATTGTGGTCGTGAGATGAGCGGAATGGGGAATGTTATTAACATAAAACGATCGCTTACCCCCACCAATGACAGGTCGTAAGTCCTGTAAGCGCCTCGACCACCATATTCTGTTCCCAGAAAACAATTTACATCTTCGTCTCTATTGAGATACAATTAATCCTTATAAAATAAATAATTTACCCGATATGGGTAAAATCCAGTATTTGTCTACAAGTATTTGTATACATTCAAAATGTCAATTATATAAATTTGATTACCAATCAAAACATAATTTTGAATGCCAAAGTGTTTCAAAGACAGTACACCTCCACATTTTATATCATTCACATTATAAAGAAGGTATACCGTGTTTGAAACATGTCGAGATAAACAAAATCACTTAGGTAAGTGGAACAAACAGAGTTTTGATAAATAAATAAATAAAAAATTTCGTGTAAGATGACTGAATGTTTTTAGTGTATGGTTAAAACGTCCGTTTATTAAAAAACATATTCTTTGGAAGTTACTTACTAGGACATAACCGACTAGGACAACATGTAGAAAATTTGCAATGTTTAATATTTTTGAATAAATTAATTAAACTTGACATAAGCGCCTAGCAAGACGAAATAAGGTGTACATAACAATCGATCAAGTATTTTATATAGATGAAAAACATTTTCTAGAAGTTTTGTTATATTATATGAAATTGAAATGTTTGGGTATTATCAAATGTAACAAACAAGGCGAAACATGAGAGTCCCATGTATACACTATAGCTAAACTTCTGGGAAAGTGACGTTTTCATCGAGAAACAATAACTAAAATAACATATTTTTTTAAATGTTGATAGAATTTAGATTTCAGAGGGATTTATGAATTTGTTGCAAGATTTGCCAGTAAGGATCTCTGTCATTACGTTATGATGATGAAAACAGAAATCACAAATTTAAGAAAAACTACAGATCAACGTACTTGAGATAAAATTTATACAATATTGAATTAAAAGTAATATAGCGTAAATGAAAAAAAAATAATTAAACACAAAAAATGAACAACCTTCATGGCAGAGTGGCAACAGCTATTACTGCCACACTGAAGGTCCCAGGTTCGATTTTCGGCAAAAGTCTCACGGTGTCTTTTGTCTGGTAGAATTCACGTGACAATAAAAATGGCGATATACTAACTACCTTCACATTTCATAAGAATCAATAGCTAAAATGTTGCGTTCAAATAACCTGCATACTCGTATATACAAACATGTGGAAAGCAACGGAAAACTACCACATTAAAAGGCACAAGAGACATCCCAAAACCCAGCAAAAGATGTTAGACTTGTGGCAAATCAATCCCTAGGATTGTATCTTAAAAAAAAGAAGTAAATAAATGTAAAAAAAAATCACTTTAAATTTTAGGACATTCTTGTATAATTATTATACATACACATTTAGGACTTCGGTTGTTAGCTAGTTGTGTCCTCCACCCCTGCAGCCTGCAGCTCGCAGCACGGGCCGGCTAGTAGGGACCACTCTTCTGGACTGCACTCCAGTAGTCGCGTAATTAAGCAGGCGGTCTTAGACTGCCGGAGACTTGTCAAACGTAATTGGATCGTGACCAGACGCATAATAATTACGCGTTCAAACAAACCCCAGCAACCTGTAAATATCAAAGTGTCCGTAAAGATGATCGGACAATTGAATGCCTCTCTTTATAACGGCCGTCTGAGGGAGGAGAGGGGGTGACATGCACTCTTGGTATATGTAAGATAACTCTACCAAGAGTCAATTATCAAACTTGATATGATTGCATCTATTATTGAAGCATGCGCTGTGTATGCATTATGTGATATGTTGTATAGTTTATAATATTCAAATACTAAAATAAAGAGTGAAACGAATAAATCATACAACTTATCGCACGCTTAATAGAACACTGGCTTAACACAAAAAAGCAAGATTTGCTCAATCTGACATGAGTCGGTGTTTTAACAAAAATGAAATCTACGAATGAAAAAGACCATATAGTGTAATGGAGGTCGATTGGCGGAATTTTGACTTAATTTTAACGCGAAACGATGGATAGCGTTAACACAAACCTCTGTCTAATGTTAACTCAATTATGACCTAAACCATAATCGGTCAGTTTACTATTAAGCGTGCGTTATATTTAGAACAAATGTTTCGGTTCATGTTATCTACCTAGAGTCTGTACTGCATTCATATCGCATACTGTCTTAACCCTTCTTTCCTCATCCATGGGTTCCACAGGTCAAAACCAACGGAGCGATCCTTTCATAATTTAATATCAGCATTTGAAATTCTGTCAGACATAATTTTACCACACATACGTCTAAGGGATCTCATCATTCGTGATATAATTAAATAAAAATGAATGTAATATATCCAAAAAGTTTATCTTCTTCATTCGGTGTCATGTCAGGTGCTCCCGACGATGAATAACTTGAGAGTCTCTGTCCCTGCCAGCTCGAAACAGCTCCTCGACGATCCAAGTCTCCCTCAAGTTGTGAATCCAAGAGGTTCGGCTCCTCACGTTCCATAGACCCCCATATTAATGTAACGTAATGAAAAGTAAGAAAATAAAATATTATATATTTTGCGAGATAACTGCAGGTTTTTAAAAAAAAAGTTCAATAAATCATGACGATTAGAAAAACAGTATTTAGAAATCGGTCATGCTCAATGCAAATAATGTATAAAATACTAAGTTATTTTGCAAATGACATATACAATAAAGCTTCATAAATAAATGACATCTAGAACCAAATTGAATTAATTGGAAACAAACGTTCTCACCGCAATACCGCACTAAAAATAAAGATTTGAATAAAGATAAATTGCGTGATGCGACGTTGTCCGCAATTGAGGAGGCACAATGCTGCGGTTAAGTATGTAAATAAATAAAGTTTGAAAGGAAATGAGCTTCCGGTTAGCCGCAATTGTCACTTCACTCCAGACGACGAGCAGACAATGGCGGCCCGCCGGCTTACTCAACACACAATAATACAATATCAAGTTCAAACTGACGATTGCACTTCCCGGGGTGGCGCATGACGCTGCACACACTCATTTAGATTATATCAACGTGTGATAATCAAAGATACTTGATGTTGCCGAAATCTCTTAATTTCGGCTATGTAGGAGGAGCTATCACTTAAGGTAGTATCTTTAAGTTAAATTTCATGGATAAATAACAAAATGGCGGACTTTGAAAAAAAAGTCCTTTTATTTTAGCAAAGAAGGGGTTGTAAAATAAAAAGTTAGGGGTGAAAATATTTCTCGGTAGTTCCGACGAGAATGACATGTCTTTAGATTAAGAATTTTCAAGAATTTTTGATTTCAGATAACATCAAGAGCCAAAATCACCCGGGCCACCCACGCGCTTTTTTTCGAGGTGCCAACTTCGATCAATAATAATAATAATAATAAACTCTTAAATGTTTTCAAAAAAAAATTTAGTATCTTTAATATGTAAATAAAAACATCCTAAATATCCAAAACGATTCATTTTTATTTTCCTACAAAAAAACGCCCTCCAAAAAAGACATGAAAATCGGCTTAAGTTACCAGACTACTACCTAAAAATAATTATATAATAAATTAGCCGATTAGATGAAGTGTTTGGTCTGTTCTGTTGTATGACTCTGAAGGAGCATACTATGAACCGGTTAGAGGCGTTCGAAAAGTCCAAGTCCAAGTGGTTACATAGGGTAATACTTCGTATACTGTAGACAGTATCGTAGATTAGCAATTCAGAAGTCCTGAGGAGAGCTTATCGCAACAGATAATTAATTATTGATGTGTATTAAGGTCCGTTAGATTTCATATCTGGGTCACATCTTGCGTGGAGACAAATACGAGATACTCCGTCTTAAGGGCAAAATTGAGAGACGACGTGATCATGGCCGAAGGCAAACGTCCTGGCTGCACAACATCAAAGATTGGACTGCAATAGAGAGCGTGCATGAATTGTTCAGGGCGGCAAGGACAGAGAAGCCTTTACAGGAGAGATTCCCAACTTCATGGAGACCTGAGACGGTATATGAATAAGAAAGGGTGATTTTGATATATTATATTAATCATCTCAAAGGCGCGGCAGAAAATGGTTCATTTGATGAACTAGAACATAAACGTTGTTTAAAAAATAAACATAATACCGTGATCAACCGAAACCATTTTAAATGTTTTGTGCCTCAAACGCATCAGAGCTCGATTGGTTCTTCGAGAACATTTCCCCAAAAACTCGACTGTATTAGCCTGATTTAGAATCTCCTGGCTAAACAACGAACTCAAAAGATCCTCCAAGGACACCGATTCGACTCGATTGAGGAGATAATCCGAATCGAAAAACTTACTTTTGTACGATTACAAAAAACACGTGCAACTTTCCAGCAGTTGAATATATTGATATGAAACTATGCGCGGATGTCAAAAACAGTATTACCAACCCACAAAAATAATTTCGAAAAAAAAATAGTTACAGTACCTACTCGCGAAGTTGAAATGGAAATTTCACCTTGTTTTTTTTAACACAGTAGTATTTAGTATGAGGGCTAAATAAACATACTTTAAAAATAAACATACAGTATTATCAGTATTATATTTATTTAGTACGAGGGCTGCACCGGGCAGTATGTCAGCATACGAAATACATTTATTGCTAACAAACTAACAAATTAATGATCTTTTGGATATCAAAATAATCGTATCAAGAGATCGATTAACAATGGTCTCATGCGACAATTTGTGTATTCGTCATAATAATGATCCAATCCATGTGTACAATTTTAATATTGACGAAAAATGTCCTTTCATAATAAGTTTTATTACATTTTATTGAAGTGACATATCTAACCTGATAATGCTCTATATGAGGCAAAACATGTCACTCCGAAAAAAATATAATAAAACTTATTAAATAAACGAACCTTCTTGTCAATATTTCATATGGAGTCTTCGCACATCTGTTTCCTCCGGGGAGACGGCGTGATGGTTAGTTAGTTAGTCAGTTATGTTACAAAGGCTTTACACTTTCACCATCGTGAGAACTACATACGCAGTTTACACCGTTCTCTCGATGATGAAGGTTTAAAGCCATCGAAACATGTCGAGAAAAATAAACTCTAATAATAAATAAAATAATAATATGGTAACTTTTAAAGCGCCGTTTTTGTGGTGTAACCACGTCAAGGGCGAATTAAGATGAGTTGTAATCTAAAAATCCAAATATGAGCGTTGCATCCGACATTTCTCATCAGTTGTGGGAAAGTTAGTTAGTTAGTTACAATTTAGGCAAAAACATAAGAAGTGTAAAGACTGATTGTGAAGTCACTAGATCAAGTGCTGTAAGCGTGGTAAGCTATCAAACTGGCGGATACTCCAAACTTGGTAACTCAATAAATCTCGGTAGATATGGACAACAGCGCGCTGTGTAAATCCTGCAAAGCGTTCGATGTTTTTCTTTTGAACTCTTGAAAACCTAATCACCACTTGGCGCAAGTAGATGGGGACGGCGATGGTTCTAGAGACGTCTATTCTGTATTGTCTCACGAAGGGTTTATCTGTGGAATAAGCGTGTAAAAGAAAAACATTATTACACAAGAAAAAACATTTTAATCTTAAATTTTTCTTTAAAAATTATGACGCTACATTTAATATTTTTATTGAGACTATCCGTGGCGTTTAGACCACCGAGATCATATTTGTAACGTCACTCACGCGAAGTACTCAATCTCCAAATTTAAAATTAAATACGACGGATTTTGAATTTTATTAAAATCGCGAAAAAATGATGAAAGTTGGGTAAATGGCGTAGAAATGATACCACTGAGAAGAATGTGCGAAAAATGATATAGGATAGAATACCTAACGACCAAATAAGGAAGAAAAAATGTGGCCATATGCGAAGTTGGAAAAATTGTTGAGCGTGCGTGTTATGATGTAGAGGAAACTCGCGAGGACTCTTCTATAAGTACACGAAAGAGCATGATTATGATTTTCCAAAAATGTATCAAAATGGTAATGAAACTCACTAACATCGACAGACTGGGCAGACTTGTCTGACGATGCCAGCGAGCCTTGGAAAATCCGTCACTGTCGCAATAAAGACAAAAGTCGTAGTTATTACCATAAAACACACCATTGTATTAAATTATTATTTAAAATGAACTTCGCCGAGGACGACCGAGGAAAACATGGCATGACCAAATTAATCATTTACTAAAAGGCGGCCATATTCGAAGTCGGAATAATCGACGTGCGTGCATGGTACGATGTATGAATGTAGAGGAAGCCCGAGAGGTATGTCAGGACAGGATGGTTAGTTAGTTAGTTAGTATGAACTTTCATCAAGAGATTTCAGATATTACCAAAATGGTTAAATAAATCTGAAATACTGTGTTTTCCAATATGATACAGATACAATAAACCCGTCCATAATTAATGTCGGCATACATTTTTTCTGTGTTTACATGCGTTATACGCTTGGTAATTTGACATTGCATAATTCGGTATTAGAGAATCATTGAAGTTAATCACGAAAATGAGTTGGAACCTGTTTGAACACGGTACGGTCGCAGTTCAATAATATTCACCCACAATCCACACCACACCGCACGTGTTTATCTGTCGGCTGTACTGGCCTATTTGATTTGGGCGCGAATGTGTTAAGGGGGCAGTGCAGCGGGTGGCTGCATTCGTCACTGGTGCCACGATATGGTAGTAACAGTAACAGTATCGGGGATGTCGGCACGCACCGGAGCGTGTGATTACACGTGTATCCGGAGCGAATGTTTCACGGCGCCGCACGTTGGATTGATTCCGATGAAATATTCAGGATCACGCTATTACCGGCCCTGTAATTAGGGGGCGGGAGGAGGTGGGAACCGAGAGCTTTACGAGATTGGTTGATTAGGGTCGTGGTTTTAGCGAAATAAAACCGCTCGAGAGTGGGAAAATGGAAACAACAAACTTTTACCTCTTACATACACAATTAAATCGTACTTGTAAACCAACTACTCGTAACTAACATTTTCTTCTGTATTCGCCTTTACTTTGTGTTGTGAATTCACAATTGAATAAATAGAAAAGCACTTTGTATTTTCACAACACTTTTAAGTTAAAATTTGTACATGGAAGAAGGACCGAAATATGTGTGTAAATAAAAAAAATTAAGTGTTGAGAAAATACAATGTGCTATTTTTATTACTAATTATTCAACTTACTAACCATCACGCCATTTCCCCATAGTGGAAATATAATAATTCATTCATTCATACATTTCTCGGCTCTACATCCCGGTGTGGGACTTGGGCTCCTCCGCAACGGTCCTCCACTGACTTCAATCCCTGGCCATCTCTCTCCATTCCCCAGCTACTTCCATTTTCTCCCAATCTTCTTCCATGCAATCCGCCCATCTTTTCCTCGGTCTGCCTTTTGGTCTCTTTTTCCTCGAGGCACCCATCTAGATATAATTTGTGGAAATATAATAATATTATACAATTTTATCATAAATTGACACAGACACAGTTAGGACAACATGAAGGCACAGTAAGGACCAAACAAGTCTTGAGGACTTTCGAGATGAAGACACCGAGGACGATAGCAGGCAAGACACTGAGAGATCGCGTTAGGAACACCAGAATTAGAGAGATATGTGAGGTTAAGGATATTATAAGATGGAGCAGACAGGGAATAATGGACCGGTACGGTCATGTCCAAAGAATGGACACCACCAAAGTCCCCTATATTGCACTACATAATCAGCCTCACGGGACTCATCCTCGTGAAAGACCTCCTAAAAGATGGAAGGACATCTGGGATGCTACCTCACAGGAGAACAGACCACATAGGTCTACAATAAGGAAGAAGAAGAAGATCCTAAATTGGAAGATTTATAGAGCGACATTTGGGCGTCGCTACAAAAATCGTTCCATTTTATGAAATAGTAAAAAATAAACATATTTAGTATGATGGCTGCACCTGACGCAGTCGATCAAAGTTTACATCAGGATAGGATAATTTGAAAAGGTGCGTTTTGAGCCTCGATCTCTGGTGGGTTCTCATTGCACTTGAGGTCTACAGGAAGATTATATCAAGCTGAAGGGTAGGCAGATGGACGGCAACACTGATTGCAGTGTAATTGTCATACTGTCTTTGGTCTGTCACGAGATTCAATAGAATAGCTAAAAGCAAATTGTGTACAGTAATTAGGTTCAAACGACCTGTTGCATACATTTGTTTGTAGTAATAATAATAAATAAATAAATACGTACGTACTCGTATAATGGGTATGAAGACGTAGAGCGCTAAAGATTTGAATGTTTTCGTATGATTATCCACAATTTTACTTGAGTTTCAAGAATTACAATTAGTTAGTTGAAAACAGCAAATGGAAGTTTAAGTGAACAAAGTAAATAATAAATCCGACGATTATATTGTACAATTGTTGACTTAATGTCGGCTTCTTTCATAATAGGATGTGTTTTTGACTCAACAAGTTCTAAATAAACAAGGTTTCCGTTTTCTAGAACATTGAATTAAAGCTAGCTGTGACTGGCGCTGCAGGGAGAAAACGTAACTTATCTAAAGCTCTAAAACGAGCAGGTAAAGGATTCCGCCGGGTTGTCCTTTTCATTAGCTTTGTGAACTGCAAATCGCAACTAGGTACTAAGTAAAAGCATCGTTGTTGGAGCTTTTCGAGGTCATGATCCCCTGTCGCGTGAGAGCGCTGGAGAAACTCTGGATAATTGCAAAACTTTCGAATCATCCCTCAGTTTTGCTATTAGTTTTACTGAGACGTCGATGGAAACGTGTTAGAAGACGGAGTTAGGGGGTCGGATACACGTGGAGTGATGCAAAGAGAAACATCTTACAGGTAATGTGATTCACAGATAGGTATGTTACTCCAGCACGAGAAAAAGAATCAAGAAATTACGAAATGTATCCATTATAGTGTCTTTATTAATTTTAAATCAACTAACTAACCATTATTTGATAACGTAGAGGATGATGATCTCTAGCACAATTCAAAATCAGATGTCGACATCTAAAATTTTGATACTTATCAATCTCGGTCCACAGATGGATAATTTGCCCCTGCACAGCGACAGGGTAATACTGTAATATCCATTACGATATAGGTATATATCGTACAGACTGGCCTCGGACATATCCTCGCGCACGGATGTCTCCGTGCGCACCCTCTCTTTTCTCGGACACGTTCTAGCGCACTGACTTCTGAGACCGCGTTTACCTCTCTCATTCATTATCGCACGCGCAAACCATCCACAACCAAAGAGATATCATAGTCAGGTATATCATTCTCCAAGATTTTTTTTAAGATTTCGAAACTTCCACCCTTATCACGTTAAAATAAGGATTAAATACAGGTGGAAGGTAAATATTAGAAAATAAAATTTTAATTCGTAAGCAGAAAACCTTTCCCGATGGTATCGCGTGTACTCCGAACCGATCCATCAAAGTATAGTGTTATTGTGAGCGGCGCGCGCGGCGGCTGACATGACGGCTCCTTGGGACCGCGCCGCCGCCACCGCCGCGCCGCCACCGCCGGACAGCCGCCCGCCACATGTCCCTATTATAATAATATCGGCTATCGATTAGATAACAGGCATGTCATCCGCCGTTACACCCTGACTTGACTCCTCACCGTTGGAGTAGGATGGAAGTTATTAGTGCCAACTCAATCGGAATTGACACAGCGAGGAATCGTGAATCAGATGCGAAGGGTTCCACCGGAGCTGCTGAAACAAGTCTTAACAGAAAGAAAAACAAGTGAAATAAAACTAAATACATATTATAAAAGTTCGTTTTTTTTTTCGTTATTTCAAATGTACTTCTATCAAGAAATTTCAATTAATAATATTAATATGACATAAGAAAGATTTTAAATAATTATTACGAATTAAAAAGAGTGTTTTCTTAACTAACTAACTAACCATCACGCCGTTTCACCTGAGGGGTAGGCAGAGAGTATGGATCGCCACATTGTTTTCTTGAAGTTTTTATTACCTATATTTGACGGGTCTTGCTAAGGCATATTTATCAAATGTATGTATGTACCTATATCAAATGTAAATAGGTAATGAAAATTCTAGGACACAGATGTTTTCATTTATATGTATTATTTAATATGGAGTTTAACTTCTTTATTCAAAAACGAAAAATAGAAAGATTTTTATTTAATTGTGACAACATACATAATGAGATTTAAATGTCTCAGCAAAGCAAAACACTTCTTTCCCATAAAACATAATACAATTTCAGAAAACGGACATTTTTAGATTTACTCGTACATATTAGTATAATAGAAAGCGAGAGCTATACATGTCAATTGAGATCGTTCAAGAATCGTTCAATACGTAAAAAGGGTGGCATTACCTTTTACGAGAAGTCTGAATTTACACATGAATAAATTTCGACGAAAAGAGGCGTAATTTTATAGATTATTGGGAAAATGGCGTCCTTGGCGAAAAATCGTTTCGAGTATGATAGGTAATTCTCGTGATGTACTAACGATTAATTTAATATTTATAATAAATGACACCTTCATCTTTGTTAAGCTTTTATTGCGAAATATTTCTTCATAATCTTTTACCTCATATAGGTATCTACTATACTATAAATAGGTAGGTATAGTACTTGTCTAGTCGCCTCCACAACACACTGACAGATTTAGTTGAATTTTAACATGTTCGATATTTCCTTGAAATACTCAAAGTTCTGTATATGAATGTATGTTTACAAGATGGGAGAGTGGAGAGGATATTGAAAGAAGGGTTGGGGTAGGCAACAAAGTGAATGGTGCACTTAAAGTTGTCATCGCAAACAAAAACCTATCCAAAAAAGCTTTTTCAGAATGGCAGTGCACAATGGTGTTCTTCTACCACCCTATGGCGAAGCGAAGCATGGAACTGGCAAAGGAAGGATGAAAGTAGAATAAATGCAGTAGAAATGAGATCTCTTAGACGAATGTGTGGATATTCTGTGTATGATAGAGTGTCGAATGAAAATATAAGAAGTGAATGCGGTGCGAATGATGGTGTCATGAACAAAATAATGAAAGGATCATTAAGATGGTTTGGACATATGGAAAGAATGAATGAAGAAAGAATGGTAAAAAAATTATATGTTAATGATGTAAATGGTACCAGAAATAGAGGAAGACCGAGGAAAACGTGGCACGATCAAATAAATCAAATATTGAATGTCGGCCATGTGAGGAGTCAGAGAAATCGACGCGCGTGCATGACACGATGTATGAATGTTGAGGAAGCGAGAGAAATATGTCAGGAAAGAAAGGTGTGGCAGTCCATTCTTTCTGCCTACCCCTTCGGGGAGACGGCGTGATGGTTAGTTAGTTAGTTAGTTTAAAAAAAATATGCAGTGCGAATGACAGTGTTATAATCAAAATAACGAACGGGTCATTAAGATGGCTTGGACACATGGAAAAATGAACGACGAAAGAATGGCAAATAAAGTATATGTAAATGATGTAAACGGAACAAGAAATAGAGGAAGACCGAGGAAAACGTGGCATGATCAAATCAATCAAATATTAAATGTCAGTCACGTAAGAAATCGGAGTATTCGACGTGCGTGCATGACATGATTTGAATGAATCAAGAAAAGTATGTTAAGAAATACAAGTATGGCGGTCTATTATTTCTGCCTACTCCTTCGGGGAGATGTTCTGGTGGTTAGTTATGATTAAATAAGTAAGACGAGAAGTTTATTTAACAGATGGCTAAATAACTATGTCCCATGGCGCGGCGTCAAGGAGCTTCATATATAGCCGATCGTACTTTTGGCACCGCGGGACTGCTCTACCATATTGGCAATCAAGACAACGAAGGTGATTTCAGGAGCTCTCTTAAAACCATCCTTTTCAAGATAAGCTTTCTGGACAAAGAGCATCCTTGAAGTGAATCTTTCACGAAAATGCCGCTATAAAAATTACCATCACGCCATTTCCTCGGAGGGGTAGGCAGAGAGGATGGATCGCCACAATGCTCTGTCCTGGCATACCTCTCGGGCTTCCTCTACATTCATACATCGTACCATGCAAGCACGTCGATTATTCCGACTTCGAATGTGGCCGCCTTTTAGTAATTGATTAATTTGGTCACGCCATGTTTTCCTCGGTCGTCCTCGGCTTCTTTTTCCACTCACGTTGCTTGTATACAACTTTTTAACCATTCTACTCTCATCCATTCGTTCCATATGTCCAAACCATCTCAGGGATCCTTTTTTAATTTTATCCATGATGCAGTCATCTGCCTTACATTTCTTTCTTATTTCATCGTTCGGTATTCGTGAGTTAGTTGATATTTAAAATTGTATAAATTTGGTACGCAGCTGTAAATCGAATGTCCTTTTAAATGATCGGAATGATATAAGCACTGAACAAACACATACGAGTTTGAAATGATGTTTCCTTGTAGGTCCATATATACGAGACATTGAAACGGTTCTAGAATGTCCCACTCAAGCGGCGTTTCGCAATTCGCTGCTGGGATCAAGGGCACGGCCGCTAATTGGCTCACCTCGGCCAATGGGAAGAGCCGATGGGACACCGCGCCATTTTAATAAATAAAAAAATGTTAGGAAATTATATTGCCAGAGCAGGTGGACCGCGTGAGCCTGCGTAACCTAGCCTAGCCTAGCCTAACCTAACCTAACCTTACCGGGTAAATGTCAAGCACACACTAATTACATAACAAACTAATTAACTGCGGATTTAACAGTGACGAATGTATTAACACACTTATGGATAGAAACAAGGTATCTCTGTCGTACGAAAATGTAATTTCTCTTTCGTCTAAAATGTATAACGCAATCGTTGCGTTGGTTTCCATACAATTTTTTTTTTTCATATTTATTTGTAAACCTTTCTTTTTGAAAATATGTCAGTTGTGAAAGTGTGATATATTATATTATTATATTATAATTCCAAAAGAACAATCCATTGTTGTTTAATATGGTTCACGAAAGCTAAAACTAATAGCTATTAGTCTAAAGCGTAGGGAGATAGAATAGACTGCCACACTACTCTATCCTGACCAGTGGCGTGCCTAGGGTTAACCAGTAGGGCAAGCCCATTCGATTTTTTTTTTTGTATGTTATATGTATAATATAAATAGATAGTCATAAGAAAATGCATTCTAAATGTGCATGTTTTCTTCGCTGTAGTTAGTCTACAAAACTCACAGAAGTTATATTATGACTTGACATAATTTTAAACACATCTCAGTCATGACCAATGGCGGTACTCCCATAGAAGCCCAAAAGCTCGGCTTGCGTAAGAAATTTTTAATCAAAACCTCCAAATCTAAGTAATCATGCCCCCGCATAAACTAACAACCCACCAAATCACCTTCCAACAATGGTCTCATCAGAGGTAAGAGGAATACCCACAAGAGCTGAACCTCTGTAAGCCAGAAGAGGTTTTGATTCAAAATTTCTGACGCAAGCCGAGCTTCTGGGCTTCTATGGGAGTACCGCCACTGATCCTGACATACTTCTTCTATAACTTCCTCCATAAATATACGACGAGTCCTACACGCATGACGATTCTTTTAGCATGAACTACCTTTGAAGTTTGATTAATTTGGTCATGCCATGTTTTCCACGGCCATCCTCGACTACATACTCCATTTACATTGTTATCGTATTATTATTAATAATCATTTCTTCATCTATGCGTTCATACGTTCAAACAAACCCAGCATCCTTTCATAACTAACTAACTAACTAACTAACCATCACGCCATTTCCCCGGAAGGGTAGGCAAAGAGGATGGATCGCTACACTGGCCTGTCCTGGCATACCTCTCGGGCTTCCTCTACATTCATACATCGTACCATGCACGCACGTCGATTGTTCCGACTTCGAATGTGGCCTTTCATAAAGTTGTTCATAATACATAACTATGATGATCTAGGAACCGTTCTTAATACACTTGCACACCTTGAATGATTCCGAAAGAAAAGTGACGCGTAAGTTCATTCCTGCGGAACTGTTGCGCGGGCAGGATGTGTATTAATAAGTTACGTGGGTATTTTTTTGAATTTCTAATACGTGTTTTATATTTATCGATGTTTAATTCATGATAAAACCATATGTATAGCTAAGTTCAATAATTAAATTAAGTTGTTTGTAGACTTTGATATGAATAAAATTAAAACATACTTTTAAACTGGGTCGAGTACCGTGGATAGAGGATGAATTTATCATGAACGAGATTAAATGAAGAATAATTGAATAAACGGTATAGGTAAAATAAGAACGAAGGATAACATTGTTATTCTGGGGTTAAAAATCCTAGAGTCAACATCCGTTTATCTTCTCCTGTAACGCACCATAATCCTACAGGTAACTGTACAAGTCGGTTAATCATCTTGGCGACAGTTGAGCCACCAAAAGAAATTAAGAATCGAAGCCCCGAACTTGTTTGAGAGGTTCATATAATAATTTAGCTAAATAAATATACTTATCAAAAGTATTAAGGTCAAATCCGTAGAGATGATAAGTGTTCACGAACTCGGTTTGGTTGGATTTATATATAATAGATCATATCATAAACCCTAAATCCCCCCTCGCCCTCTTTCGGAGGAACACTCCGGGCCATACATTTAGCCCCATCATAAAACAACTACCAAATCGCATTCCAACAATGTTTCCTACAGACGTAAGAGGAATAGCCATTAGAGCTGAACCTCTGTAAGCCAGAAGATCCAAGTCCAAGCTTCATTGATATGCCAATACGGTATCTAAAGTACTTGTTTAATTACGTCATCCATTCGTTTTACTACGTGACTCGTTCATTGGAGCTTTCGTGAAAGACTTTACACGTACGTCATTTTGTTTGTCCAACGGGCCAGGGGGGTCTATTCGCTTGGCTCGGTAATCCATTACAGTAGACGCTCTTTTAACCGGCGCCACTTTAACTGTCCCGCCGCTTTAACCGGCCCCTTCTAGGAAGTCTAGGCTTTCTTTATAAACATTACATCTACAGTAGCAGAAGGATTCTACTACAGCAGATGTAATGTTCAAAAAGAAATGGCGTGACTACGCTTTTAAAATGTCGATTCAACACAAGAAGCAGCAAAAAATAACAGATTTTTTTAATTCATTGTAGGCCTATTTTAAAAAAAAATCTGGAGTGATGTGTGGCTTTTTCCTGTACATATTTTTTACAGTTTGGGAAATATTAATTTTTAATGTGTGAGTTTCTAATACAGAATAAAAGTTCTGTTATCTTAGTGTTTTGAAAATTTTGTATTTTTTTTCTTCCTTGCGAAAATGTTTTTCACTACCTTCTCTTTAACCGTATTTTTCGTTATCCGGCCCTGGGTTCGTCCCGTCAAGGCCGGTTAAGAGAGCATCTACTGTATAATGAATCAATTCGCCAAATTTACATTCACCGTGCATAATACAAGTGTATCGAACGTCGTCCTCTAGTTGTAATATGGTACCGATATTCAGGAGTGACAGTATATTCATATTGTGTGAAACTTTCCCACTCATGAGCTCATATCGTAAAGTTGTAGCCAATCATTGAACACGTCGGAAGTGCAAGGCATTACGTGGGTGCTTCACTTTATACACGGGCTCCGCTCACCACAGGACACGACGCAACAGAGTCACAACAACAGGAATTCACGGTGACAATGAAAGGTTTGGTAATACGATGTGTGCCGAGCGTGTGCGTTCGAGACGTCGAGGCCGGGTACACATTGCCGCAGTTGCGAATCGCTTCCTGGAACCGGCTGTAAAGCTTTTCATCGCCCGTTTTAATTACGCATTGTTCACGGAACAATAAGCTATCACTTCATATCGCTAGTGCGAGGCAGTCTCCATTCAGGAATGATTACATCCTCAAATATGTTGCGGCTTTTGTCAACTTTTATGAATTTGTTCCCGCGGCGGCGGGCGGCCCTTTGAGCGAACGGCGCTTTGTATACTTCCGAATAATGGTTCAAACGGGAAAAAGTTTACAAACACAAAATATTTATTCGAAATGAGATTAAAAGGCGAACCTTGAGCATTGTCAACAGATTGAAACATTCCAATTGAAATTTCAAAATGCAAAGAGTGAAATGATACCATTTTGTTATTGGAACAATACAATATGACCATGTTCTCGCTTGAAAAATGCCGGATTTACTCAAATTCTGTGAGATTATCTATGATTCATCGTCGATTCCATACATACACAAAGACAATACACATTTCACGTAGCAACGCGGTCATAAATAATAAGCGTGAAACAAAATACTTAACTGCATCTGTTAGCTATCGAATAGTATTATAACTAGGTATATATTATATTAAAAACTCAAGAAAAAGAACAAATAATACAATAAAATAGATCATAAACGAAACGTCGGGACTGTAGTGACCAGACGATGAAAATGAATTGAGTGGGTATGGAATTACAAATAAAACACTGTTTTTTTTTCCATTTATCATTTTTCTCGACACGTTTCGAAGGCTTTTTAAAGCCATCATCACCGGGAGAACGATATCTTTCTCACGACTGTGTATATCTTTCTCACGATAGGGAAGGAGTTAAGCCTTCGAAACATGCTGAGAAAAATAAACTCAATAGTGAAAAAATCAGTGTTTTAATTCATAAAAAGTTCATCATTATGGAATTCCACAGAGTTAATGCCTTAAACCTATCTAAAACTTGAATTTCATATTTTACGAACTGCAACATTACTCTATCCTGATACACCCGTGTAGATTCCTCCACATTCGCACAGCGAATCATAGACGCACGTAATTTTTTGCGAATTCAAACACGACTGACCTTGAACATTTTGTTAAATTCAAATCAAATCAGTCTATTTCATCAATAGACATTACAAAATTCATTTTTAAGGCTTCTATTAAGAGCAGGTAAAATAATATGTTGTGTATAGTAAACTACCAGAAACGCATGAGAGATGGTTCGACATTAGGAAAACAGGATACTCACCAGAATTAAGAGTATTTGCTTATTGAACGTACTTTCACTAATATGAAAGACGTCGATTTCCGAGGAGACCGCGTTCAGCAGATTAATTGCTCTTCCCACCGGTGTCACCAGAGGCAGGTTGTTTCTGACGGCCGGTAGGTAAAACAATCTATGCTGTCGCTGTCGGAGACATCTATCAGGGACAAAAAGCCGAACACCCTCCAGCACGGCCGAGTTCTCGAATTATCCTCTGAGTAATCCGAAAGAAATGGGTTATGAGGTGCCCATCTCTTCGAAGCTGCAGAGAGTTGGTCCCAAGCATTGGTCATGCCATGTTATCCTCGGTCTTCCTCAACTCCTTAATCAATTCATAACGTTAACGTAAACTATATATACATTTATAGGGAAACGACGACTGTTAATTATTCACATTATTATTATTATTATGTTGAATCACTCATTACATCATTACAGCGAGAGCTAAATCGATGTAAAGGGTATACGATTTTTTAATGAATTAAAACACTGTTTTTCTACTTTTGAGTTTCATTTTCGAAGGCCTTCATCATCGGGAGAACGATATAAACTAAACAAAATTATTACAAAATTATTATGAAAAAAAATTTCATTATGGAATTCCACAGTGTTACACCTTAAGTTATATATCTTAAGATAAATATCTCCGACAGCGACAGCACAGATTGTTTTACCTACCGGCCGCCAGAACCAATCTGCCTCTGGTGACACCGGTGAGAAGAGCAATTAGTCTGCTGAACGCGGTCTCCTCGGAGATCGACGTCTTTCATGTTAGTGTTAAGTACGTTCAGGGGGCAAATACTATTGACTTTAGAAAGTATCTTGTCTTCCTAATGTCGAACCATCTCTAATGCGTTCCTGGTACTTTGTTGTATTTTTATGATATTTTACCTGTACTCAATAGATGCCTTAAACATTTTCCTGTTTGTAATGTCTATTGAGTTAATAAACTGATTTGATTTGATTTGAAGTTAATCTAAAAATAAAAGTAAACGGTATATCTATCATATTGATTCTCATGACATGTGATAGGCAGCTAATCTATGGCTATTTTATTGTCAAGTAAATTCTGCACCAGACTAAAGACAGCCGAGTTATATTTGGAGGCAGAATAAGAAAGCGGAACTAGTGATTATCGGTATTATAATACATCGGAATATGTTACAATGAAGATCTATTGTTGTGGAGTGAGCGCCAGTGTTCAGAAAGTGTGTGTCCCGTTATTAGAATATTAATCGGCGTTTGTTTGATGCAATAGGAAAAAGGGAAGTGCGGTGAAGTGAAGGAGGCGGCAGCTGCCCGAACTGCACTGGTTGCCGCCGTAATTTGTGGTTTCCCATTAAGATTGACGTCTGCTTGCGTCATAGTTCCCGTTGCCCGCAGGTGGCCGCCATCTGTTGATGGCCTTGCGAGAAACACGCGAAACCGTCACAATCGTATACAGCTTATCAATTATTGTATCCTTTGAAGGGTATATATATACACAATAAAAGCGGGTTTTATAAACCTTCTAATTAACTTCCAAGAAAACAATCACATCCGAAACGTTACTATAATAATTTAACATAATGATAAAGAAATAACAATGCCAATAGAAATATATCCATCGTTTTTTTTATCAATTATATAAAACTCCATATTCAATGGTTAATACGAATTAAAATGTCTGTTTTCTAGAAGTTTTAATATATTTTAAGGGAATGACATGTTTCGCCATGCTAAAGCATTATCAAATATTAAAAGGTATATCTCATTTAATAACGCATTTAAAAGGCGAAAAATGTCATTCCTATTATTATAATAAAACTTCTAGAAAATAGACGTTTTCATTATCTGTATTTATTGGAGATAATTCACTGAAGCTAAGGTGGTTGGGATAGATGGGAGGGAAAGGAGTTGGAGGCGAAGAATCCTGGAGGGTTAAAGGCGGGCCATACTGTTTGAAACAAACTCTCCACAGGGGTGACCTTGCTTGAGAGCTGTGGAGCCCGCGGTTGATGTAGCGTCCACACTTGGTTTAAAACAAGCTCTCCACAGTAGACACTATTTTCGTATACGTCCGCACTCCACCGATGCACGATGTTTCAGGGTGCGATATTACGAGCTACTTTTGGTAAAAACCCAATGACATGGAAATGGCTAATTATAAGTGTTTAGGGAAGAATATTAGTCATCCAGTTCACACAATAAATTTGAGGCCGATTTGTTGAAATTTCAACCCCTAAATTACCTACCTAATTGCATGCTACAACAAAACCGGTTCAGTCGTATTGTTTCGCCGTTAACCGATTGATATATACATATGAATTTAATATTCAAAATTAAAAAATACTTTTATTTCTATCTTTATACTCAAGGTCGAGCTGCAAAGAGCCTTTTACGGTCTCATATTAAAAAAAAATCTTACGAAATACGCTATTCAAATACCTATTTTATGTAAAGACAGAGAGATAGACAGATATATGTGTTCTATCGTAGAAGTCAACAGACATATACATTTTATAAGAATAAAATTTTCAAAATAATAATTTTACAGAATAATGAAAAGTAGCTCGTATTAAGATTTGAAACACCGTGTGACGCCGCTACGCAACTGACCTTGACTGGTGGAATCAAACAGCCAAACATGTGGAATGCGTGTGGAATACACAAGGGTCAAACGAATTTTGGTTTAAAACAAGTGTCTACACAGTTTAAAACCGTTGGTGGAGACCAATGTGGAGAGCTTGTTTATAACAGTGTGGCCGGCCTTTTAGGCTCGATAAGGACTGTATGCTCATCGAAGAAAAATAAGCAAAAGTGGTAGTACATAATGGAGATCTAGTGCCAATCCTTATGTACGGAAGTGAAGTTTGGAGCTGGCCGAAGAAGGATGGAAGTAGTATAAATGCAGTAAAAAAGAGAATACTGAAAATAATGTGCGTGATAACGACGTATGATATCAAACGAAACAAAAAAATAAGGATCACTTAGATGGTTTGGACATGTGGAACGAATGGGTGAGAGAAGAATGGTTAAAAATATGTACACAAGCAGTGTGAATGAAAAAACTAGCCCATGACGACCGAGGCAAAAATGCCATGACCAAATTAACTAATTACTAAAAAAGGTGTCCACATTCGTAGACGGAAACATCGACAAGAGTGCGTGTCACGATGTATGGGTGAAGAAAAAGCGCGAGAGTTGTCAGGATAGAACAGTGTGACGGTCAATCCTGTCTGTCTACCCTCGGGGTAACACCGTGATGGTTAGTAAGTTATATAAACTCTTATCTGTATTGAAGTTGTAGCTGATATTATATATCGAGTTAATCCCGTTTAGTTGAACCCGATTTTATTATTTTACAGTCATGTTAAAAAGATTACAACATCAAACAATATTGCAAATTTAGCCCACTTATGTTATCTGTTGCGCATATCTCGTTGCGAATGATTAAAAATAAAAAGCTAAGGACACACCTCTGACAACCTTTTAAATAAGTCGGATTCTTACATGTAGTACCCGTCAAACGATACATCTAATATTTAAATTACAAATAAGACATTCAATAAATACAATAAAAAGTGAAGCGGTTTACAAAGCTGGAACCAAATAAAAAAACTACATTTCGTGTGTTTGATGATACGAGTATTAAATGATACGTTTAAGGGAAGTTTTATAATAATATACGGAGGAGACATGTTTCGCCATGTGTTTCTATCGTAGAAGTCAACAGACATATACATTTTATAAGAATAAAATTTTCAAAATAATAATTTTACAGAATAATGAAAAGTAGCTCGTAATATTAAGATTTGAAACACCGTGTGACGCCGCTACGCAACTGACCTTGACTGGTGGAATCAAACAGCCAAACATGTGGAATGCATGTGGAATACACAAGGGTCAAACGAATTTTTATCAAATAACGTATTATCGAATGCATCATTTGACTATTTCCTAGCATATTGAAACACGTCAGTCACACTATAAATAATAAAACATGTCAAAAAAAACTTTTTTTTATACGGATACTTTTATATGAAAATTTTGATTTGTAATATGAGAATTTTAGAAATAAACGAAACATAAAATATATTGTTTAGACACAACTTAATTTTGTTTTTAACCAATTACCGACCGACTTTGGTCTAAGTAGAGCGTCATCAGGATAATAAAACAAAATGAAATCAATTAATTTTCTTATTTTGATAATGCTCCCCTTGGTGCGAAACCGGTCGGTAGCTTAAAAAGCTAAATAAAGTGTTACATTATAAATTAACTGTGTTAACCATGTTTGTACTGTGACCTATGGCCTAAAAAATAACTATTATAATAAATTGAACATTGTTTTAATGCACCATTTTGAGCTTTATTTTACGTCTTATTGTTCGCACTTTATTTAGGATCTAAATAAACATTAAAAAAAAAAATTTGATCAGAGATTGAAAAGTTAATAGTTTTTATATATTTGATTTTTTTTAATTTACAAAAATTAAACTAACTAACGATCAAGCCGTCTCCCCGAAGGAGTAGACAGAAATAATGGACAGCCATACTCTTTTTTCCTGATTTTATTTCTCTCGAAACATCAACATTCACACATCATGAGATGAGTAATTCATAAAAATGGCGCTTTATAAATTATACAATTTATTATATTATTATTATTATTATATATCATATCATCCACGCACGCCGATTTCTCCAACTTCTCACGTGGCTCTCATTGAATATTCGATTGATTTGATCGTGCCAATTTTTTCTTGGTCTTCCTCTATTTTTACTTTCGTTTAAATATACTTTCTTTACCACTTATAATGTACAATTTATGTGCAAACCTTGTACACCAAGAAATCACGTTTAAACTTATAATATGAAAGTTGAACTCCAGAAGAAATACAGGTATAGATTTACTGTGTTAGTCATAAAATTGAGGAAAATGTAGTTGAATATTGAGTACGAGCAGCAATCTAAGGTCATCTGATAAAAGCTAAATGGTTATTTACTACGAAGAAAATTGCTGAAACGTGAATGTGTCGGTCCCGAGACAATTGAATGTCAAATCATCATTACATTTGTCATCGCCATGACACAGCACTTATAAAAATAACAATAAATCAGATATTGTTTTAAGAGCGGGTTACTTTGAAAGATAAAGGGAGTGGAAACTTCGAGATTAGTGAGATATCACAACATTTGGTCTTAATCTCTCAACTTCTGGATGTAGGCCTCTTCCAAACGATTCCACTCCTGACTGTCGTTCGCTTATCTCCCCCACCGTTTACCAGCTATAAGGGCTTCTTCAAAAAATAAATTTTGTTATTTGAAATTTCATGGTAGAAGTTCATTGTAAATAACGAAATTTTTTTTTTTAATCTTTTTAAAATGTAGTTTTAGTTAAAATCCAGTAATTCACTTTGGAAATTTAAAGATAACCTTGTTTATTATCCACTAAAATATTAAATATGACATGTGTATCGATTTTTAAATGCGTTTTTATAAGTCTTTCTTTGTTTAGTATTTGTTATATATTTTCACCTGAAGATTGAGGTCTCTTCCGAAATATTATGAGATATTTAATATTTGAGTGGATATTAAACGTTATTTTCAAATTTTATTACAGTGGAATTCCATCGTGTTAATGCCTTAACTTAGTATCAATAATATTCACTAATGTTTGTGTCTTCGACCGGTTTCGGCAGCCAGCTGCCATCTTCTGGTATCATTATCTTCTTCCGACCAGAAGATGGCAGTGAGCTGCCGAAACCGGTCGAAGACACAAACATTAGTGGATTTAGACTAAATATACACTAAAAAAAAGATTTTTTACAATTTGTTTTCATTGGCTACATCTTCGGCCCATCTGACTACCAGTAACATTTAATCAGCAAAGTAAGAGTTTGGTTTTCTCTCGAACTCCGGTGGGGTGTAGCGTATTTGTGGAGGGCGTTGCAGTGGTGAGATGGAAAAATTCAGATACTGGGGGTGGACTTGTGTGGGCTAACGGATGTACCATGTAAGGGGATGGGTTAAGAAAATGAGGCTGCGGTCATCTCAGGATGTTTGAAAATTGAATACGGAAAAAACCCGACACGAAGATCAGCAGATAATATTCAACACATTACAATTTTATATTCAAAAGATTTATACTTAATTCATGATAAATAGCAGGTCGTTACGTTTATGATTTCAAAGATACACGTAAAAACAACAGCACAGAATAACGACGTGTTTAAATCCACGGTGGTCTCACCAGGGTAGGAGATTATGTTTATATGTTATGTAGGAGTATTTCAAAGCGCCACTAGTACAGCAGCGTGTTAGATACTCGTACTTACTGCCGCCTGACGGAACGGTGACAACGTGTCACTTCCCCCCTGAGAAGGATTTACTCGGTTGTGTGGACTTTGTGTCAACTGCGGACTGTTTGCCCGAGGGATGCTGGATGCAGAGAGCAGATTGCAGCGAAGGATTGCGATGAATGAGACGGGCGCACCGAGAATAAACATGTTAGAACGGGAATTACTGCAAATGGATGGAATACAAAATGATACAAAGTTTAAAAAGAAAAGGGATAGTATTCTTTCAGTTTCAATAATCACGATGAAATTGAAAAATATATTTATTTTAAATTTATTATGTGTTGCATATTTAGGACATAGACCTATTTCCTAATTGTGGTTTGTGATGATATTTACTTGTTTTAAATAATGAAATAAAAAAAAATTATACAACATTTCTTTATTATTATAGGTATATTTAGTGTGCTTCCACTTGTGTTTATGTTCGACCGGTTTCGGTAGCTTGCTGCCGTCTTCTGGTAGACCAGAAGATGGCAGCAAGCTGTCGAAACCGGTCGAACATAAACACAAGTGGAAGCATACTAAAACATAATAATAAAGAAATTTTGTATAAATTTTTGTTTGTTTTCATTATTTAAAATGATGTACTACCAAGAAATTTTAATTAAAAACATTAATTATTTACTTGTTTAGCTAAAAAAAAAACTCATTTTAATTAATAAAAAATTAATCGTTACCAAAAATTGGCCAATAAATGAAGTATCTGAAGGGCAAAGAGATGGACCGATGACATTGCCCAGATACTCGTATAACTGGTAGTTCCTGGATAGTGTCATGAGTTAGAAGGGGTATATATCCAGCAGTGAAGAAGAAGAATTTCAATGTCCAGTGCCAACATTATAAAAATATAGTTTTAAGGATTTAACTTTAATGCTCGACTCGACTCGACTGACTAGAAGTGCCACGGTGACACATATCCTGCCGGAAGGTATGTATCTACAAAATGCAATGAAACACCACCTTTCAAGAGAACGGCAAGACTTCCAGAAAGTCCGACTCCCTGGTGTTCTAGAGTGGTCCTCGTGAGTCCCGAGTAATACGATCACCGACCTCACCACCAGGGTCATAGCAGGCAGGGTGAGGGCGTATGGCTTATCTAGAGCGTCACAAAACCAAAGATCCACCAGCAAAGGTAACCCCTACAGGAAATTCCTGGAGAAGGCAACGGGAAACCATTCTAATAACAATCAGTATTCGTCAAAGTGATCGCCAACGTCGGGAGAAGACACGCCACTATTAGAAAATCAACTTTAAAGCGCCACGAGTTAGTGCTATAAAAATTCATCGAGTTCACCTTTATAAATAAACGATACAAGTGTAGGTACGTAGTTTTCTCACTAAAGTTTCTCAGGGGTAAAGTACAGCAAAGCTAGTAAATCTCCCGAAGCGGTCCATCACAGCTGTGTATATAGATGTGTGTATGCGCCCGGGTGCACCTTGCAAAGGCTACCAAGAAAATTATTAATTAAGGATTAGTGAAATGATTACACATAAGGCTCCGGATCAATGCTCTGGGAACAATAATCATAGGAGCCCGGCGCATGCGCTTACATGGAAAATATTAGCCAGGGGAGGAGGTGGAAATTAATAAAAACAAACCTAAACGTTAATAAATATATAAGTTTTAAATAAATAAATAAAAACTAAGTGCAGTTAAATTGTCTGAACCACACAGAAGATGTTAATTAGAATAAAAAACATATTTTTAAATTGGAATTCATCTTGTTTTATCATGTCGTATCAAAAAGATAAATTTGGTCTATATAGTATACAAATCATAGTGAAAACATATTTTAATGGGAAAAATAATAAGAAACAGTCGAATATTCTATAAAATCTCAATAAAATATTTAAAATATGGTTATTTTTTTACACCGAATTGAAAAGTATGTTTTATTTCGTATTCAAAACACAAATAATGGTAATTATATTATGAAAGAAATTATTTAAACCATTTTATACGAAAGTACATAATATATTAATAAAATAAATAATTGATGTCACCTGAAGAATAATATAAAATACCAATTAGGTTATTTTTTTTTTTTAATAAAAAAAAATGGAGCACGTTACCGGATTTACGTATCTGGGAAGCATGTTTACAAGATACAGAAAAATAGAGAAAGACATCGAAAGAAGGGTTGGTGCTGGGAATAAAATAAATGGCGCACTCAAAGTCATTACTGCAAAAAGAAATATATCCACAGAAGCAAAGATGGCAGTACACAATGGAGTTCTAGTGCCAACCCTCATGTATGGAAGTGAAGCTTGGAGCTGGCAAAAGAAGGATGAAAGCAGGATAAACGCCGTAGAAATGAGATCACTAAAAATAATGTGCGGGAAAACGTTGTATGATAGAATACCTACCTAACGATGAAATAAGAAAGAAATGTAAGGCAGATGACTGCATCATGAATAAAATTAAAAAAGGATCCCTGAGATGGTTCGGACATATGGAACGAATGGATGAGAGTAGAATGGTTAAAAAGTTGTACACAAGCAGCGTGAGTGGCCGAGGACGACCGAGGAAAACATGGCATGACCAAATTAATCAATTACTAAAAGGCGACCACATTCGAAGCCGGAATAATCGACGTGCGTACATGGTACGATGTATGAATGTAGAGAAAGCCCGAGAGGTATGCCAGGACAGAGCATTGTGGCGATCCATCCTCTCTGCCTACCACCCCTCCAGGGAAATGGCGTGATAGTTAGTTAGTTAGATAGTTAATAAAAAAGATGAAACCAATGATAAAGTTAACCCCTGTTCTGTTTTTTTTTATAAATATTTTTTTTTCTAATGTTGTACTTTTAAAAGAAATGTTCACAAGTTGGCACTGGTCATGTTATATAATTATAAGACTAAAGTGGGAACCTGCCCCCAGACGGGCGGAGCATTGTTCTTGCAGCCACGGCCCGGCCCCGGCCGGCCCTGTGAGCCAAACAGAGAGAGTTAGTGACGTAAGCGGATTAAATCATTCCAGAATATTTCATTAGCGGAGCTGGACTGCAGCGGGCCGCCAGCACCACTCCGCGAATGACTGCCATGAATCCTGCCAGATATTCAAAATTTTATTTTCATTCGTTTAATCTTTGCTATATAATACGAATACGAATTAATTATTTAATATGGAATGGAATCAAAACATTGTTTAAGAAAAAATAAATAAAATCTACAAATATTAAAAAATTACATATAACATTAAAAATTGGCAAATGTAAAATAATACAAAAAATATATCTTCCAAAGATGCTTTTTGTTTAGGTATTGTTGCTGAAACAGTAAAATTAGATATGAAGTTAGATAACCATATGAAGATATCGATAATAATACATATTTTTTGCCACTTTTTAATTTGTTTTTCTAGGCATGACTCCAAATCTTCACAATCGGGGGAACGACAAATACCGATTTATACGAAAAAACATTTTTTTATTGTTTTTAGAATTTTATATATTATAATATTTGTGACATGTTTTATATTGCTAGAATTTGGCTTTTATCAAATTTAACAAATAATGATGATGCTTACATGTATTGTGAAACATATTACTCTCATGAAATATAACTGGGTCGGTGTTGGGAACAAAATTAATGGCGCTTCCAAAGCCATCACTGCAAATATAAATATTTCAACTTAGACAAAGATGGCAGTACATAATGGAGTTCTAGTGCCAACCCTTATGTATGGAAGCGAACCTTGGAGCTGGCAAAATAAAATGATGAAAGAAGGATAAATGCCGTAGAAATGAGATCACTGAGAAGAATGTGCGGGAAAACGATATATGATAGAGTACCGAAAGATGAAATAAGGTAGAAATATAAAGCAGATGATTGACATCATATATGTAAAATTAAAAAAGATCCCTGAGATGGTCTGTTCATATGAAACGAATGGACGAGAGAAGAAAGGTTCAAATGCTCTATATAAGCAGTGTGAGTGGAAAGAGAAGCCGTGCAAGACCAAGGAAATCATAGAATGACCAAATTAATCAAATACTGAAAGGTGGCCACATCCGAAGTTGGAAAAATCGACGAGCATGCATGTTACGATGTATGAATGTGGAGGAATCTAGAAAGGTATGCCAGGACAGAACGGTACGGTGGTCTATCTTCTCTGCCTATCCCCTGCAGAAACGGCGTGATGGTTAGTTAGTTAGTTAAATATAACTGTAAAAACTTTCAGAAAACGTACGTTTTCTTTATTAAATATTTTTAACGTATATCAGCGGATAGAACGCTAGAGTTTTGATACAGCGGATGTGTTCTCAATTATACTACAAAATCAAATGTATTACTCGTAACGAGCTATTTTATATATAGGCATTTAAGAACGCACGACAAATTCTATGGCTATTGATAAATCTTGATTTTAAAAGGTTTTTTTATTCATATCGGCAAATTGATTTCTATAACGGAAATTAATGACAGTTAAATTGATTATTTCTTGATTAAGAATCTGAAAGATGAATATTTCTTCAGAAAATAAACATTTGAGCTTGTTGGCACGATGGAATGTGATTGATGTTATATGCCTTCAACAGGAAAATTAACGTTAAGAATCAAATCGTTATAATTACAAATCTTATACATACTGAAAGATCGTAAATATCTTACTAATTGAAACATCGGTTTTCTAGAAAGATTACTGTATTTTGTAGGAATTACGTGTTTCGCCAAGTTAAGGCATTATCATATAGCAAAGCGAAACATGTTATTTCCATAAAATAATAACACTTCTAGAAAACAGGAGTTTTTATTTAATTTTGAGTTTAACAAGAAAAGTTGTTTAAAGTTAATCAAGAAACAATAAATATAATTTGTTTTTAAATGTATACAAATATTTGTAGGCAAATACTGAATTTTACCCATTGTATTTTAACATAGTAGCATATATACAACTTCCAATCAGACGTGGTGGTCGTAAGAAGGGCGGAATGGGGAATGTTGTTAACATAAAGTGATCGCTTAACCCAACCAATGACAGGTCATAAGTCCTGTAAATGCCTCGACTACCATATTCTGTTTCCAAAAAAAAAAATTACATCTTCATCTCTATCAAGACACAATTAATCATTAAAAACAATAAATATCATCAATATTTGTTACTCTTTTCAAAGTATAAGTCACAATGATCATCTCGCCGCGAGATCTCTGTCGTCATCATCCACCTCACGCGGCAGACGCAGGAGTAAGCACGCTATAACAAACAATCCCAGGTAGTCTGATAGTATCAATTACAATAATAGTCTAATGGTAACATACATAGTACACTCAGCCGGTAATACACCGCAGGCATCACTCCCGCCAGGGGCTGGCGGCACGTCTGATTCACTGTTTGGGTATGTATTGACGAGGAACTGCCGAATGCATAACAGTGTGGGAGTGTGTGTGAGTGTGTACGTGGCTGGAAGCTCCGTGCTACAGGGTGTTTCGCGATATATTAACCTGTTGACCTACTTGCGCCGAGTCCCCGGATAATGAGAATTTAATGAAGAGAGCATCAGAGTTGCAAACAAAGGAAGGCGCTCGGTTTTATTAGATACAGTCTAATTATGTAACTATACATAAATTCCAAGAGTCGCGATGGTGTATGATTGTGGAGAAGGCGAAGGAAGTGTATATAAAAATAAAGGTGTGACTGTTCCAGAAAGGCCAGACCCGTAGCACTTTGATATTTCTGCTATATGGCTAATCCGGTACTGCGTATGATATAAAACTCGTGTATTGTTGAATACAGTTTGAGTGTCTTCAACGAAACCTTTGTTTCCTTCGTAAAATCGAATGAAATAACATTATATTATATTTCTATAGAAAATCAGTTTACTCTAAGGTTCGATAAAAATATATTGTATATTGATAAACCAGGGTTAGGATTCGTTCGCTGGCTTCGGTACCTCGCATCTATGCTAGGTTAGATCTGGTTAGTTTACTCTAGTAGATTAAGATGTTTGGATTCGACGGGTTTCCAATTTTGAGTTAAGATAGAAATATAGACTCAGTCCATAATGAACTCAAAATAACAGGAAGACTATCTGTAATATGCAGTCGGCGAATATTGAGTTTCTTTGGTCACATTGCCAGGAGAGCGCTTGGTAACCTGGAAAAAGTATTGTCACAGGAAGTGTTCCAGGCAAAAGAAGTAGAGGCAGATCTCCTGCGCGGTGGTGTGACCAGATTATGGAGATGGCTGGGGGAAACCTCTACTCGGCGGAGCGGGCTGGAGAGAAAAGGGAGGATTTGAGGCGTTTTGTTTTAGCCACGGGCAGTTCCATAGATCACGACACTTAGTAATGAGAAAACGAAAAAATTAGACAAAATATAGATAATTTAACTTTGGAAATAAGCTATTACTTGGTGGTTTGATTTATTTAAAATTAGAATTAAACACTTTTATAACGTTGTATAAAATCACTTTATTTTAAGTCAGGAGCGCCAACCGGTTTCACTCTGTAACGAGTTTCGTCAGGGCTAAACACAAACTGATGATTTTTGATAATACAGTTTGTGTATAGCCCTGACGAAGCTCGTTACAGAGTGAAACCGGTTGGCGCTCCTGACTCAAAATAAAGTGATTTTGTACAACGTTTTAAAAGTGTTTAATTCTAATTTTATATAGATATTTGTAATAGTTATTTCGAAAATATGTTCTTACGGTAGTATAATAAAAATAAAAATATTTAGATGAAAAATAAAATACACTTAGGAAATTGGAAATAACTTTGTTTATAATCCACAAAATATTAAAAAACACGACATGTTTAGGAGGATACCTCCATCTTCAGGTGTAAATATATAATAAAAACTAAACTCTTTATTTGTTTAGTTTTTATTATATATTTACACCTGAAGATGGAGGTATCCTCCGAAACATATCGTGTTTTTTTTATATTTTGTGGATTATAACAAAGTTATTTTCAATTTCCTAAGTGTATTACTATGGAATTCCACATTGTTAATGCCTTAGGTTTCAATAAGTTAAAAATAAAATACCAAGGATTGGTTAATTTAACGCTTGAATTAGATTGCGATAATCGCATCCTTTGAAAGTTAAAGTGAGTTTAGTGTAATCGTTAGGAATAGTCTCATTCCGGCCGCTGACGCTAGAATGTGGGATGAACTGGTGTCAATGACTCCGCAGAAGGGAATAAGTGAACCGTGCGGGGAGGGAGGCGTGGGAAAGTGCGTCTGCGAGTCAAAATGTAAGGCTTTTGAATTCAAAAGATGAAACAGAGCAGTCAAAGACATCGTATCACACGAGCTAATCATATCTGTGTGCAGTCCGAGTGCCGTGCCGTGCAGCCAGATCCCAATCTTGTTATCAAAGGATTCGATTTTATCCTTGTGAAGTGTAGGTATGTATAGAATGATGAATAATCCAAATCAGAGATATGGTACAAACTTTATAGATCTTATAAAACACTAGATTAACTTTAAATATATCGTAGTAACATTGCATTATTTACTCAAAAAATAGGCATTTAGTTCCAAAGAAATGACCACTTAATATAAAAACTCTTGAAATGTAACTATTCTTTGGAAATCTTGGTCGAAAACATTATTTATTGAATAAGATGTTTCATTTTACGGAATTATTTACTGACAATTCTATATACGGTACGTACCTACTATATGTTCAAAACACCTAAATGATCGTTTTTTAATTTTACTTGGGACGCAATCATCTGCCTTACATTCCTTCCTTACGGCATTTATCCTACTTTCTTCCTTCTTCTGCCAGCTCCAAGATTTACTACCATACAAAAGGATTGGCACTAGAACTCTATTATGTGGATATATTTATATTTGCAGTGATGATTTTGAATGCATAATTTATTTTGTTCCCAGCATAAACCTTTCTTTCGATTTTTAGATCTCCTGTAAACATATTTTCCAGATAAATAAATCTGTAATTGGCTCGCCGTTTGCACTTATTTCATAATCCGTCATACACTATTCCTTCTTAAATATCAACACTTTAGACTTAAACACATTCATCACAAGGACACTCTTTTTGCATGTTTCATATGTAAAAATAAACCGATAATAAAAAATAAATAATGACATATTATAAAATAAACGGAGTAATGAATTAAAAGAATAACTCGTGATGAACGAGTAGTCGATTTGTTTCACAAAAGTTAAAATGAATATCGGAATATTCTCGCAAACGGGCATCACTTTAGCTCGTGGATACAACTCACGTCCCGACAGCTTTTAAAAAGCTCATTCATGAAGTATACAAAATGCATCTTTTTAATAATAAAACGACTTTAAATAGCCGAGCGATTCGATATTCAAATGTAGAAAGCGGGGTTGAAAAATTCATGAAAATTTGATTATTTCAATAGACGGTGTAGAATTTCGTCTCAATTTGGAAAGATTTTATGATACCTAAAACGAAATGAAACAGATGCAATTTAAATATTGATGAAAATGTCTTATTTTAGAAGTTGTAGGGTCTTGTAAGGACATTATCGGACGTAATTGTAATAATTATTAAACATGCAATGAAAACGTGAAACATATGGCACTCTCAAAAAATATAATCAATATTTTCGAAAACATGATATTATATATGTTTAAGATAAACTTAAGGGGTTAACACTGTGGAATTCCATAATGACGAATTTTCTATGAATTATGACATTGTTTTTTTCCACTTTTGAGTTAGTTTTCTTGACACGTTTTGATGGCTTGACTCCATCATCATGGGGAGAACGATATAAACTATTATATCATTCTATATACGAGTTTATATCGTTTTCCCGATGATGAAGGTGTAAAGCTATGGAAACATGCCGAGAAAAGTAAACAAAAATGTGCATTGACTGCCACCCCGAAGGTTCCGGGTTTGATTCCCGGCGAGGGCAGTGTGATTGTCACACTGTCTTTGGTTTGGTGCAGAATTCACGTGACAATAAAATGGCGATAGATTAGCTACCTATCACATGTCACGAGAATCACTATGATAGCTATAATACCCTTTTCATCGATTTGGCTCCTGCTGTCATGATGTAAAGAGCGATTCAACCAAAATAATGATAATAATAATAATTCGTCATTAAATACGTACTTGATATGGTATTTTCATCTATTGTTCAAGAAACAGCACATATATTTTTTAAATATACACTTTATAAGCATTAACTGTGAGATTTTTGGTTTTAAAAACTACAACTCTTAATAATTATGATAATTATTATGTAGGCCTATACTGACATATAGCATTCAGACCAGAGCGGAAACCACAAGAACGAAGGCTAAAGTACGGGTGGCAGAGATGAGGACGCTGAGGAAGATAGCAGGAAGGGATATTCGAGATAGGGCAAGGAACACGGCCATCCGCGAGATCTGCAAGATGGAGGATGTCGTGAGATGGGGCAGATAACGCAGAAGATACTGGAATGCGCACGTGCAGAGGATGGATCCCACCAGAATCCCACATGCTGTGGCGCATCAGATTCCTGCCGGCTGCCGTCCCCCCGGAAGACCGCCGAAGAGATGGAGAGATAGTTGGGAGTCAGCCTCCCTAGAGAGGCCAGCCTGATTTCAGGAACAGACCAAAGGTCTATAAGGAGAAGAAAAAGAAGACTACGTGTTTTGTTTAGGGCGTCCTTTCGTCAGTTTCGATCATATAATCCCTAGGCCCGTTTCTAGTCCATGCGGACTTACGTTAACTGGGGAATGCACCATGAATAGGGCCCAATAAGTAAGCAATGCACATATAGGTCCAGGTAGTTATATAACATTTGACCAATAAGATTAGCGCACGCGAGGCCGGGCACACCGGGCCGGGGCGGGAGTGTGGGTGCGTGTCACCCAATTAATCTAAACTCGGGCAGCAAGTGACGCGGCCGTGACGTCACCGTACTGCATTGAGGTGCATTGGGGGAGGAGAGTGATAACACTCGTGACGTCACACAATGCTAAGCTGTTCCCATGGTAGTGTGTTGTGTGCTTATACTAAATAATTTTAGAGCGAACATGGAAATGTGAACAGGCTATACGTTCTTGATATGAAATATGAAATAAAATTGAGTATAACTGGTAAAATGTCATTGGGCATAAAGGTTTACGGGAGTAAATACTTAGGTACAAAAGAAAAAATATGAAATATATTATTAAATAGTATTTTTTTTTATTAATCTCAAAAATCAAATAAACGAAGAAATGACGTGATTAAATAAACACATGTTACCAGATTAAATCTTGAATATCAAATCTTTAATTAATAAGAATGAAAACGTCAGTTTTATAGAAGTTTTATTATAGTTTATGGGAATGATATGTTTCACCCTTCTGTCATTGCATTGTCAAATGAATCAAATGAAAAAAATTGATAATGCCTTAGAAGGGCGAAACATGTCATTCCCATAAACTATAATAAAACTTCTAGAAAACTGACGTTTTCATTCGTATAAATTATTTAGTATGGAGTTTTACATCATTGTTCAAGAAACAATAAACCAAATCTTTATTTGATTATTAGATATATTAGTGTGTGCGTGTATGTATAATATTTTACTCTGAAGTGATATTTATGTACGCTTTCCATTGTAATCGCAACTGAAAATTAATTATATTTGTTATTTTAAAACCTCCGTGTTCCAACACAGCTAAACAATTCAGATAAATTACAATTCGCGAAAGAAATGCTTTATTGTAAACAATAAGTGTATTGCTTTCATAACAGGTTAGTTATGTGAAATGCGTTACCTGAAAGAGTTTGAATATTTTACTAACTAACTAACTAACCATCACGCCGTCTCCCCGAAAGGGTAGGCAGAAAGAATGGACTGTCACACTTTTACTGATGCGGCACTCCATCCTTCTCTTTTCGCCCCGCGGGAGACGCGGTGTGATGGGTTACGAACCTCATCGCCACCAATAGGCATCTCCCGCGCACACTTCGATCGTCCAACACCCACAAAATAAATCTAAAACAAATTATATAAAATACAATGATATAAAATAAAATAATTTAACACAAAATGTTCTTTTTAGACGGTGCACATATGTCTATTTAATTTATGTTCCACGTATCCACTGTTTTTTAATTTAGCACATAATGTAATAGCACATAATGTTTTTTTCGATGTTGCACATGTTGGCATGGACGATCCGGACTTTTGTGTTTATTTAATTTATGTTACACGAATCCACCATTTTTTAAATCATCTGTAATAAGGCACTTAACCAGCAAGAACTTGAAAATAATATTGAAGAAGTTATTCAAATTGTCATTGGAACAAAGGAAATTTTTTTTTTTATACCTGTCAAAATTCTTTATAAAAACGATAAAACTAACATAATTTTAACAGCAAAACAGTATAAACGTATTACGTGTCACAATTAATTATTATAAAGTGCGGCAACAGTTAAATTGACCAAAACAATTCACTTAAACACGAAATATCTCCAAATTTACAGGAGCACCGCACCACATGAACCAAACCCAATTTTCAAAATCAGAACAAGATGTGAATATTTTACTGGAAAACTCAAATTTCAATTTGTTAGATTGGTAGGGAGTTATAACCCATTGCATACAAAAAACTGTAGATATGCCGCACTCGGCCATAGATTGACATCAAAAGAAATAATATTGATAAATGAAATACAATCGCGAAACAGCAAAGATAGAATTTTAACTCATCCAATTTTTTAATTTTTGATAAACTTAAGCCGTTAACACTGTGGAAATCGATAACGAATATTATTTTTATAAACCATTTTTTTTACTGAGAATTTTTTTTTTGATAATTCGCGAAGGTTTAAAAAAGTTTATATCGTTTTACCAACGATGATGGTGTAAAACCTTCGAAACGAAATATGAATCAATGGATAAAAGAGTGTATTAACTCATTAATAATGGTCAAATTCTTAATGTTTGCATGAAACTTACGACACAAAAACAACTTTAAAACTATGAATGGAAAGCAAAATGTACATTACTTATAAATTTATTATTTATTGTTTTTTGAACAATGATGTAAAACTCCATATTAAATAATTGATTCGAATGAAAAAACTTGTTTTTCTAGAAGTTTTATTATATTTTTTGGGGGTATGACATTTGATAATGCCTTAGAAGGGCGAAACATGTAATACCCCCAAAAAATATAATAAAACTTCTAGAAAAACATAAGTTTTTTCGTTCGTTTTAATTATAAATTTATTATTAAAAATGAAGGAGCAAGCAATCGAAATATGTAAATTGTTTTACTTGGCCAGTTGCCTAACCCAATTGCTAACAAATCGCGCGTCGATTTCAGGAAAACATTGATCTGGTAATAAGAAAAAGGTAGGAAAACACAACACCATTAAAAATATTTGGATAAATCATAGATAAATTAGGACGTCAACAATATTGCGTATGCTCTAAAACAAACAATGTTCCGAATCTTAAATTTGAAGAGGCGATGATTCTGTCGGTTGATTTTAATTGAATGGAATATCCGCGAGGGGATGATGAGCGAGATAACGACGTAAAGAGCGGCATTAGCATAATTTAAACGGAAAAGTTATGAAAAGTGAATGAAAACAATGAGGGGCGTGTTGATGGCGATGTAAATCAGCGCGGGAAGCCGGCGCGGAGTGAGGAGCTCACACCGTCGGGTCCACGCTTATTCCGCTATTTAAAATAATTACTTGTGTCCAATTACCTCCGATATTTCCGGGAGGTAATAACACATAAACGCACACACAAATGTGTTTAGACTTGTGTAGGTACTTAAATTTAACAATAATAACGGCTTACTTCAAAGGGTGTGTAATGGCGTAATAATGTATTTACTGTTTCTTCAACAATGGTGTAAAACACTATATTAAATAATTAATACAAATGAAAACGTCTGCTTTATACAAGTTTTAATATATTTTATGGAAATGACATCTTCGTTCTGCTAAAACATTATCAAATGTTTGATTATAAGGAGATAATTTAATAATGTCTTAGCAAGGAGAAACATGCCATTCATTAGAAAAAAGACGTTTTCAACTATGTATATTTATTACATAATACTTTAGGTCCAATACCGGCGTCTTTGTGCTTAGAATTCTGCTTTGTGCAACAGATAAAAGTTAGCATATTATTATTATTATTATTATTATTATTATACTTACACCTGAAGATGGAGGTCACCTCCGAAACATTGTCGTGTTTTAATATTTTTATTATTATTTTATGATATTGAATAAACTCAAGTAGAAAATATACAGTGTTGTGTTTCAAATTCCAATTTACAGTAGAATTCCACAGATTTAACGCCTAAACATTCAATAAAATGTAACATTTATGTATGTAGAAAGTATACATAAAGTTCTCACCCAAGGTGACTTCGTGTTACCGTCACTCGGTGTCCATACCCAGGACGTCGGCCCCTCATCATGGTCATCGCCGGCCCCTTCACCGTCCCCCCCTAACCGGGTAGTCAGGTCCACATGTCGGACCCACTCCAACACCTCGTCTACGTAATTCTTCTCTCATCATCCAACAAGGAAAATTGCAACATGTAGGGGAGCAAAAGCCTCCAGGCTTGTACTCCCGAGAAGCCAATATCTGCGAAAAGTTATCGTGTGACATTTAAACAAACGAAACCGTATATTTCTTAGAAGTTTTATTATATACTACGGAGGTTACATGTTTCGCTTTGCAAGGTCGTTATAAAATATGAAACTAGATTTGATAATACCCTAGAAACATGTAACACCCATAAAATATTATAAAACTTTGAAAAGGCAAACTTTTTCATTGATATAAATATGAAGTTTACATAATTAATTAATACGAATGAAAACGTCTGTTTTATAGGAGTTATATATTATATTATGGGAATAACATGCCCATCATTCCCATAAAATATAATAAAACTTCTAGAAAATTGATAAAATATTATAAAACTTCTAGAAAATTTTCATTCGTATTAAATATTTTATGTGGAGTTTTACATCATTAACAATAAATACATGTGTGAAAACAGTTGCTGACACATTCATGTACATGGTGTGGTGTGGTGTGTGCTAGGTTGTACACCATACATGACTAGCTCGTGCAGCAGCGACTGAGAGGGAATTGAAAACGAAGCGTGGGTTGCCGAAATGAAACCCAAGATAAATATTCAACGACCCCAAAAGCCGACAATACTACTCGTATTTTACTACGTTATTAACACATATATCTTAAAAATAGGTTCCAAATAAAATCAAAATTTTATATTTTAATTTATAGTACAAAATAACCAAAAAATCAGGCTTAAAAGTGTTAATAGTCATAAATAGAGCGACAAATGGATCCACTTGTAATGCGTTGTGTTTACCATCAACCCGTTCAGTGTCAGATTTATCGAAATCGGATATCACTTAGACTTGGATCTCCTGGCATACGAAATGAAAAGATATTTTAATAATTAAAATTTACATGTTTATTTTACATATAAAATATATACTTGTTACATAAGTAAAATGTCCGACTGTGAGAAAAATACGTAGAGATACCAATAATATGGCATCATAAAACACCAAGGATTTAAATATATTATACAATCTCCAATATGAGCAGAAAATAGCTTAGTATCATACTCGTATTATTAGTTTAGTTCAGGAGATATTGGTGACATTTTTTTGTTTATTTTAGGTCATTCGTGAAAAATCGGTCGCCGCTGATTTCTACTCGCTGGAAGTTGCTGGGGACCTCAATTTTTTTTAACTTAACAGCGACTTCCGGCCAGTAGCATTTGCGAAAATTTGGTCCTTCGATCTTTCAGGAGGAGCAAAAAAACCGTCGCTGCCGATTTCTACTAGCCGGAAGTCGCCGATGAACTAAAAAAAACGTCTCCTGAGCTGATTGACGCCCACGTCCAGACCGAATTTTAACTTTTGGTGTGCCGCGGAATTCTAGGAAGAACTTAGGTGTGCCGTAGATGAGAAAAGATTGCGGAGCACTGCCCTAGACCACTACCTGAATGAAAGCGTCTGTTTTCAAGAAGTTCAATTCTAGTATATGGGAATGATATGATTCGAACTTCTAAGGCATTATCAAACGGTGTCCACCGAGCGGCAAATGTTAGGCATAAGTCTGAGTGATAGAATTACAAATACAGAAATCAGACGCCGAACAAAAGTCGCCGATATAATGGATCGGATCGCAAAATTGAAATGGCAATGGGCAGGACACGTAGCCAGACAGCCAATATCAAGATGGACTCCCAAAGTCTTAAAGTGGAGGCCATGGGAAAACAAAAGGGGTGTCGGTCGGCCACAGAAGAGATGGGCCGACGATATTGTTGTGGTCGCCGGGAAAAAATGGATTGAAGCGGCACAGGATAGAGAAAAATGGAGACAGATGGAAGAGGCCTACATCCAGCAGTGGAGGGAAGGCTAGGAAGAATAAGATCAAACGGTACACCTTAAATAATGCTTTAGGAAGGAGAAACATATCATTCCCATAAAATATAATAAACCTTCTAGGAAGCAGATGTTAACATTATACAATATGGAGTTGTACATCATTGTTCTAGAAACCGTTTTATTTTATTTTGGATGTATCCGTAATCATTGATACATAATATAAAACATTATGTGCATTGATGTTAAAAAGGTTATAATACAAAGCAGCCTGTAAACGTGGCCAGAGCGTTAAGGGGTTAACTCCGGCAGTCAGTGGAGCAGGGTTGGCACTAATGAAATATTTCTAAAGATGAGCGGCCGCTGTCGCTGTCGGCTCCCTAATACGCACCTTGTAATCAAAACATGTCACGGACGACGTTACGATATAATTCTCCGTCATGTCGCGTGAGAAGGGGCAGATATTCTATGTACTCGTATTATTTATTATACTACGTGCAATTAGCGACGGTTGGTACTGAGCTGAGTGAAATCAGTATTTCAGTCAACTGCTTTTCAAATTTATACACAAAAAAACAAATTGTTTTGGCGATTACACGTTGACGAACAGTTTACACCAATCCTAAATTAGATTTGCCGAAGGGGTAGACAGAGAGGATGGACCGCCACACTGCTCTATCCTGACATACCACTAGAACTTCCTCTATATTCGTACATCGTAACACGCACGCTCGTCGATTTTTCCGACTTCGAACGTGGCCGCATTTTTAGTAATTGATTAATTTGGTCATACCGTACTTTCCTTGGTCTTCCACGGCTTCTCTTTCCGCTCACACTGCTTCTATACAACTTTTTAACCATCTTCTCTCATCTATTTGTTCTATATGTCCAAACCATCTAAGTGATCCTTATTTCAAATAATAATTAAATAAAACGATGTTTTTTTAACTACTTCCACTTTTGTCTTTATTTAGACAGCGACCGGTTCGCCAGGCTCGCTGGCATCAACAGACTGGACCAGTCTGTCGATGCCAGCGAGCCTGGCGAAACCGGTCGCTGTCTAAATAAAGACAAAAGTGGAAGTAGTTAAAAAACATCGTTTTATTTCATTATTATTGAAAATGAACTTCCATCAAGAGATTTCAGTAAAATCATTTGATCCTTATTTCTTCATTTCTTATTCTCAGTGATCTCATTTCTACAGCGATAAAAATTTCTCCCGACATATGAGATAAATAAATTCAAAATTGGAATATTTCAATTAATAAAAAAATCGTAATTATGGAAATCCACAGTGTTAACGCCTTAAGTTTATCAACAATTAATTCTAAGTAGTTATTCTCCATGGTTTAGTGTCGCCCTGATATATGGAGCTCCATGGCGATCATTATTTATTGGGCAGCCCTATTTTTTCACGACCTATAACAATTAGCCGGCGTCTCGTTCCCGCCTAATTTGCAATTCAAATACGGAACTTTCTACGGCGTCTGGCGCACTCGACTCTGATTCTTACGCTTTCGGAAGTAAAGACCATAGTCCCGTAACGGAGGGCATCCCAAGCGGTAGGACATATTAACGCGAACATTACTGGCGCCTGTAAACTGATATTGGGGAGTTAACACGGATCGCACCTGACGCGTTTCGCTGCAGCGGCAATGCACGGTTGACTGAAGCACCTCGGCCGCGAGAGTTTCGCCGATTCGACGATCCAAGTCGTAGAAGTAAAATGTAATATATGCAAAATGATTTAGACCCTTACATCAAACTGATAACTAAAAAAATATAAAGATTAAAAATAATGTGAATAACTTTAACGAATCTGTTAAGATGGAGTGAGGTAACTCGACTCTATAGGGAAAATTATGTTGATATACCACGAGTGAGAAGATAAAATGGGGGATTCCTCGATCCGCTGAACATAAGGGAACTAACTATCAGACAGCGAGAAATAGATGCACTAGTAAGACAAAGATCCTCGGGGAAGACTGATATCCGACAGCAGCCGAGCACTCGACTAGTCACGATGAGCTTTGCTCAAGTGTGCTCTGGTCGAGGAGCGAATCGTATTATTTGCAAGTGGCTGTTATTCGAGTCACGTGGGCGGAAAAACAGTTGAATCATAGAACAGTATAGCCCGCGTGACCGCTTTTGGGGGGAAAATGGGACCATTTACGATAATACATCGCTTAACTACATGTTGAATACGTTAAATGGCGTATCACACACCCGTTTGTCGGCGAGCACCGCGGGCGCCATGTCAAGGCGAGATTTCTCGCGAAAATCATAATTCCAACAATAATAAGAAATATAACCATATTCAATTTTTTTCGTAAATTAAAAAAAAACTTTTCGATAAACGTTTATTTATGAATTAGTCTAGGGTTAAGTGTTACGTTTGGTCGGTGCTCTTGCACGGAGTTCAAATCAAATCAAATCAGTTTATTAAATTAATAGACATTACAAACAGGAAAATGTTTAAGGCATCTATTAAGTACAGGTAAAATATCATAAAAATATTACAACAAAGTACCAGGAACGCATTAGAGATGGTTCGACATTAGGAAGACAAGATACTTTCTAAAGTCAATAGTATTTGCCCCCTGAACGTACTTTCACTAACATGAAAGACGTCGATCTCCGAGGAGACCGCGTTCAGCAGACTAATTGCTCTTCCCACCGGTGTCACCAGAGGCAGATTGGTTCTGGCGGCCGGTAGGTAAAACAATCTGTGCTGTCGCTGTCGGAGATATCTATCGGGGACAAAAAGACCAACATCCTCCAGTACGGCCGAGTTCTCGAAGTATCCCCTAATTAATCTGAAGAAATGGGTTATTAGATGTCCATCTCTTCGAAGCTGTAAAGAATTGGTTCCGAGCATTCCCAGAAGAAATGCCGTGGGATAGAGCCACGGATAGCTACCATACTCCCTCATGTAGAGATACCTCAGAAATTTTTTCTGAACCCTCTCCAGCATAACGGAATATCTCGCCTCGTGAGGACTCCATATCACAGAACCACTTTCGAGCCTGCTCCGAACCAATGCGTTGTATAGGACTCTGAGCACATTGGGATCCCTGAAAACTCTTCCGGTCCGGACGATGAACCCCAACATCCTCAGTGCAATGCCACAAATCCTCTCGATATGTGCACGAAAAGTCAGCCTACTCTCATAGATGATTCCGAGATCCTTCATCGTAGATACATGTGCCAGTTGCTGGTTGTTCATTGTGTATCTATGATATACAGTTCTCAATGCTCTAGTAAATGATAGCATAACGCATTTGGAGACATTGAATTGCATTTGATTACTGTGACTCCAGTTAACAATATTATTGATATCCGACTGGAGGCGAAGACAGTCTTCAGGATTTTTAATTTCCAGGAATAATTTCAGATCATCGGCAAATAAAAGAAATCGCGAGAAGTTTATCACCTTCGCAATATCATTTATGAAGATGGTGAAGAGGAGTGGCCCTAAGTTTGAACCTTGTGGCACCCCTGAATATACAAGAAAATGTTCCGATTGAAAAATTCCGTATGAGACGAATTGTTTTCTCCCCTTGAGTTAACTAATGAAAAATATCATCAACTGAGAGGAGAATCCAATTTGAGATAGCTTTTCTATCAGAATGTCATGGTTCACAGTATCAAAGTTTTCTATTTGAATTTATTTTACACAAATTTATATTTCCCAAAGTAGAACCCCACATCATAACAGAACAACATTGATTTCTCAAAGGAGTTGAGTCATGGATCCTCAAAATAGACACTATGAACAGGCTAGAAGCATTCCAAATGTATGGTAAGAATGCTACGCATTCCGTAGACCGATATCGTCAGCAATGTGAGTGTGCTACAAATAACAAGAATTGATAGACAATTGCTGGCTACATCAAGGTTCGGAAGGTGTCTTATCTGGGGCACGTGCTCGGAGGAGAGAAGTTCGAGCTGCTACACCTAATCATAAAGGGCAACATAGATGGTCGTCGAGGTGTGGGAGAAGACAGATCTGCTGGCTCCTGAACATATGTGATTGGACGGGGATTATAACAGTCGAGGCACTATTTAGAACTGCACAAGAGACGGAGATGTACTCTCAAGTGATAGTCGACGGCGGAGAGACACGACACATAAAGAAGAAGATGAATTTGTGAAAATCTGATCTAAATATATCATTACTGATTTGTAAAACACGACAGGTTATATTAAAAAAACTAAAAGAGACGACGTCTGATCTAATGTTCAAAAAGCATAAAGCATGTTATAAATTTGTTCTGTATTTGTATTTTATTATATTCTGTAAGAAAAGATTCCGTCTGAAATTATATTTTTAAGAACTACATGATTATTATTTATGAATATCTTATTTTATTTTTAGTAAATGATAGAAAAAAAACTAATGTTTTAATTGAAATCTCGTGATTGAAAGGAAGGAAAATATCTAAGAAAGTATATATTTATTATCGGGAATATCGCTAAAATGTAGTAATTATATTTGAAATTTTCGAAATCACGTGAGGACTTGCGAATGCTGATCAATATGGAAAAGTATGTCAGTTGGCATGTTTCACCTTACTATGGCGTTATCAAAATAATAAAAATACTTGCGGAAATATGCCAGCGGTAAAACGAAAATTAAACTTAATTGTTGATTGTAACACCTGATGAAGCAAAACAACAACGTTGGAGAAACAGCTGTTGCAAAAAAATGATAAAAATTAAATGAATTAAAACAACAGTTTAAATTAAATAGTTAATAAGATTTCGTTACTAAGATAAGTTAAAAAGAACCTCACGGACTTTCCGGCAAAACAATGGATTATCTAAAATTAAGCCTCAATACATATGATGTGTAATTTTTATCACCCTTTTAATAATTATGTACGCTAATATTAAACAGATGAAACTTTACATGAAATATCGAAAATAATATGTGAGCATCATGAATCCTGCGGCGGAATATTGAGTGCGAGTAGAGGACTGAATAAGTCAGAGTGAAAGGTTATCCATACTCGTTATACGGGCGGCGGTAAGGGTGGCTTGCGTAAAGGTCGCCGGTTGGGCGGGGGCGGGGGCGCTAGGGGGAAGCATGGGGGAGCGGCGGCTGCCCATCACAGCGGATTCACTATCATTTGATTCGTTTTTAAAATTAAAATCTTCAACTAATCTCGGATGAACGATGCTCGAGAAAATTGGTATTAAGTATGAATTTATATTATACTTTCATCGAATTCCACATTTTTAACGAGTTCCATTAATCTTAATAAATACAGTTTAAAAAGAACTTAGGTCTCTTTTTAACCGTAGATTAATCATTGTAATTAACATTTCAATTGAAATCAAACTTTGAAGAGATTTTATACATATCGTATATTATAATATAGGAATTAAATAGGAACTTGTTCCACCGATTCCAGTAAAACAGGGTATAGATTCATCTGGTTCATTCAAGAGATAATGAGAAAATGTTTTGGTGTTTAACTTATTGTATAAATAGTATAATACACTATTTATTTGTACTTGAATCAGTTACCACAACTAACGGGAATACAGTGCCATTTATTTTGTTTTGTATGTAAATAAAACAACAAAAAACAAAAGGATATTTTATGAAATATTAAACAAGTTAATAGGTCTGAGTAGAAAATGTCATAAAAAGACGAAACTTGCCTAATATATGAAATACAAATAATAAAAAATGAAATTATAGTATTATTTTTATAATCGTTATTTTGGAGAAAAAACAATTCTCCAAAATTATAACGGAAATAAGCAATCACCGAGATTCAGCATATCGGCATATCAAACCATTTCTTGTTATTCTGGCATGAATATATTTCACAATTTTTATTTATGTCTAAGTGATTTTTGATATGTTTAAAAAGCTTTGAACATCCAGCTGTAGCGGGGCAGGTGAAGGTTGTGCCGCCGGGTGGTGGGGCTGGGAAGGGGCGGGGGAGGGGAGGGAGATAAGGGATGACTGCAAGTGAGAGGTCAGCCGTAATCAAATGATTACAGCGCGGAGGGGCACACTGGAGCGCTGTGTTATTATTACTAACCAACTATCGCTTTATGGAATCAGACTGAATTGTTTACAGCTGAAGATAAATGCCACAAAATGGTGTCATGCCATTCATACCTCTGAATAACGACTAAATTGGCTTTATACTCAGTACAGTATGTTTATTTTAGGATGTAGCCACTTCAATTACCTTGGGACATCTTATGCGTATGGAGGAGCTGTCAACACCCGCACAGTGGACATTTATAAGACCGGAGGGAAGACGCAGTGTGAGAAGACCGCGGCTTCGTTGGCTTGACGGTGTTCTAAAGGACCTTCAATTGTTGGGAATCAGACCTGAGGAGTGCAAGTCGAGAGCTCAGGAAAGGGAAAGAGAGCCACTTCAATAACCTTATTATGAATTCTAAGATATTATCAAATGTTAAAAAAAAAAACAGTTGATAATGCATCAAACAAACGAAACATATGTTTTCATTCGTATTAATTATTTATAATGGAGTTTTACATGTTAAAGAAACAATAAATACCTTATTCTACTTTATGTACTCAGGTCTAAAAACAGCTACGCATTTGATACTCGCACACTCTATAATGCGCCAGCATGGCGAAACACGTTACTCCCATATAATATAAATAAAATAATAAAACTTCTAAAAACCAGATGTAATCAATAAAATTAAATATTCAATATGGAATTTTATATCACTGTTCAATTTATGGTTGTGGTTTGTATATTGTAAAATTCTATTATACAATGATATAAACGCAATTGTTTATTTGGTTTTTACAGAGAATTGTATTACTATAAAAATATAAATATTAGTGACAAATTTGTTTCGCATTGTAAGGACATCCTCAATCGCCCTTGTTTGAGAATGCCCTCGCAAGGCCTCTTACATAAATAAAAATATCTGTAAAATTAATAAATTAAGGCGTTTATATTATTATTTATCGTGGTACAAAAAACAATAAATATTTAATAATAGGTCATATCAACAAGTGAAAAGAAGTTTAATTTTTAAGTTATAGATGAGAAAATTTCATACAAACAGTATTTAAAATATATTATTTGTTGCTAAAAAAAGTTGTAATATAATAGACTGGAATAATGTTCTTTATGTAATCACTCTCCTTGGTATTTGTATTGGATATATTATATATCACTCAACACACATAAAATAAAACACAGCGGTGTAAACGTTCTTGTGAAATGTCCACGAAAAATCCCGAATGCACTGAATCGGCTGGCGACAGGGGTGCTCTTATATCTGCTTCCTCCCGCCTTACCCGGTCGCGGCGGGGATTTCCCCATTTTCGGGGAACATCCCTGAGTCCGTCGTGTTTCCCGCCCTTGTGGCGCTAACAAGCCAGATTCACGGGGAAGTACCGGATTATCGGCGACACAAATGGACAGGAGCGAGTGTTGAATACGGGTGGCGGGAAATACCTATTAGTTGAAGGTGTTTTTTCAATACACAAAAATCTATTTTAGGAAAGCCAATACAGTAGATAATTGCTAATTTTCATATATTTTATTAAATATTATAGTGATGAATTTTTCACCTTATAAAGGTGTAATCAAATGTTATTTTTTAATACCCTACCAAGGCAAAACATTTACATCCATAAATTATTATACAGTACAACTTGTAGGAGTTTTGGAGTAAATTAAACAGTAAAGCATGGCCTTCGATATGAGTAACTAATAAAAAACGTTACTTTATGATTATTTAAAAGCAATTATTCATATTAACTTAATTAGATATTCTCAAAATTCAGTTTGAAAGTGTGTGTGTGTGTTAAATAAAAGATTGTTAAAAATGCATGTGAATACCAGTAAGACTCAAGATCTGCTAGTAGGCTTTATGCCAAACAAGTTAGTAGACCTTATGCCAAATGAGATTGTAGGCTATGTCATCGGATGTATCTCGCCGTATGTACTCTACTAATGAAATTTAATTGTATCTCAATAGAGACGAAGATGCAAACTGGAAACTGAATATGGTTGATCAAGGTGTTTACAGGACTTATGACTTGTCATTGGTTGGGTTAAGCGCACGCTTTATGTAATTACAACATTCCCCATTCCACCTATTTCTTTATGACCATGTAAGACATTTTTTTCTCTTTGGCATATAGATAGGAGTGACATCTCCAGGCGGCTTCTAACAATGTGCTAATGGCGATAGCCTTCACATTGTGTTAATAAAGTAGTTCTGCTAAATGCTAAAAATTAATCTTCATAGATGGCGTTAGTGTGTGGATTATATAGATTAATCTTAAAAAGATTAACATGTGTAATCAAATCTACATAGATGGCGTATTGAAACTGACATGTGAAGTTAAGCATAGATTTGTAACATATATACAACCTCCAAAAATTTGTCTTACATGGTCATAAAGAAATAGGTGGAATGGGGAATGTTGTAATTACATAAAGCGTGCGCTTAACCCAACCAATGACAGGTCATAAGTCCTGTAAACACCTTGATCAACCATATTCAGTTTCCAGTTTGCATCTTCGTCTCTATTGAGATACAATTAAATTTCATGAATTAATCACCCACCATGGGTGAAATCCAGTATTCGTATACAAGTATAAGTATACATTCACAAAAAAAAAATACTCTACTAATGTTCACAAATATGTGTTCCAAAATTGTAATTGCGTGAACTATCGGGATTACGTGATGTATCTGAAATCTCCATCAAATGTCCCCCATAATTGTGCGCGAATCGATGTGGGTCGCGGGCTTGGGGGGAATAATGAAATGTATTTAATGAAGAGAGGAGTGGCGAAAGAGGAGAGGGAGGCTGGGGACAGACAAGATCGTCGCCGTCCCTGTGATCTGAGCGTCAACAAGTGAAAAAGGACCGTTCTAGCCAATAGCGAGATTTGATATCTATTGGATATTGGAGAGCTCAAATAACCAAGCGACAACGTATTTGAGTTGAAAACCTTTGAGTAAAATAATAGTTCAATAGAAAATTACATTAAATACAATTTTGGTTAAAAAGATGCTATTTTATATTATATCATAATAAATATTATTATTTTTTAATCATTAATACAATTATTTCGTTAATCAAACGATGCCATATATACCAACAAACTGTCGTCATTCGACCGATAAATAAAAATAAAAAAATGAACGTTATTTTTAATCTTCACTTTTCCTTAGTATTATAATTTCAGTAATAAAGAGAAGTCGTTCTAAAACAATTAACAAGACAAAAGCAAAAATAGATATATTATATAAACAAGTCTACTATTTTATTTTTTGCAGCATATAAATATTATAAAGATAAATAATTTTCTTAATTTCAAATCGGAGCATTATAAACTCATACGCGAGCATGCAACACCTATTGTAACAACGTCGCAAACATACTGGTCAGAAAAATGATAATTTTACGAAATAAACTGAAAAATGGTTTGGACATACGCAACAAATGGATGAGAGAAAAATGGTTTAAAAAATGTATAGAAAGAGTGCGAATGGAAAAAGAAGCAGAGAACGGCCGATTAAAATATGACATGACCAAATGAATAAATTACTTAAAGGCGGCCACATTCGAAGTCGGAAAAACAACGGGTGAGTATGTCGGCCCATTCGGGAAAACGGCGTGATGGTTAGTTAATTAGTAAGAACTAAAAAAATATATCGTTTTGTGTTGCAGAAATAATAAAGAGCGCCGCTAAAACATCAAAGTAAAAACATTATATAAAGCACTTCGCCACGATTGGCCTGTCTGTGAAGGACTCTAAAATAAACATTTATTTGATAGATACGTCAAATGGATTAACACAACCCATGTTTCAGGGAAGAGCGTGTATTAAGTGCGAAATTTCAACGCAAAATAATCTAACTCAATAAGAATACAAACGAATTTAGTCGTAAAATAACGAGATGTGATATTTCCCGCCTGTTGGTCCGCCATCTTGTGACGTCGCCGCTGCCGTGAGCGAGGGCAGGGCGCCACTGACGCGTGAACTTATCGCGGGCCTTCATTCATCATGTAATTATTTCATTATAACTTATTCTTTCTCATCGCCACCCCATCTACTCCGTTACTTCCTTACACCATAAAATGAGCTTCGTTGTGTCCTGCGGGATCAACATATTCAACCAAACCATCAGAGAGGCACCTTCACAATTAATGAAAATTTATATCTAAATTATACTAAGCATTATCTTTAACTGTTCTGTTATGTTGACGCACGGGACACTATCATTTGGGGGTGAATTTAACATCGTTTTTATAAAATTACAAATGTATGGAAACTTTAAAATTACAAATTTCTTTCTTTATCCAAACAGACATTACAAATGTAAATACATTTGATTCGCCTATTTGGAAGAATGCATCGAGACAGTAACACATGCACAAGTACGACGCTGAATACTTTTCAAAATTTGGAGTATTTTTATCGTTTCATGAATATGAAAAATGTCTATCTCCGAGCCAATCATGTTCAGCAGTTTCATTGCTTTCCCCACCGGTATCACTAGAGGTAGGTTGGTTCTGCATGTTGGGAGATAAAACAGTCTGTACCGCGCCATCGAAGATAACCATCAGGAACATAAAGATGGATACCATCCAAGATTGCGGAACTCTTACAGATTCCCCTAATAAGTTTGTAGAAATGGGTAAATTTCGTTATGTATTTTTATTTAATAATTAAGCTTTTAATGAGATGAGGACGCTGAGGATGAAAGCAGGAAGGACTATTCGAGATAGGGTGAGGAACACGGCCATCCGCGATATCTGCAAGGTGAAGGATGTAGTGAGATGGGGCAGACAACGCAGAAGATACTGGAATGCGCACGTGCAGAGGATGGATCCCACCAGAATCCCACACGCTGTGGCGTATCAGATTCCTGCCGGCTGCCGTCCCCCAGGAAAACCGCCGAGGAGATGGAGAGATAGTTGGAAGTCAATCTCCCAAGAGAGGCCAGCCTGATTTCAGGAACAGACCAAAGGTCTATAAGGAGGAGAAGAAGAACAAGAAGCTTTTAATATCGAGGAAACACCAGATTTTTGGAATCGCTTCTAATTACAGTAATAAATTCAATTTCTGGCAGTATCGAACACACCTCCCCTTTACCAAAAACCAAGCGTGCTGTCCTTTAGTCTACGATTAAAAAAGCTTTTTATAAATGGAAACTCATATTTTCTAAAAGTTTAATAATGATACTCATAAATTCGAGTTGCATATTTCACCTTGCTATATTAAATTTGATAATCTCCATAAGGACAAAACAAATCATTACATACAATTCAATAAAACTTCTAGAAGACAATTTCCTTAAATGAATACTTAAAAGGGTCATGAACGAACATAAGGTACGAACACTAGAAACGGCTGTGTATAAATACGACATTGTGAAAGGCCAAATAATAAAGTAAACGCGGGAAAAAGTATTTGAATATCTGTATTATTAAAAGAACACGGTTGCTATGCTTTTAAATTTGGCCATTTTCTTAGTTACGTAAATTTAACAATGGTAAACGAAATAATGAAGGGTGTTCTTGTTTTAAATCTCGCACAACCTTTTGATGAAGACAAATAAAGCCTAACCCCTATATTTGGTGCTAATGAAGTACAAAATCTTGGTAACATATTTTTTTTCGTTTTCCAAATGGGGTAATTTTTATAGATGTCAAATAAAAACATTTCACGAAAATAAAAATAACAACGCTCAGTTTACTCTAATATAGTAGGTTTATATGAAATGTGAAAGAAACGAGTGTTTGAATACATGTACATAAAAAATAACTACAATATTTAAACATTACATTACTTTTAGATAAACTTAAGGCTAACACTGTGGAATTCCATAATGACGAATTTTTATGAATTAAAACACTGTTAATTAAACCACTTTTGATTAATAAAAAATCATATTTAAACCACTTTCATTAATAAAAATTCATATTTAAACATTATACAAAAAATACAGATCATATTAAAAAATATTTTTTCCATATTTAATATTGACGAAAACGTTCGTTTTCCAGAACCTAAATGTTTTTTTACAGGAGTGACATATTTCACCTTAATAAGTCATTATCGTATGTCATTGAGCCCTAGCAAGGTGAAACTTGTCACTCAAAATACAAGAATATCCGTGAGACTCTAGCGTTGTAAAAGTGAAACATCTTAGCTCTTTTTCTAATTTATTAGCTAAAATATTAAAATGTGTTTGTGTAGCATTTAATAAAATAACCAAGTGTCTGCTGGTTATACGTATACTGTAAATCAAGACAACAAACGGACGCGCATTCACTTGAATCCTAAATGCGTACTGACAAATTGGTGGACTACAAAGCCGAAAAGTTTAGAGCTTGACGGTGCGTTGAAGTATTCAGAGGAAACCTGTACAAACCAAAATAAACTGTAACGCCCCTAGCGTTTTAGAACTATTACCAACCATAAAAATATTAGTAGGGGTTACATTTTTCTTGACGAACAGGCCAATAATTGGCCCTAGTGCGCCTATAGAAGAATCGCTTCAATAAAACGAACGTCAATATTAATAATTTAAAATGAAGTTTCAGATCATTTCTTCTATATTCGCCATAATTATTATTTATTTATTTATAATTTGTAATTTAAAATTTCAGTAAAATCAATAAATTATCTAAAAAACAATAAATACGGGTAATTGTTTATTAAATAATCCACAATGCATTAATGTATTTAGAGCTTTAATCAATTTGTCGACGTCAAACGAAGATGAATGGCTTCGAAGCAAGAATAAAAATTGTATACTATCTAGGAAAATATATATAATAATTAATGGAAAATATACCTGTCACGAGATGAAAATTACATGTATTAAATATAAGGTTATTTAATAGAATATTCACGATCATGTAGAGGACCCCATTATAAATTCTCACTGTGAACTATTCACAATGGAGGAGCCAAGAAACCCTTGAAAATATCCTCCTCGTTAAACGCGCTGAAAAAATGAATCCGTAAAATGTCCAGAAGTTTATACTAAACAACAGAAAAATTAATTACTTTACCGCGGCTCATTTCATCTTACCTCCCCCGCGAGGGTGTCAGACGAGGGCGGAGGGTAAGAATCGGGGGGCTCACCTGGAACAAGAGAAAAACACACAAATTAAATAGCTGTTCATAATTAAAAAGAAGAATTTTTTTTAAATACACCGGACAGCCTTTCATCGTTACTTCTTACTCAATCAAGAGTAATTAAAAATATTTATTTTTACTGAAACATTTTTAATTCCAACTCACACACTTTTTTATTAATAAATAGGGAGAACGGTATAAATTAAGATTTTTGTCGAGAAAATTTAACTTAAAAAAGGAAAAAACTGTGAAAAAATATCATAAAAAAATAATAATGAAAATTTAGACCCCTAAGTATAGCATATTATATAATGAAAATTAAAAAATATATGTAAAATCAAAAATGATATTTATTAATTTCCACTTAGGTTTATGGGTTCAACCGGTTTCGATAATTCGCTGCCATCTTCTGGTCTCTCAGAAGATGGCAGCGAGCTGTCGATACCGCTCGAAGCCATAACCCGAAGTGGAATTTAACTAAATATATACGTATATTTTTAATTTCTTTTTATTTTCATTATTTAAAATGAACATTCATGTACCAATCTAATTTTTCCTTAAGTGTGTGGTAATTATGCCTTGAAATTTATTGGTAGGAGTTTCACAATATTTATATATCTTGGCTATAGAGTAAGAACTGTAACAGTTTAAATATAATATTGTATGTATTTTCCAAAACATATATTTCTACTCGTCTGTGGGACTTCTCAAAACTCTGGCATCAAATGCCAGTAAAATTTGCAAGTATTTGTCGTTAAAATGGTAAGAGGACTGTAATGTCCAGTGCTTCTTTAAAGACTTGCCCCCTGAATGTCACAATATGTATGACGTTAAAGAATTTCTTCTATTATAATATATTCGCTTTGTTAACATAGGGAGCAAAAGGCGCAGGATCGAGGAGCTTGGCGAAAAATCATCAAGGAGGCTAAAACTCTTCAAGAGTTGTATGGCCATAGGAAGTAGAAGTAAGTTTGTTAACACTTGTTTCTACTTTTCACAACCATGTTTCGGGATACAGATGCCCAGTGTAGAAATTTTAAGTTATAATTTTAGAGCAGCACTGAGGAAGGGCATTTGTGTCCCGAAACGTGTTGTGGGAAGTGCAAAAAAATGTTGTGAAAATACAATGTTTTCAAAATATTATTATTCTTTAGTGAATTTTCTGATATGCGGCATACCTGCTACGAGTATAATCACACGTAGAGCGCAAAAAATATTTATTTATTCAACTTAAAATTAAACGAAATTTCAATGGACATCATGGAGATGACAGAATATGAAAATCCTTCATATTTAATGCTAGTGGGCATATCAGTTTGAATTATGGAAGCATGGTGGATATACTAATGTTTATACGTCATGCAAGAAAATAATTTAAATAACTGTCCGAGTAAGCATTTGGATGGAATGTTAATAAATAAACAATGTTTCAGATTTTTTGACAAAACTGATTGGGTAGATAATAATGAAGGAATTTCTTTCTATTTTATTATTTTACTATGTTTCGCCTTAGAATAGCAGAGCGAAACATATCATTCATAACATTTCTAAAAATATAAATATAGGCGTATTCATTCCTATTGATTACATTAGGTAACTTTTACGATAACAATACATTTTACGAACTTTCGTATGAAGCACTTAATTTGTCGTGTGACATTATTAAATAAAATAATAATACACTTTTAATATTTGTATCTAAACCACTATATTTGTTAACAGAAAACCTTTGCTCCCGCCGGAGCTTCGTCAGGGTGAGAGAATAAACTAAACATAAAATCATAAAATTAATCAAATTTTAATGGTTAGTCATGTTAGAAGTCGGTGGAATCGACGTGCGCGTATGACGCGTTGTATGAATGTGGAGGACGCTAGAGAGATTTGCCAGTGTGGCGGTCTATTCTCTCTGCCTACCCCTGCGGAGAAACGGCGTGATGGTTTGTTTGTTTGTTAGTAAAATCAGAGAACAACATTCTATTCGTCCTCGTGCAAACTTTCTCCTACCCATCTTTCTCCACTACACATTATATTTCTTTTTTCATATGTTGTTCTCTGATTTTACGTTTAGTTTATTCTCTCACCCTGACGAAGCTCCGGCGGGAGCGAAACCGGTTATAGTTAACAAATAAAGTGGTTTAGATACATATATAAAAAGTGTATTATTATTTTATTTTATTTATTTAATGGTAATGAGGAACTATTTTCATTTATAAAATATTGAAACTAAGTTTCAAAAAGTCCACATATGCCCATGCCTACCAAATATATGTGACCTAAAATAACCGTTCCATCGAAAAGAAAAAAAAAGAATGATAAACGAAATATCAATTTACATTTTAATTTTTAAAACTTCTTCTTTTCCCGGTGCCATATCAGGTCCTCTAGACGTTGACTATCATTTGAAAGTAGGCATCTCTGATCTTCAACGTTTCCTATCCTATTCTAAAATTTGTATATTTGAAATCTAAATCTTATTACGGAAAAAAGTTTTTAATACCGCGTGAAAATATCGATAAATAAATATGATACAAAAAAACAACAGTTTCATACGTGCACAAATTTAATATTATTATAGATAGGTAGTATCTATCAGCAGACGATCTTCATCCCACGTACGGGGGGCGGAGGAGAAAGCTTTCCAGAGTTGACTGGTGACAGCAGCGGGTGTGGGATGGAAGGGTGACGGGCAGGGATGGGGGAGAAGTGCGGAGGGCGGGTGGGAGCGACCTTTGAGCCGCGGTAAGCTGTCACCAAGTGGGTGAAAAACACACGACACAACAGGTTGAGCGGAGGTGATGGGGAAAACCAAAGAACACGCGAGCCGAGCTAGGAGTAGGTCCGTGGGCGAGTTCGGAGCTTCTTGAGGCTTAGCCGGGGCTAAGAGACACTCCTAAATCAACAAATATCATAATCTCTACTTCGTGTGAACCTCGGGTCACCTGTTATTCGCTGAGGGAGGGGCACGCCGTAAACACCCGCTTGAAGAATGCTGCGAGGGGTGGGATATATAATATTAGTATGTATTTGTAAAAGATAACTATGTAAAAACATAACCTAATAAATTCGATCTTGAGGATTTTTTTTGGCCAAAGCAATGAGGTATTTACTTCAACATTATTAAATGTTTAAATATGAAACTCTGTTATTACGTATCATTTACATGAGTTTGTCGCGATAGCTGTTTCACCAACCTCTGTTGACATCATCATGTGTTACAAACAATTATTTACGTCTGTCTCACTCGCTACTTTAATATTGACGAGCGAGATAAATTATTAGCATTATTGAATATTACAAGAGATGGGCGAGTGGAGAGGAATATTGAAAGAAGGGTTGGGGCAGGCAACAAAGTGAATGGTGCACTTAAAGTTGTCATCGCAAACAAAAACCTATCAAAAAAAGCTAGAATGGCAGTGCACAATGGTGTTCTTCTACCGACCCTTATGTATGGAAGCGAAGCATGGAACTGGCAAAGGAAGGATGAAAGTAGAATAAATGCAGTAGAAATGAGATCTCTTAGACGAATGTGTGCATACTCTGTGTATGATAGAGTGTCGAATGAAAATATAAGAAGTGAATGCGGTGCGAATGATGGTGTCATGAACAAAATAATGAAAGGATCATTAAGATGGTTTGGACATATGGAAAGAATGAATGAAGAAATAATGGTAAAAAAATTATACGTTAATGATGTAAATGGAATCAGAAATAGAGGAAGACCGAGGAAAACGTGGCTCGATCAAATAAACAAATATTGAATGTCGGCCATGTGAGGAATCAGATAAATCGATGCGCGTGCATGACACGATGTATGAATGTTGAGGAAGCGAGAGAAATATGTCAGGAAAGAAAGGTGTGGCAGTCCATTCTTTCTGCCTACCCCTTTGGAGAGACGGCGTGATGGTTAGTTAGTTAGTTTTTTTTAATATTGAATCAGTCGGACTTAGACGCTTGTCATTAGCGGACCTCTCGCTTGATGCCTTTTCAAACGATGAGAGCGTTTGCCGAATTAATAATTTTTTTAGCAATTATTATAGATTAAAAATAATATCACAATTGACTTTAACCGCCCTACCTTCGGGTAATTTTCCGAGAAACGTGGGAAAAAAAGGTTTTAATTAATTAAATTTAATTATATATTAATTTTATTTTTTTAAATTACGAATAGTCAAAGACTCGACCGCACACTTCGCCTTCCCCTTGTTAAACTATCATATTTGTGAAGACTTGTACTCGAGTGTTGTTAGCACACTCGCGTATCTTTAACAGTTTGTACATTTTAGATACATTATTTTTTCTCAAGCGCGTACGTGATACGGGATAGCGCAGAATGGTACAGTCAAAGTGAACGTATCACGTTCGTTCAAATACGTAGGGTAGTTAAACTGTGTACACAGCATTTTTCTTGTACAGTACGGGTAATATGTTTTTTTGGATCTTGAGTATATCCGTATGATTTGTTCTCTTTATCGACCGACATTTCGGAGATCATTGCAGTCTCCATCTTCGGTGTAATTATGTAATATGCGTATTTACATGTATGTAGGTAAGCAAGGGCGGGGAACTGGTAGAAGGCATCTGTCCTGGCTGCGGAACATAAAATAGTGGACAGGAATTATTAGAGATCAAAACCTGTGCCAAGTGGCGCAGGACAGAGATGCCTTTGCTGCAGTGATCGCCAAAGTTGGGGGGACCTGACACGGCACCGAAAGAAGAAGGCAGGCAAGACGATTCTGGAGGGGTCACATTGAGAGAATGGACCCAGCGATGATTTCCAAGATCTCGATGCACGAGAATCCGGAGGGCCGTCTACGACCAGGACGACCACAAAAGGGATGGAGAAAAAGCTGGTCGTCTGCATCATATAACCAAAATTGATATCAAGTTTAAACACATCGGAAGATCAACATCAAGGAGAAGAAAACGTATGTAACTACCCTGAAGATAGAGACTGCAACGTTCTCCAAAACGTTAGTCGTGGAAGATAACACGTTACATGGATTTACTCAAGATCCAAAAAAAACATATTGATTCTAACGGTGAAAATTTACGCACTTATTAGTCAGGGAAAGGATAACAAAGTACATACGATTATATTCAACCACAACTATGGAAGGTATATATAGCAACTACGAGTATATTGTGTTGGAGAAGTCGACATGAATATTAGACGTCGTTAACGAGCGAAGGTCGAATTGAATAATAGATATTAGGGGCCTCGAGTCCCGCCCTGCCCGCCGTGAAATATTCCATCAGACCTGTAAACTTTCGCCGTTTTATGCGCTAACGATCCAATTATATCGGAGCCGTCCAGGATTAATTGGCGTCTTATTCACTCGACACGCCGCGCCATTGTACCCCGCGAGCTGGTAACCTGCTCGTACGGGTGAGGGTTGCGGGGCAAAACCTCTCCAATTAATGACTGCAGTGCTTATTAGGAAATCAAAACAAATGGACACAATTCAGCCAATTCTATAATATATACAACCGTCTCTTCAGACAGTTTAAATAACAATCGCACCGTTCCCACGAAGGGGTAGGCAGAGAGAATTGACCGCCATACTGCTGTCCTAACAAACCTTTCGATATTCCCCTACATTCATATATAACGTAACGTGTACTCTCGTTGATTTTTCCGATTTCAAATGTGGCCGTCTTTTACTATTTGATTAATTTGGTCATGCCCTGCTTTCTTTGGTCTTCTATGGCCTTTTTCCACTCACACTGCTTGTAAACAACATTTTAAACATTCTTCTCTTGTCCTTTCTTCCCATAAGTTCAAAAATAAAATTAATCAAAAGTTATAAATATACGATTCTATGCATCACTGAAGTGATCAGTGGTTGAAACATTATTTTCTTACAAACCAAATCAATAAAGCAAATAATTGATTATTTTAGTATCTTCCTAAAATATCAAATAATCAATAAACACACACTCGAGATCCTGATCCACACCACATATAATCAGACTAAAGTCAGTCGCCGTGGGCAAAGAGTTAATATAATAATAAATATGTATAACAAAAAAAGCTTATGGATGTAGTCTGTCAATGTTTCCAAATAGAGACCAACATTGCTTAATAGTCTCCTGGAATTCAGCCAGGTCAAGGCTAAAGGGGCGCTCTCTTCCAGGATGCTCACGTAAGGGTACAGCTGGTTCACTATCTGCAAGGTCACTCTTCTATCACCAGTCTGAAGTTGCTCAAACAAATCTTGGGTATATTCTATGCGAGATAAAATCTCTTTTCTTTGCATCAGAAATTTGGGCAGCACGCAACCTCAAGAACAACAACCAGATATTTACGCATGCTTCGCCATGACATTTAAACTTGTACTGAAATTGGACATTTTTCTGGCGTATCATAACTTCTGCAGTGGCATCGTGAAATCCGCAATCCAAGGGGAGAGGATTAAGGGATCCTATTCTAATTTTACTTATGTTGCAATCATCTGTCTTACATTTCTTAATAATTTCGTCGTTCGGTATTCAATCATACATCGTTTTCCCCACACATTCTCCCTAGTGATCTCATTTTTCGGCATTTATCTTACTTTCATCCTACTTTTGCCAGTTCCAAACTTCACTTCCATACACAAGGGTTGGCACTAGAACTCCACTATAATCTAATAAACTCATAAAATCTGTGTTAACATTACACAGAAAGTAAATTACTTATAAATAAATAACCACAAAAAATGTGTTGTAACCATCGACAAAATTTCTCTCCTTTTGTAAGGCTTGCTATACTAAAAAAGATAAAACGAAAGTTTTATGTAACATTTCTTTAATGTTTTTATTATATACGTAAAATACTCGTTAAATGGCGTGAAAGGAAAAAACGCACGATTTTATTGGAGAATGTATACAATCAAATATTGAATGTCGGTCACGTGAGGAGTCGGAGAAATCGACGTGCGTGCATGACAAGATGTATGAATGTAGAGGAAGCGAGAGACGTATGTCAGGACAGAACAGTGTGGCGTTCCATTCTTTCTGCCTACCCCTCCGGAGAGACGGCGTGATAGTAAGTTAGTTAGTTAGTTATGTATAGGTTGTAATTTATGAGGGACATTTGTTTTCCTATTGGTTTCTTTATTATCATATCCTTGTTTTTTCTTTAGCTCGAGGATATGACTAATTATTATAAAATTTATTTCTGTGTTTACTTAAATCTGTCGAGCCTAGAAAAAGTCTACTGAGCTAGCACTTAGTCAAGCCTGTGGTCCATGGGCTATATATAATAGGTACTTAGGGCCATACATCTGAGGAAACCATAAATAAGCTCAACATTTGAACATTAGAAGAATGTCAAAAAAAGAATGAAAAACAATCTGTAATCAATACAAGTGAAAACGTCCCTTTGAAGAACTTTGATTTTTTCATGGGAATGTCATGTTTCGCCGTAGTGAGTCATTATCAAATGCCTTAGCAATTTATATAGATAACAGCAATTGACACCGTCAAAATTTTGACAACATTTCATATAACAAAAAAATTATAACTGACATTTTCATTCGTGTAAATTATTTAAATAAAAATAATTTATTCTAAAAGTTTTCACAAATGAGAGAAATTCATCAGACGGTAGCTGTAACATATATATATATGCTTTTCTTTATTTTCAGGGCCCTCAAAGTTAGAATTTCTTCATATTCTCAACAGCTCCCTCCACAATTATCAATTTTCTCCTTCGCGTTTCTGTATCAACATAGATACGTGTCTTCTATCGACTTTACGCCTTCATTAGATCTTTTGTTTTATTAAAAAAAAAAAAAATTAATAAGAAAAAAAAATAATATGAAAGAGCTGAAAGGTGGACGTAGGTGCCAAAATGAGCGAGGTGTCAGTAAGCTGTCTCTTGTATGCGGATGACGCTGTTCTACTTGCAGACAACGAGCATGAACTACAAGTCCTGGTGAATAGTATGTATGAGGTATGCATGCGAAATGATCTGATGATGAATATGAATACATAAGTCCACGGTAATGATTTTTGAAAAAGAAGCAATCATGACACTCTGCAACATTAGCGTGAATGGTAAAAAATTAGAGCAAGTAGATGAGTTCGTGTATTTGGGTAGTATATTTAGAAAAGATGAGCGAGTGGAGAGAGATATTGAAAGAAGGGTTGGGGCAGGCAACAAAGTGAATGATGCACTTAAAGTTGTCATCGCAAACAAAAACCTATCAAAAAAAGCTAAAATGGAAATGCACAATGGTGTTCTTGTACCGACCCTTATGCATGGAAGTGAAGAATGGATCTGACAAAATAAGGATGAAAGTAGAATAAATGCAGTAGAAATGAGATCTCCTAGACGAATGTATGCATATTCGGTGTATGATAGAGTGTCGAATGAAAATATAAGAAGTGAATGCGGTGCGAATGATGGTGTTATGAACAAAATAATGAAAGGATCATTAAGATGGTTTGGACACATGGAAAGAGTGAATGAAGAAAGAATGGTAAAAAAGTATATGTTAAAGATGTAAATGGAACTAAAAATAGAGGAAGACCGAGGAATACGAGGCACGATCAAATAAATCAAATATTGAATGTCGAATGCTTGATGAGTCAGAGAAATCGACGCGCGTGCATGACACGATGTATGAAGGAAAGAGTGAATGAAGAAAGAATGGTAAAAAAGTATATGATAAAGATGTAAATGGAACTAAAAATAGAGGAAGACCGAGGGATACGAGGCACGCTCAAATAAATCAAATATTGAATGTCGGCTGCTTGAGGAGTCAGAGAAATCGACGCGCGTGTATGACACGATGTATGAAGCATGGCAGTCCATTATTTCTGCCTACCCTTTCGTCGAAACGGCGTGATGGTTAGTTAGTTAGTTAGTTTAATAAGAAAATTCCACTCCTAAGTATGACCATTAGAAGGTGATACAGAATCAATTTGAAACCTTAAATGCTAAAATATGATGAAAGTACACAAAGGGCGGAAAGTGTAGCCACACACACACACACACACACCCACCCACGCGGGCACACATGCGCGCACGTCTGCACGGGCAGAGCCTACACCATACACGCAAACAGTTTCAATTACATGCAAAGAGCATTAATTTAGCCTTTCACTGCGCAATAAGGTGACCTTGAACTGGGGGCGGGAGCGGGACACACGGCGCCTGTCTCATTCGCGCGTATGCTAAATTACAAAGTCAAACTAATGCCGATGAGCGCCAGCGATCGGAAAAGATGATATACTTATAAAAAATGTGTTGCCGTAGTAAAGAGGAAAAAACAGTGCCGTGGAAATTGTTATCACCTTTCGCTAAGAGACTCTATTTTATCAGGACGCGGCGCAATCTATAAGTGCACAACTATCGCGTTATCCCTTTCTGGCACGGAGGGAACTGCGGCGTACGATGGAGACAACCGCTGGTGCATAGTAGAACCACGTCGTATCATCTCTCTCCGGCTTGAATCCACCCGTTACGAACAGAAAGAGATACAACGAACTAGATGCATATCAAAGTATGTAGGTGCAACCGATTCGCTCTCTCGTATCGACTCGCGAAAGAGACCGAAACAACCTGTGAAGATTTTCAATTGTCCAAGTACTCGGTACTAAGTAAAACGGGGCACTTTAACGAAAGAGGGAAGTTCATTACTTTCGAGGGAAATAAGAGCAATTGACGTATGAACACTTTACTGCCGAGTGCCAATATGCTCAACAGTACGAAAGCTGGCATTCCGAGAGGGGATAAAAGCTTATGAGGCCGTATTCATAAAGCGAGCTTTTAAATGGCGATTAGGTGTGCATAGCGGACTGCGCATACAAAGGATTGTGCTTTACACTCGTGGAAAATTCTTGTAATTATTAATACTTAAAACTAACATCAATGTCATTATCTCAATACAATATTGTAAACACTTAAATTAAATGTACAGGAATTTAAAAATAATTACACGATTAGTCCAAATGGCGTGGAAAACCGAATGGGGTTGTTCCAGGAGTAAAACAAAGGTTTATTTTTAATTTTGTTTAAGCTATTAATTTTATTATTTTAATTTCATAAAAATTGTATTTTCATTATTTTGTTTGAGCAAATTTTACTTAAAAGATTGTGGTGTGGACTGCAAGGGAGAATAACTCTCTAATTAAATTTGGATATATACATTTTTTTAATGAATCATATATTCCATTGTTGTGGCCGAAACACTATGATACCTTTACATTTTAAACTGTTAATGAATAAACTTTGTTTTTTGTATCACAATTGTATTTTATTTTACGCGACAGCTGTTGACATCATCAGGTGTTACAATAATATATCAAATGTCTAATTTTCGTGATTTTTCGAATATTTATGTGTATTTGTTCCTGTGTCAATTTGAATAATTTCTTTGATATAATTTTGAAGTTCTTGGTGAAACTGAGCCTCAATATTTTAACTGAACCTCAATATTTTAATTTAAAGAACGGTTAATTACTATTTATAGGAGAAAATATTAAAGGTGGAAAATATAATAATAAAACAGTAATTAGAAGGAATATTTACACATAGTATAGAGTCAAAAACGATGAAACATAATAAATTAAAAACGATAAACAATATCAGGAAGTACATAGATTACATTAATAGGAGAGGTGACAAAAGTTGAAGGTAGTATCAACATAGGTTGATGAAACAGCTGTCGCGTAAAATAAAAAATAAAATACAATTGTGATACAAAAAACAAAGTTACTTTCTAATGACTATAAGTAATTTATATGGGATTTGCGGAATCAATAACATAGTATTTTAATTTAATAATGAAATGAAAAAAAACATGTAATTTTGTTATTATAATTTATTTCTAGACATGATCGGGCGTGAAGTATTCCGTTATTCCAGTTAAAGTCTGCTCAGACAAAACAACTTTAACTTATAATACCGAAGGTAAGATATAATAATATTTAAATACAGAGGTCAACTAAGCCGTCGACTTAATAATAATATTCCGTTTTGGCAGATTACATCTAGTTTATTATTTATAATAGAAAAGATATCTCAACTGACATCACTTTCAAAGAAACTCTACTCACACTACACTTTTTGAACTTTCTTTTGACAGCTTTAAGCTTTATTACCTCTCGCTGAGCTTTTGGAGAGGGAAGGAGTGATAAATTCTGCAGAAATGATGTTTCATAAAGATTTTAATAAGATAATAAATAAATTCATTCATTGGTTCATGTGGAGCTCCCGTGAATTTGGAGAAATTACGTGTATAAGTGAATTGTTTTGGTCAATTTGATTGTTGCCGCACTTTATAATAGTTAATTGTGACACGTAATACGTTTGTACTGTTTTGATGTCAAAATTATACAAGTTTTTTCGTTTATATAAAAAAATTTGACAGGTGTAAAAATAAATTTTTCATTTGTTCCAATGACAATTTGAATAATTTCTTCAATATTCTTTTAAAGTTCTTGCTGGTGTTAGTTGGTTTTAAGTGCCTAATTACTGCCAAATAAAAAAAATGGATACGTGGAACATTAATTAAATCATATAACAGCTAATTTAAAAAACGGTGGATACGTGTAACATAAATTAAAGAAACACAAAAGTCTGGATCGTCCATGTCAACATGTGCAACATCGGAAAAACATTATGTGTTAATACATTATGTGCTAAATTTTAAAAAAACGGTGGATTCGTGGAACATAAATTAAATAGACAAATATGCCCCATCTAAAAATAACATTTTGTATTAAATTATTTTTATTTTGTTATTTTATTTTATATCATTGTATTTTATATTATTTGTTTTAGATTTATTTTGTGGATGTTGGAAGATCGAAGTGTGCGCGGGAGATGCCTATTGGTGGCGATGAGGTTCGCAACCCATCACACCGCGTCTCCCGCGGGGCGAAAAGAGAAGGATGGAGTGCCGCATCGGTTAAAGTGTGACAGTCCATTCTTTCTGCCTACCCTTTCGGGGAGACGGCGTGATGGTTAGTTAGTTAGTTTTCATTAAAAATATTAAAATTCTCGTTGGATGGTGTAAGTAAAATCAAATTGAATATAAATTTTGTGTAAATGAAAATGACTTCTTTTTCAATCTTGTTAGAAATCTACTACAATTTTTTTATTTTTCGATAACAATACTATAAGTATTTATAACTGCCCTAGTATGTTGACAACTAAAAAATTATAGATATAAAATAATAAAACACCTTGTATTAAACCACATTATGGTTATTATAATTGCTGCAAACTATTATAGTTTCGCTTGGATACGCGTACAAGCTTCTTTTGGGGAGTATAATAAATAACTTAGTTATATGTTATTATAGTAGCTATAATAACTAACTTATGAAAGAGCTGAAAGGGTTGGATGTAGGTGCCAAAATGAGCGGAGTGTCAGTAAGCTGTCTCTTGTATGCGGATGACGCTGTCCTAGTGAATAGTATGTATGAGGTATGTATGCGAAATGATTTGATGATGAATGTGAATAAGTCCAAGGTAATGATTTTTGAAAAAGAAGAAATCATGATAGTCTGCAACATTAGCGTGAATGGTAAAAATTTGGAGCAAGTAGATGAGTTCGTGTATTTAGGTAGTGTGTTTACAAGAGATGGGCGAGTGGAGAGGGATATGGAAAGAATGGTTGGGGCAGGCAACAAAGTGAATGGTGCACTTAAAGTTGTCATCTCAAACAAAAACCTATCCAAAAAAGCAATAATGGCAGTGCACAATGGTGTTCTTCTACCAACCCTTATGTATGGAAGCGAAGCATGGAACTGGCAAAAGAAGGATGAAAGTAGAATAAGTGCAGTATAAATGAGATCTCTTAGACAAATGTGTGGATACTCTGTATGATAGTGTCGAATGAAAATATAAGAAGTGAATGCGGTGTGAATGATGGTGTTATGAGCAAAATAATGAAAGGATCAGATGGTTTGGACGTACGGAAAAAATGAATGAAGAAAGAATGGTTAAAAAATTATATGTTAACGATGTAAATGGACCCAGAAATAGAGGAAGACCGAGGAAAATGTGTCACGATCAAATAAATCAAATATTGAATGTCGGCCATGTGAGGAGTCAGAGAAATCGACGCGCGTGCATTACACGATGTGTGAATGTTGAGGAAGAGAGAGAAATGTCAGGAATGAAAAATGTGGCAGTCCATTCTTTCTGCCCACCCCTTCGGGGAGACGGCGTGAAGGTTAGTTCGTAAGTTATTTAACTCCCTGGTGAAGCGTGCGTTCTAGTGAAACTAAATAGTTGTCTTCAAATAAAATAACCATACATAAATAAATACAAAGTGTTTTGTTATTTAATATCTATAAGTTTAAAATGTCTAACCACAAAGTGGGTGCTTCATATGAAAAAGAAAACAAAGTAAAAGTCTCTGGTGAAATTATTTACATTTATGCTCCTTAATATATAATGCGGTAGGTACTGTTTTATGAGTTTTTTGAGACAGACAAGGGCAAGTACTGCTACGGAGATGCTCACAAGGATTATTACCGAAAGGAGTCATACTTAGGTCAAATATTGTTTGACAAAAATTATATTATAAAAGTAAAGATGTTCAATGTCGAGGAATATGACTGAATAACCACTTGTTAGCACAGGGCACAGGAGAAAAATAAATAATGAATTCCACATTTCATAATAAATCCATATTTTATGTGGTATGAAGGCACGTTGAGGTGACACAGTTGAACCCACGAGAGAACATTCAAATATTGAATCATGAATAAATAACGAGAGAGCTACAAAATACGGGTTGTCGTAGGTCGTGTCGGGCTGGGCTGGGGAAGGGGGAAGATTTATGGGAAATTAAATTCAGTACGAAGGGTGGGATGGTTGGAACTTTCTCTGTTTATAAAATTATTATATTCCCATTTCAAAAGGATCCCGTCGACGGAATCATAAATTCACTATTCATCCAGGCGATACGGGTGCGCTGAGAGCGTGGGACACCATTCAAGTGTACATTGATTGAAAGTTTAACTAATTAACTATTAGTAGACAGAAATAATGGACCGCTACATTGTTCTATCCTGAAGTATTTCTCTAGTGTCCTCTACATTCATACATCGTGTCATGCACGTACGTCCATTTCTCCAACTCCTCACGAGACCGACATTTAATATTTGATTAATTTGATCGTGCTACGTTTTCCTCGGCCTTCCTCTATTTTTAGCTCCGTTCACGTCGTTTACATATAATTTCTTCACCATTCTAGACGTAACCTAAACGACCCTTTCATTATTTTGTTCTTAACACTTCCATTCGCACTACATTCATTTCTTAAATTTGAATTTGACATTCTATCATATACAGATTTCAACACATTCGTCTAAGAAATATAATTTCTCCCGCATTTATTCTACATTCATCCTTCTTTTGCCATTTCATTTTAAATGTGGCTAACGACACTGCTTTGTTTGTATGTTCGCAACCAGGGGGCGCGCTGTTATGATTTACTGTATAATTTATTGTTTCTTGAACAATGATGTTAAACTCCATATTAGTTAATTAATACGAATGAAAACGTCAATTTTCTAGAAGTTCTATTACATTTTATGGGAATGACATGTTTCGCCCATCTAAGGCATTATCAAATGTCCTGTTATCAATTTAATGTATAATAGTATCGTCATTCTATATTTTAAAGTAAGCAATATTGTATTTTTTCTCCACGTGATGTGTCTGTAGAATCGGAAAATGTACCAAAATCATAATGCAAACAGCCGAATATTTTTTTCTTACTTCACTAAGAAGTCGACGATAAAACCGATCGAACGCTAGACCAATTTCCGGGAAGGTAACTTGATATTTGAATGTGACAACCTGTCTTAGATTTCAAGTTCTTTGAAATAGAGGCGATGGTCCATCACTAGCACAACACTTCAAATGCGTATTTCTGCGTTCGGGGTCTGTATTTCTACATCTCGTGGGACTACATCATCTCACCATTCGATGTTTTTTTAACAGATTATAACTAGCCAACCAACAGCCGTTTCCCCGGAGGGGTAGGCAGAGAAACGAATCATTCGATAAATTAATGTCCTATTCTCTTTTCATTCAAACTTGTCATTAGAAGAGTACAGTATTTAACGGTACCAACGTAAAACCACTTGGTATTTAATTTGAAAAGCTTACAATAGTTTTTTAGGCGTATCAAATTTTTCTCACATTCATGTGTCATATTATTGCACCGATTTCACCAGTTCAACATATTGAGAAAATACAGTGCACACAAAGGATTTTATTGAAAAAGTCCCATATAAGTTATAAGGCTGTTTACACCTTTTATACTATTTGTCAGATTTATTTTAAACTTATTTCACACTTTAGTCCTATTGGGACGTCATTGTATAGTTTTAGTCTATTGTAGTAGTACATTGCCGCGAAGGTCGAAGGACCTTCGTGGCCGAGTGGTAAGTGCTTTGCCTGCCACACCGAAGGTCCCGGGTTCGATTACCTGCAATGGCAGTGTAATTGTCACACTGTCTTTGGTCTGATGAAGAATTCAAGTGACAATAAAATGACGTAGCTACCTATCATGTCAATAAATATGAAGATAGCTATACCGTTTACATCGATTTGGCTCGTGCTGTAATGATGTAAAGAGCGATTTAAGAAAATAATAATTGTGGGTATTGTAAAATTCATTGTAAAATTTAACTACATTGTAGGTATGTTGTAGTATTATTATTGTATTGTTACTGGTATGTATGTCGTACTAGGACTTTTCTGACTTACAGAGTTTCAGTTCTTGTGGCTATTCCTCTTACGTCTGATGGGAACATTGTTGAAAATCGTATATGTGGTCGTATGTGAATTCAAAATCCAACAAAGGTGAGCACTCCACCATCTAACAGGTCTGCTAAACTCTATTAATCTGACGATTCGACGTTGATACGATCTGCAAGAGATGAAAATTTTAATAAACTTTCTGCCCCCGCTTCGCCCAGGAGCTTTAAATATTGCAGATTGTGTTCAACATCGCAAAACCGCCTACACGGAATAAAATCCTTTGAAAACTTCGCTGCTTAAGAAGAGTTTCCAGACGCTCGGAGCTCCAGAATCTCAGCAGTCAGCAGCTCATGGGTTAGGTCATATTCTAATAACATACAGAAAAGTAGCCTTCTCATCGTGTACACTGTACAGGATGAAATAGACTAAAGCGGTGATATAATATTATTATTGAATGTAATGGGTAAACGTTTCGCCAGTCACGGTTATACAATTAGAGCTAATATTATTACTTCTGGAGGGGAGGACACCCGCATCGTGGGGCGGCTGCTGATGGAAATAATATTGCACTCACTTAATTAACACTCGCATCAGAGTCATCACTGTCCCGGGTGGGTCGGAGGATAAAAATATGGTACTAAAACACCACTTAAAAAAAAATTAAACAAAATATTTTTAAAATAACACGGGATTGATCGGGACACGGATTAATGTAAACTGCATGTATGGCGGGACAAAGAGAAAAAAAGCAACAGATTTAATGCGGCCTGGTCCTTCTTAATTTCTTTTATGAATATTTTTTTCTAACTGTACCGGACTAATTTTTTCTAATTTACAAAAAAACATTCAGGAAATAACAAACCACAGACTTAGAAACAAAAACATCTTACAAAATAACAAAAACATTCAGGAAATATCAAAACACAGATTTAGAAACTAAAACATCTAACAAAATTACAAGAACATTCAGGAAATATCAAAACACAGATTCGGAAACTAAAACAGCAGGTAATCCCAAGCGATCAGTTCATCAGTGTCTATCCTATTCGTTGTCTCTCTAGTATTGCATAAAGACAGAAAATCTATCAAACTATTTACTGAAAATACATTCTGAATTATCGACTTACCGACAGATTTTCATAAAATCCAGACAAATAACTGGAGTAACGGTTGAAGTGGTTTTCTTATATAAAGACTAGAATGATGGCATATTTGGGACAGTACGAGTATCTCAGAAGGATACCATATATGTCGACATCAGTGAGGCAGTAGGTATCCCTTTCCAGAATTGATAATATATTTTTAATGAACACTGCCTCGCTGACACTAAAAATGTCCAAATCCGAGACTATTAAATTAACGTCCGAAATGCTCTTCCTACTGACATCACCAAAGACAGGTTAGTTCTGCGTGACGGAGCAAAGAACAATTGATGTCGGCACTGTCGCAAGTAACCATCAGTAACAAAAAGGCCTGTTTGTTCCAGAACAAAGGGGTTCTCAATAGAGCCCCGAATCAGCTTGAAAAAATGCTTCGCTGTAAACCCTTTCCTCATCAGTTCAAAGGAGTTATACCCTGGCATACCCAAGAGAAATGCCGTTGGATAAAGCCAAGAATATACTCCGTACCCTCTCAGGTAGAGGGTTCTCATGAATTTCTTTGAATGAGGCCCACGAGGACTCCATATCACGGCACCTTACTCGAACCTGCTCTGACTAAGGAGTTGTATAGACTTCTAAGAACCCGGGTGTCTCTGAAAACCCTGACAGTTCGACGAATAAAACCCAGTATCATTAACGAAACCTCACAAACCTTTTCGATCTTAGCGCGAAATGTCAATCGACTTTCGTCAATAATCCCAAGATCCCTGACAATAGATAGGTACATAGAATATGGATGATGATGTAATGCGGTGCTCCCTAGAGAATGATACGAGTATTATAACATTAATAAATCAAGACGAGAAATGTGGAGGGGAGAATGATTACGCCTAAATAAGTTACGCGTGTCCTATATACTTCCACGACAGCCCGACAAGAAGCGTGCAAATTAAACATGACTAAATTGGTGGAAGAAATGAGAAATTCCGAGATTCAATCGTGGCCCTTATTCCCTCTTGCCCTAGGGGCGAGTTCCTCACTTCCTTCACACCCGACCTCGCCCTGGTGATAATTCTGTTATGCGACAGCCGCCCAACATTACCAATTCGAAGCAAAATATTTATTTCCGCGTTCGGAAACATTAATTAATACGATAATTAATTGAAAGCAGTCATTTATAAGTATTCCGTTTCAAATACCGTGTTTATGCAAAACAATCAAATAAGAATAGTTAAGAAAGTATACGTTAATTATGTAAATGGAGTACGGAGTCGAGGAAGACCGAGAAAAACGTGGCATGATCAAATTAATCAAATTTTAAAGGTTGGTCATGTTAGAAGTCGGAAGAATCAACGTGCGTGTATGTCTCGTTGTATGAATGTTGAGGAATCTAGAGAAGTGTGTCAGGATATAGTTGTGTGGCGGCCAATTCTCTCTGCCTACCCCTGCGAGGAAGCGGCGTGGTGGTTTGTTTGTTTGTTTATGTAAAAAATATTTGATAGAAAGGGCATTAGAGTTTTAAAAAAGAAATGCTTTTGGAACTTATTAAATTATTATATTTACAATGCGAATATTTAATTCATTATTAAATATTGCATAGTAAAGGGTGATTGACGAAAGCTTTTTTTAGAGAAAGTCTCAGATTTAAGGATTGATTATCGATCATATGAAATTAGTCATAAATATTTCGAAAGTGCCCTTAAATTACCTGAAAATTCGCCTTCAACTTCTTCTCCTCTATGTACTCGTAGATTTTCCGATCTGTTTATCAAATTTGGTCGTGTAATGATGACATCCAGCTTTCTCTCTGCCCTTGTAAATTTTACTATGATATATATAATGAGGGGTTTTCCGATTAAATTGGAGGGGCGGGTGTTACTTTATGTTACATGCAGAAATAATGGACCACCATCCTGTTCTTTCCTGGCATACTTTTCTCGATTCCTCAAAATTCATACATCGTGTCATGCACGCACGTCGATTTCTCCGACTCCTCATGTTGTCGACTTTTAAAATATGATTGAAATGATAGTGCCACGTTTTCCTCGGTCTTCCTTCATAGCACCATTCGATAATCAAAATGCGTTTAGAAGACACGAAAAGCTTCGCGAGAAATGTTCCTTCGATAATCGCATGTTTGAGTCAGCAATTTCTCTGTGTCTTAACCGAGTGATTTAGGTGTGTTTTCTACTCTACTGCTATGATCGATAGCATTGTGTAAAACAAATCAATCGTGCGCTCGCACAATGTGGATTAATATTATAAGCGAGTTTATACGGAGGCATGTGTATGTGTGGGTGTGTAAACATTGATAAATAGGTCATGTCTGACGTGTGAATAGCTAACTGCTACAGTGAAATCCAGACCTATCCCAAGCCTTTTGTGGTTGGAGGCCTTCATAGATCACAGGGGGCTGGAGATGTGCGGAGTGGGGAGGGGGGAAGGATGAGGCAGGCAGAACGGGCGAAGGGAGGGGGTGCTAATCGTATTGGAAACTCATAACGGCAGGAATTATTGTTAAACACAAATAATCCACGTGTAAGCGGAACGTGTTATTTGTAAACCGAGCTGCTGTGACGGCGGTTGTGTGAAATTATGAAATTACAACAATACCATTACGCTTGCAGATTTACAACAGGAAACAAAGTGTTTATTTTTATTTTTATTGATACTTATAGGAAATCCAGATGTTAAACGAATGTTTTCTGAAAAAATAAGAAAAGAAAAAAACATTTGATAATGTCATTTCAAGACAAAACATGTCACGCGCAAAAATATATAATAATGTTACTTTTAAAAACTGGCGTATCCATCAATATAGAATGTTTAAACATCGAATTCCTGCGCAAAAAGATAAGATAAAAAAAATAGATATTTATAACGCAATGAGTGTGCGCCCAGTATTTGTGATGAAATTAAACAATGTATTATTTTATCAGCATCCACCGAATTTACCAGAAGAATGTGCGGTTTAAAAGTATTTCGTATCATAATTTTCCGCGTCAAGTCCACAAAATGTAAAGATAAACCCTATCTGTAACGTATGCGACTAGTGCCATAGTATTGAGTTGTGTGAAAGTAAATATAATTTCTTTGTATTGGTTTGTTTAGAATTACTGCTCGCGGTGCAGCGCGGGAATGATCTCGGCCGCTGCCAAAAGACTGTCTTCCTGTTTACTCTCCGGCGAGAGGTCAACCAGATTTGCGGAGTCTGCACACAAATGTAATGGCGTTTAATGAGAAAAGGAATCCGCGAGACGAGACGTGTTGCGTCTCTGTCAATCATCTTGACGCGTAGTTGAAGGGGGCCGAATGGACCGAATAACTTGTTAATAATGTATTCCGCACACACGATAAATCCGCAAAGGAGACCCATTGCGCAAAGGGCAAACAATGGACCCTAACAAACGAAATCGCGGGCCTGCCAACAAAAGATATCATTTTCTATGGCCGCCGTAACGGGGGAAAGGAAAATAACACTTAAATAACCCGGTAATAGAGGTCGCTTTATCCAAATAAAATTCCCATTGTGAAATAGTTCTCACGTAATATTTTGGGTTCATTGAAAATAAAAAAATCTTTCCGGCAGTGAGATAATCTTTTCACGCAAATAGCGCCCTTATGGCCGGCGGTTTTCCTCGACCTTTATCACGCGGGAATTAAAGGGCGATAAGGCCGAAAGCTGCCCGACCGGTTGGGGTTAATTATGTCTTTGTTGTAATCAGGGAGCCCCGAGGGATACTGTTGAGGAAGGGGTGCGGAATCTTTTCCGAGCCGCTTAACGGCCGCGGGCCTTCGGGGAGAACCCACACCCTGTATTACCTACACTAATTTAAAATATCATTCATTACAACTGACAATTTAAGAAAGATCGAGACGTTAAGAAAACCTTCGATACCTATTGATTCGAAAATTAAATATTGTCAATTGTTGCTTAATTATGATTCGTAAATTTATTTAAAAAAAAACACTATAAATATTGAGAAAGTTCAGCAATGGAGAATATATTCAGAACAATCATTGTTTAAACAGAAAAACTTTGTTAGCAGGAATGTGATAAACGAATTATAAAAGTTGGCTGCTGTGCGGTAGAGATTATGGCGAGTAAGTTGTAGTTTGTGAAGTATGAACTTAACATAACTTCAGCACGGGTGCGGCACCCCTGCCCCGTGTGACCAGGAAGAGAATGGCGGAACATCCCTTCTCGCTTCATAATTAGTCCGCGGGGCTGTCAGGGCCCTGCTACCGATGCCCGTGGCTCTGACACATCGCGTCTGGACGGATAAGGGAGCAATATTCAAAGCTTCTAATTAACATAAAAATCATATCTTCTCTTCCTTAGAAGAATCATATCTTCTCTTCCTCAGAAGAATCATATCTTCTCTTCCTTAGAAGAATCATATCTTCTCTTCCTTATGTTAAAATTGTAAACATTCATAAAGGTAACCGTTACATGTAGTAGTAGTAAAGGCTAGTAACCGAAACATGTCTGAGTTCAGTGAAAATAAGAAGTGTTGTATAATACAAAGTATAATTATATTATATTTATTCAAATCATATATTCTGTTTGTTAATGCTTAAAGTTTAAGGGGGTATCCTAGTGTAGAAAATTGAAAATATATATATATATATATATATATATATATATATATATATATATATATATATATATATATATATATATATATATATATATATATATATATATATATATATATATATATATATATATATATATATATATATATATATATATATCTCTCACTCTCTTTCATATATATATATATTTATATATATATATATATATATATATATATATATATATATATATATATATATATATATATATATATATATATATATATATATATATATATATATATATATATATATATATATATATATATATATATATATATATATATACTCTATATATATATATATATATATATATATATGCTCACTCTGCTCTCTCTTATATATATATATATATATATATATAACTATATATATATATAATTACTATATATATTATATATATATATATTGTCTGAATATGGAATAAATTAAACGATCGGCAATTAAGTCATATACACAGAAAGCACTGCTAGTGTCAGAGTAAATGGAGATCTTACAGCCTGGTTTGATATCAATAAAAGTGTCAAACAGGGTTGCGTAATGTCCCCGTGGTTATTTAATCTGTATATGGACAAATGTATGAAAGAGCTGAAAGGGTTGGATGTAGGTGCAAAAATGAGCGGAGTGTCAGTAAACTGTCTCTTGTATGCGGATGACGCTGTCCTACTTGCAGACAACGAGCATGAACTACAAGTCTGGTGAATTGTATGTATGAGGTATGCATGCGAAATGTGATCTGATGATGAATGTTAATAAGTCCAAAGGTAATGATTTTTGAAAAAGGAAGAAACCACGACAGTCTGCAACATTAGCGTGAATGGGTAGAAAACTTGAAGCAAGTAGATGAGTTCGTGTATTTAGGTAGTATGTTGACAAGAGATGGGCGAGTGGAGAGGGATATTGAAAGAAGGGTTGGGGCAGGCAACAAAGTGAATGGTGCACTTAAAGTTGTCATCGCAAACCTATCCAAAAAAGCTAGAATGGCAGTGCACAATGGTGTTCTTCTACCGACCCTTATGTATGGAAGCGAAGCATGGAACTGGCAAAGGAAGGATGAAAGTAGAATAAATGCAGTAGAAATGAGATCTCTTAGACGAATGTGTGGATATTCTGTGTATGATAGGTGTCGAATGAAAATATAAGAAGTGAATGCGGTGCGAATGATGGTGTCATGAACAAAATAATGAAAGGATCATTAAGATGGTTTGGACATATGGAAAGAATGAATGAAGAGAGAATGGTTAAAAAATTATATGTTAATGATGTAAATGGTGTTACCAGAAATAGAGGAAGACCAAGGAAAACGTGGCACGATCAAATAAAATCAAATATTGAATGTCGCCCATATGTGAGGGGTGAAAGAAATCGACGCGCGTGCATGACACGATGTGAATGTTGAGGAAGCGAGAGAAATGTCAGGAAAGAAAGGTGTGGCAGTCCACTGCCTACCTTCGGGAGACGGCGTGATGGTTAGTTAGTTAGTTATATATATATATATATATATATATATATATATATATATATATATATATATATATATATATATATATATATATGCTCTCTCCTACTATATATCTATATATATATATATATATATATATATATATATATATATATATATATATATATATATATATATACTATATATATATATATATATATATATATATATATATATATATATATATATATATATATATATATTTTATATTTATCTATTTATGCATATTTCTAAAGTTTAGACCTTTTCTGAAATTCTGAATATTTTCGAAGTTACAGATATTTTTATTTCGAAGTTACAGTTACGCACCGATTAAATCGGTCCGGCCGGACAAATTAACGATAGACGGCAGGCAAACTCAGATTACCTGGGATGGTTGCAAAAAATCGCGAAAGTTGAAAAAAATAGGGCAAGAGTGATTTTTTGGTTTTCAAAATTTTCCTACGTCATGCGAGAACTACATCCTTGTTCATTAAGAATTTTTAAAGAATTTTTTTCTCAGATCACTGGAAGGACTGGAATCATGTCAAACAGGACGTATTATTTTTTTGTGAGCCCCCACTTTGCCGGCCTGCACCTATTAGAATAATTGTTTTTTTTTTAAATTGTACTTAAAAAAAATTGTTGTTTAATAGGTTTGTAGAAGAACGGCTAATATCAAAATAAAAACAATTGTTTCAATATATGATACATTATACTAAAAGTGTAGTATAATTAACCAACTAACTAACTAATCATCACGCCGTCTCCCCGAAAGGCAGAAAGAATGGACTCCCACACTTTAACCGATGCGGCACTCCATTCTTCTCTTTTCGCCCCAGCGAGAGACGCGGTGTGATTGGTTGCAAACCTCATCGCCACCAATAGGCATCTCCCGTGCATACTTCGATCGTCCAACATCCAAAAAATAAATATAAAACAAATAATATAAAATACAATGATAGAAAATAAAATGACAAAACAAAAATAATTTAACAGATAATGTTCTTTTGGATGGTGCACACGTTGTCAAACTTTTGTGTTTATTTAATTTATATTCCATGTACACTATAATTATGATTTAAATTTATTATTATATTTATATCTTATTATGAAACGAATAGAAAATTCAGTGACGATTGCAGCAAAAAAACAATCAGTAAAACAAGTTGGAACTCAGATCACGCTGAAACACCCGAAGACTTGGAAATCCTGTCGAAAGATACTGTCATCGAAATCAGATATCATAATATTTGTTGAATAAAAAGACCCTTGTTTACATTGTTTAAAATTATCATTAAAAAAATCAAATTTACAAAACAGTTCATTTTTGTTTGCTCGGAAAAACACCGGATACAGCCCTAAGCGAAGTCAAGTAAATCTTGTTATCTTATTTTTATCCCCCGAATTAATTATTAGTCCCCCTCTGAAACCGTTTCCGGAGCGGGAACATCCGGTTGGCTTTACAATTATTGTCACTCTCGGTTGGAAATAAAAGAACTTCAAAGAAAATTAGTTCAACAGGTGAGATCGGCAGATTTGTATTTCCTCCCTCTGTGTTATTGAAAAGTTAGCTAGAATAATCTTAGTCACAACATGCACCAGCGTAATAATGCAATTAATTGAATTAAATGCATATTAATGGTGTTTTCATTGTATTAAACCCATTTTTATTTTTAAGGATTAATTGCATTTCAACAGAGACGAAGATGTAAATTATTTGGAAACAGAATATGGTAGTCGAGGCGTTTACAGGACTTATAACCTGTCATTGGATGGGTTAAGCGATCACTTTATGTTTGACAACATTCACCATTCCGCCCTTCGACACCACGTCTGACAAATTTTTGGAACTTGTATATATGTTAATATTATTAATAACTTCACTGTTGGTAGGTCCATCTACACTAGCGCCATCTATTAAGATAATTTGTAAGCATCAAGCAGAAAATCTTTATTAACGCAATGTGAAAGGCTTTTACGCAATTATCACATTGCTAGATAACGCCTGAATTTAATTTGTCTACAAGTATTTGTATACAAAAAAAATACATATTTATATTCTATAAATTACCTTTCTAAGGCATTATCAAATGTTAATAGTGCCGCCGTTGTAATTTGCATTTCAGCACTGAGAGATTTCGAATATTTGTTCTATTTATAGGAAAATATTAGAAAATAAGTATCACATTAATCGAATTTCATGGAAAAATATTTTTGTGCGTAGGTTTATGTTATTCTTGATAAACCTTTTTCATACGTCACGGCTGTATTCGTACGCATCTTTATTTATATCTTGGAAGGTTTATAATATCGGGGATAAAGGACCATTGTCGAAAAATCTATCAGGCTGGAGTCTCCCATATCAAACAGGACTGCGAAAGAAAACAATTTGCGGCGTATTACGGTCGGATTGTATAATAAACATTTCCTCCAAAGTGATTATTGCTCACTTAACGTAATGTTTTTTTTTTTTTTAATATACAATATAAACAATCGCCAAAGTCTCTCTGCACCGCGTACTTAATCCATGAATGGGCACAAATCATCGTCCTGGAAAATCTATAAGAAAAGAGTTATAACTATCTATTGGAAATTTTTGATAACCAACTAACTAACCATCATGCCCTATCCTCGGAGAAGTAGGCAGAGAGAATGGACTGCCAAACTGCTTTGTCCTGACATACCTCTCGAGCATCCTCCACATACATCGTAACTTGCAAGCTCGTCGATTTTTCCGACATCGAATGTAGCCTTTTTTAAATAATTAATTAATTTGGTCATGCTATGCTTTCCTTGGTCATCCACGGATTCATTTTCTACTCACACCGCTCGTATACAACTTTTAACAATTCTTCTCTCATCCGTTC